>CM076847.1:87508294-87996286 GCA_039519185.1 Astragalus membranaceus | reverse complement strand
ATTTACACCTCCAATATTTATTTATGCACTTCCCCAATAAAATAACATCAATTTAACTAATTAACTCTAACTTAATTATCCCACTTAATTAAATATCTCCAAATTACTTATACACCTCCGAATTACTTAAACACCTCCAAATTACTCAAACTAACTTAATTAATTATTGTAACTTTAATTAATCCAATTGAATAAATAGTCTAATTAATTTTGGGGCGTTACAATCTACGCTATTATATTGAAGATATCTCACCCCTTCTATTTGAATGTTACCCCTATGCGGTAACGTGCAGGTGATCGCGAGTGAAGGCTTAGCTACCTTCGCTAGTCTGAGTCGGTGTCCTTTGCTTTGATATGTAACACTCAAGGGGGGGTGAACGCTAGACTTTGGCTGTTGCATTTTATTTGTTTGGAGTCCATTCAGGATGTTATGATTTTATGTTTTGAAACTTATTTCTATTCCGCTGCGTGGTGATGTATTTTTGACAAAGTGTTATATATCGTATGTGACGTTTTGGTTATCGATGAATGTGTGACATCTCTTTTCGAAGTATGGAATAATGAATTTTTTTGTAACTCTGATTTTATTAAATAATTACCGGGTAGAAAATGGGTGTTACACCTTGCATGTGCTCTTTGGAACCTTGGGAGAAATCCTTAGCAACCCCTTGAAGCTACATTGTGGTTAGGATCATATTGGAAGCCATCTCAGTAGCAAAGAAGCCTAAGCTTCGAGATAGGAGCTGTAGGTGTCGACTTTGAAGCGTTTTGGACGAATACGGGGATTGTTCGAGAGGTTACGGTTCGATCGTTTCGTGTGAGGACGTGATTTCTCGCGAGTTCGTCAAAACGGCGAGTTCTACTCACGCTTAGGGGAGGGTAAGTCATGAGCCCTAGAACCTAGGCCTCAGAAGGTTTGAAGCTAGTGTACGCTAGTGGAGAGGTTCGACGGTAAATGCGTGGTCATTACCGGAGATGTACTATGGCATGAAAGGAAAGGATATATGCACGTAGGACCGATATGGACTACGATTAAAGGAAAATGAATAAATGGACCGAGAGTCATTGTGAGGGGTCACGGTAGGACTCACTGAGATAATGTTTATCTCACCCTTTATATGTTGTTGTTTTACAGAGAAACAGGGAAAGAAGAAAGCGAAGAGGCACGAGTAGAGGACGTGCTTGAGGAGAAGTTAGAAGACTTGATTCTTTTATCTTTGATATTGAATTCCCTTGTTGTATTTGTAATTCGATAATATGACTTGAATTTGTTTTAAGTTATGTAATCGTTTCCGCTTTTCTTGTGATGGTATTGAACACTAGGTTATGAGGATATGGAAAGACATGGAACCGATATGGTTTTCGAATAAGTAATGAATGTTAAGACTGTTTGATGTTAATCATCGAAAATTTTTAGTTGTGTTCAATATCTAAACAGGAAATATTACTCTGATGTATGCCATTTCGTGCATCTTAGCATTTCTATTTGATAAAAATATTAGGGTGTTACAATATACACACAAGTTAGGGTTGTCAAAAAAAAGAAATATACGAGTGAGGAGTTATTCTAATTTTTTTTTCTACTTAGATGGATGGAATGACAAATAAACACTACGCACACACATCACTTCTCACACTCGGGTTCGAACCCAGGAGCTGACATCCATGTGTTGCTGAAATTGCCGAGGCAACCAACAGTGAAGGACATGTTTATTCCAATATCTGTTATAAGGTTTTAAAATTTTATTCTTGCATATAAAAAATTGGCTTAATTACAGCTTTGGTCCCCCTATTTTCACCAACTCACGATTTTAGTCCTCGGAGAATTTTTTCACGAGTTTAGTCTCCCTATTTTCACTAACTCGCGATTTTAGTCACCCAAGAATTTTTTTCACCAATTTAGTGCCCCTATTTTCCCAATTTGTTAAATCATAGTCCCCCTCTAATTTTGTCAAAATTGGCGCTGAGTTGTCGGTCACTTACTTTATGTGGCTGACACACTGGCTTGCCTTGTTGGAATTTAAACATAAAAATTATTATTATTACTACAAAAATTGTTTTTTAATTATTATATTTAATAAATAAAAATTCCATCTTTTTCATTTGATACTTTCTCTCCCTTCGCAAACCCAAGCTCAGCAAACCCAGCATCATTCCTTCATTCTTCTCTTTCCCTCCCTCTACCTCCCATCTCATTCTCTCTCTCCTTTCTCTCTCCCTCCCTCTACCTCCCATCTCTCTAATATATGTATTCTCATATCATGTCTTCTCTTCCCCTCCCCCTCTCTCTCCTATCCTCTCTCTCATATTATTTTCACTATAATTTTATAATTATTTTATAATATATGTTATATAAATTAATCATTATAAACCGCATAAAGACAATTATAGTAAATTTTACATTTTTTTTCTTGTGTTGTCCATTACTGTCCAGTCCAGTACTTACTTGTTTGCGAATCAAACAGACCCATATTCGATGTCCAAGTATATTGGTGGTCCTAGTCATTAGCTTGTTGTTTCGCTCAGTGCTCCGCAACAAGTGGTATCAAATCCATAGAGTGCACCATGGAGTGCAAATCCAAGTAGGTAGCTCAGTTGGCGAGCTAATGAATATCGAAGGAGTGCACCAAAGAAGTGCAAGCAGGAGGTCCTGAGTTCAAACTGGGAAACTAACATTCCCCCTCCCCTACTAACATTGCCTATAAAAAAAATCATGGTTCGACTTGGTGAGGGAGCGAGAGAGTTGACTCCCCCAACACATGTTCAGAGCTTTTTCTCATGAATTTCATTCTTCACGAATTTGGACTCTCTAGAAATTATAAGGCACATACTTCGTACAACCTCCCTCTCTACTCACTGGACACCCCCGACCCTCAAATATTCCCATAATACTCTCACGTGAAACGCACTTCCAAACACCCCACGCTGATTTTTAACAGGTTCAGAACTAAACTTTCGAATTGGTTCGGAACTAAACTTCTGAACCGGTTTGGATGTTTAGTTCCGAACTTGTTAAAAATCTTGCAAATGAGGGTGTCTGCTTGGTTCGGAACTAAACTTCTGAACCGGTTCGGAAGTTTAGTTCCGAACCTTCCTAACCCCAGAAAAAAGAGACGTACGCGTTTCATTAATGTCATTTTCGTCTTTTCACATGGTTTGGGGGTGTCTAGTGAGTAGGGAGAGGGTTGTAAGAAGTATGACCCAATTATAATCACCGTAAAATTACTAAATGGGTTGGATCAACAAGTCCAATAGCAAAATAAGTCATGTATCACACACAACAACATTGAAAAAAATTTCACTTTAATATAAATTTAATCGTCATTTTAGTTTTAATACAATTTTAATATGTTGCCTCAAAAAATATATAATGTTGGTATGCGATGGAATAATTTGTTGCCTAGTTACGTGGTCATATAATCATATAATCATATTCATCACAAAAGTAAAGGTGCCTGAATCAAAAGTTTGACTAGTAATGCAATGATTGATTGACCATTCAATGAAATGAAATTAGGCATGACCAAATTAAACGTAGTCAAAATAGATAGTAGTATATGGTCACGACTTTCGTCAACCTAATAAACCATTCGCAACAAATTTCCTCACTAAAGCCATCCGCAGCCGGAGATCTAAGCTTTGTATTTTTTTTTGGTCAAAAGATTTATTTGATTACTTTTTTTTTTTGGGTCATAAAAGATAAGGCTTTCATATAGAAATGGGCAAGGCCCAACCAACTACAAACAGGGGAATTAAACACAAAAGGCAAAAAGCCTCAGATCCGGCCCAAAAGATACAACAAAAAAGAGGGGAAGAACAGCCCCAAAATAGAAACATAAAAAACAACGAATGAAGAAATAAAAGCACAAAAGCAACAAACGAAATAACCAGAGAACCCTACCCACGAAACCAGCAACCCTAGCTGAAGTCAACGATTCATGCCACTGAAATCTAGCTTCAAAAGGGAGCGAATCGACAACGGAGGAGCTTCGACCCATGAAGATGGTAATGATTTTGGAGAAGCAAGCTTAGCGATACAGTCAGCAACCTGATTACCCAATCGATTGATCCAAAGAAATTCACAAAAGGTAAATTGATTCTTAATCTCTAGAATGTCTTGAACAATTATCTCAATCTCATACCTTAATTTTTGTTGTTTGCATGCCTGGATCAAAACGAGGGAATCAGATTCAACATATATCTCAGAGATGTTGAGACATGAAGCAAGGATCAGGGCTTCCCGAAAGGCAATCGCTTCAGCAACAAGAGGAGTAAAAGCGTAAATTCTTGAGGTACTTCCAGCAACTATAACTCCCTTATTGTTTCTTGCCACAATTCCAGAAAAACCCTTACCTTCTCCCACATCATACTGAGCATCAGTATTAAACTTAATTCTATGGTTAAGAGGAGGACTCCATTTAGCCACAGTCCTCCTTTGACCACAAAATTCATTCACATGATGATTAGGAATAGGGGAAGGAACTATCATTGAACTACAGTTAGATTTGATAGTAAATAGAATATCATTAGGAATAGGACATTTATCCTCAAAACACATAACATTCCTAGCTTTCCAAATATTCCAAATGGCTATCATGACATAACACAACATCAACTGCTTATCTTGACCCAAACACCAATTAGGCTCAAGAATATCATCAAACCACTCCCCAAAATGTGTGATATTATACTGATTAGGAACAGGGCAAATCTGTAATCCAAACCACACTGGGGTAGTCCAAGGACAAAGAAATAGGAGATGTTCAATAGACTCATCAGCAACCTTGCAAATAGGACACAAAGAGGAAGAAGAGATCTTCCTCTTCACAAGATTTAGATTAGTACTAACAGCATTATGCTTAAGCTTCCAAATAAATTGTTTGATTCTCCCAGGCACCCTAGCACTCCAAATTTGGTTCCAAGAATCTTCAGAATGATTGTAGGATATAGAAGGCTTCACAATACTAGGAACAAACTTATTTCTCAAAACTTTATAACCAGACTTAACTCTATAAATCCCATCTAGAGTAAAAGGCCAACACAGCTTGTCAACAGAATCAAAACAGCTTATAGGAGTTTTTAAAGCCTTAATAGCACTAATAGGAGACAAATTCAACCTCAAAGCACTCTTATTCCAAGCTTTAGTTGACACATCAATAAGATCTTTAACCAAAATAGCATTACCACCCTGAATTGAACAAGCCAGATCTCCTGAAGCTAACCAATTATCCTCTTTGATATTAATGTTCATCCCATTACCAATGATCCACCTCCCTTGTTGTTTCAACAAGTCTCTACCATGAAGAATGCTTCTCCAAACCCAAGAAATACCAGCTTTAGGTTTTACATTATAAAAATCCTCCCTTTGACAATAAATTCCTCTCAACATAATAGCCCAGTAATCATTATTACTTTGTAAGCACCTCCAAGCCTGCTTTGAGAGGAGTGAGGAATTCTGAGTAGTAAAGTCCTTAAAGCCCATACCTCCATTATTCTTGCTCCCACACATGAAGTCCCAAGACTTCCAATGAATTCCCCTAGATCTAACCTTAGAACTCCACCAAAAATTAGCAACTGCAGAGCATAAAGATTGACAGAAATTCTTTGGTAGCCTCACAATAGACATTACATACGAAGGAATAGCTTGAATCACAGATTTAATTAATACCTCTTTCCCAGCCTGTGAAAGGAATTGTTCTTTCCAACCACTAAGTTTAGATAAAACTCTCTCCTTGATCCAAGCCAGAGCATGATTCCTAGAAACACCCCATTCAGCTGGAACCCCTAGATATTTGCCCGGAGACTCCCACAGTGGAATGTGTAAAGATACTGACAGAGAGTTTTTTATGTGATTAGGAATAGCAACACCACATATGAGACCAGATTTCTGTAAATTAATCTTTTGCCCTGAAATTCTTGTGAAATCATTAAAGATATGAACAATTTGATAGATCTCCTCCATAGTTGCATTCCCAAATATTAATGCATCATCTGCAAAGAATAAATGTGTTAAGATAGGGGTATTAGGAGCCAGCTTAAGACCACTAGTAAGACCTGAACTGTTTGCAGAAGACAGCATTCTAGAAAGAACATCAAAGACAAGGATAAAAAGGTATGGAGACAATGGATCACCCTGCCTAAGACCACTCCTAGGAACAACAACTTTACTTCTAGCACCATTGACTTGATACACATATGAAACAGAGGTGACTAGAGACAATACAATAGCAACCCAATCTGGACAGAACCCAAAAGACAACAGAACATCCTTAAGAAAAGACCAATCAACCCTATCATAGGCTTTGTCCATGTCCAATTTGATAGCAAAACCATGACTAGCTCTAGATGTATTTTTTTTGAGAAAATGAAAAGCTTCTTGAGCAACTACCAGATTGTCTTGAATTAATCTTCCCCCTACAAAAGCACTTTGTTGAGGGGAAATTAGAGAATGAAGGATAGGTTTTAGCCTAGAAACCAATACTTTTGAAATAATTTTATAAATAAAATTACAACAACTAATTGGCCTAAGATTACCAATTTCCTCAGGATGAGAAACTTTAGGAATTAATGCCACCAAAGTTTCATTAATATGGTCCCCTAGTAACCCAGTAGAAAAGAATTCAGAGATAGCACCTAAGACATCTAATTTTATAATCTCCCAATTCTTTTGATAAAATAAACCATTAAGACCATCAGGACCAGGAGATTTAAGAGCACCTAGAGAAAAGACAGCAGATTGTAGTTCAGACAACAAAACAGGAGACATCAAGGAACTATTAAACTCAGCAGAAACTAACCTAGGAACCACACTAAGACATTGTGAGAAAACTGGATTAGAAGGAACATAAATATCTTGGAAAAAATTCTCAATAGCTTTAGTAACATCAGACTGCCCTTCAACCCAAAAACCATCCTTATCTTTAATCCTAAACAATTTGTTTTTATCCCTTCTCTGCACAGTAGTAGCATGAAAAAACTTAGAGTTTTTATCCCCAAATGATAACCACTTCAACCTTGACCTTTGACCCCAATAAAGCTCTTCTTGTTTCCATAGCTTATCAATCTCAAATCTTATCCACTTGATTTCCCCTAAGTTATCTCTAGAATTGCCAGCATTAGTCAAGATCTGTAATCTGCTCTTCAGCTTAGTTATCTCAAATGCAGCATTTTTGAAAGTAGACTTACTCCAAACCTGTAAAGATCTTTTGCAGTTTCTAGACTTAACCCTAAAATTTTCCCAACCACCTTCAGAGGAACATTTAGCATTCCATCCTTCAGAAACAATCTTTCTACAATCATCATGATCTTCCCAAAAACATTCATATTTAAAATAGCTAGGACATCTTAAAGCAGGGTAAGGGATAAGAACAATAGGAGAATGATCTGAATTTAAAATAGGTAGAGCAATACCTGTAGCATGAGGATATAAAAACCTCCACCCCCAATTGACCAAAACCCTATCAATTCTCTGATAAGTAACAATCCCATCTCTAGGATTACTTGCAAAAGTATACTTACTACCCTTTAATTCCAGATCCAGCAAATTCCCTTTATCCAAGAAATCTCTGAATAAATCCATTCTAACAGGAGCCACACCCCTCAACCCATCCTTCTCAGAAATAGAACACATTTCTTGAAAATCTCCAACACAACACCAAGGTTCATTCCTCCTAGGCATCAATCCCAGAAGCTTCCCCCATAAATGTCTCCTTCTATCAAAAGTTGGATTTCCATACACAAATGTCATAATAAACAAGTTTCCAGACTTCTTCTCTTTAATAGCTGTATGAATATAGTTTATGGTTGAATCAAGAACTTGCACATCAAAATCAGAGTTCCAAAAAAGCCCCAAACCACCAGAAATACCCACTGCAGGAACACAGAACACCTTATTAAACTTTAATTTCCTTCTAACCCTTTCCACTCTAACTTTTTGAGCCCTAGTCTCCATAATAAACAAAATGGCCGGCCTATACACCTTCATCAGCTCCTGGAGCTCTCTATTTGTCGTGGATGCCGCCAATCCCCGACAATTCCAACTAATTGTAGTCATTTAGAGTTTGGGGGCATGGATAGACCCGCCTCCTCAGTCATAACATCCCTAGCAGTAATAATAATACCATCAATAACAGCAACAATTCTAGCTTTCTTGTGTTTTTCTTCATTACTATTATCTCCATCATCCTTTGAGATGCATAATGTTTGCTTCTCCCTTCCCCTTTTGAGATTTAGACCAACTTCCATTTTGTAACTAAGAGCTGCCTCTACTATTTCTGGAATTTTGTTATCAGATCCAGAAGAAGATCCAACACCATCATCAGGGAGATCAACATAGTAAGGAGGATTACCTACAAAATTAGGTAAGGAGAAATTATTGCAATCAAGATTTCGAAATACCATCTGTGAAGCAGCATGTTGATCAGTTGATAAATTCCTTTCAGTCATGTTTTCCCTATGATTCTCCTCTTCTATTGTTTCATCTACATCTGTACAATTGGTTTTTTCTGTTTCTGGATGGGTATTTTCTGTTTCTGGACTAGTATTTTGATTAGAATAGGAACTATTTCTCTGTCTACTTGATTCTCCCGAAGGAGAACCAAAGAAAGACCTTGGTTTAGAAGCTGAGAGAAAGGAACCATATTTAGGTATAGTCTTGTTATAAGCTGCCATAACCACCTGTTTCACACATTGACTATGCACATGCCCAAATTCTCCACACTTAAAACAAAGACCTTGAAGTCTTTCATATTTAAAATGAGCCCATATTCTTTTCCCTGCAGGTTTTTGTATCCAACACCCAGACCAAATTGGTTTTTTGATGTTAACAGAAACCTTAGCCCTAATAAAATGAGTTGGCACCCCCACCACCAAGTTTGAAAGGATCATCAATTTCTAACACAGTACCGACCTTATTCAGAAGTATATTGGCATTTGCTGGGTTAACATCTTCCCAAGGAAGACCATGAATTTGTACCCAGAAAGGAACTAGGTCAAAATTGATATTTGTGAATGCTAACCCCTCATCCCACCTTTGTAAACTAAGAATTTGATTCATTACAAACCAAGGTGCTCTATAAAGAACTTCCTCAGCATCTTGAACTGTGGAAAAAGTAAAAAGATATTTATTATCACCCATATCAGTGATATAAAGACCTTTAGATTTACCCCAAGTTCTAAACATAATGTTCCTAAATGCTTTTTTATTTAGAACTCTATCTGAAATTACTTTTCCTATAACAGCTCTAAGAGCATATTCAATATTGTTTTTTGTTGCAGGAATCAGATTTTCTAAGACTACCTCACTTTCATCCTCAGGTACCTGAGATAAAGTTGGCTCTGTCATGACAAGGACTAGAAGATAACAAGGCTAAAAGACTTGAAAAACCAAAGAAACAGCTTCAAAATCCTCACTCTCAATTAGGAAGAACTAACTGAGAAGAAGAATGAAGAAAGATTAATAAACTAATGCTCTTTTGCTCTTTTTTTTTTTGAACTTAAGCCCCTTTTTTTGCACTTTTGCTCTTGTAGCTCTTTAGCTCTTTTGCTCTTTAGCTCTTTTGTACTTAAAATTACACTAGACACAAAGATGGAAATTTGGGTATGAAATGGTCTGAAAACAAGACACGATACTAGACTGAAGATAATTTAGTGATGTTTGTGAACATTATAACAGATAAACAGAGAAAACACTGTGAAATGATGAACTCTTCGTAAATAGACACTAGAAATTATCATGAGATGATGAAAAGATGGAATATATTAAATCTTAAGCAATGAAGATTCATTCTTATCCACAGGAAAAAGAAATTTGTACCCAATGAATATAGTTATTATTCATTATTTGTAACAGCTGTAACTGAATGTACCTCTATCTAATAGACAACACACCAAACCTAAAGGAGGAACAGAGTAAAACCTTTTGGATATAAAATCCCACTTGTAACCACCGAGTATTAACTAGACCAAAAACCAATATGATTACCAAACCCTAGCAGAAGAAAATCTCTAGAGACCGACAGAACTATTGAATGCTTTGAGTCTTATTTAGGATGCTTTGAATCTCGATGGGATTTGATTACTTTAAGTGGGCAAGGCCCCAACCAAACAATCTACAATTGGCCTCAGGCCCAAGACTACCATTGGCACCATACAATAGCTTGATCACAAGCATATGGGCTCAATTGGCAGGGAAGAAACGCAAACAGCAAAGGTAAGGGTTTTTTTTTACCCCACCATACCCCTCTATACCTCCACAAAACTTGATATTCCCGGGATGCGCCCTCCCTATGAAAGAACACTTATACAAAGAAGAGAACTTCCGATACTAATATGGGTTTTTTTGGGTACCCCCCACCACCTGCCTCTATACACCCACAAAATTTGATATTCCGAGAATATCTCTATAAATTTCTCCACACAGATTTATCTAATTTAAAGATAAATCTGTTTTTGATTTTTTTCCAAAACGGATTTATCTTTAAATTAGATAAATCCGTTTTTAAGAATAAAAGTTACCTAATTCCGTTTTGGTAAATTTATATATAATAACGGATTTACCTATTTATTAGATAAATCCGTTTTGAAAATACTCAAAACGGATTTATCTAATAAATAGGTAATCCATTGTGTATTAAAAAATAACTGTTGTTTATTTAAATTTTTTAAAAAAGGTTATAAAAACACTACTAAAAATCCGTTAAAGAGTCAAAATTAATCTAAAAATTATAAAAACTCCACTAAAAATCTAATAAAACAAAAATAAGGTTATGCAAATTTTTTTAGATTTTTTGGAGATTATGAAAAATTAAAAATATTAATAAAACGTGCAATCTAGCCGAGGAATCTATCGAACATACTCTTCTACTTTGCAGTTGGACTGAGCCCATATGGTTTGAAATCTGGATTACAAATTAGCCCATACTTTCTACAACCCCCAACTACTCACTGGACATCCCCAAACCCTGTAAAAAGACCAAAATACCATTAATGAAACGTGCGCGTTCCCTTTTTTTCTTTTCTAGAATTACGAAGGTTCGGGACTTTGGTTTCGTACCCCAATTTTATCATTCGCCTGATCTTATTTTTAGACCAAAAAAAGAGAAGTTCTTCCCAAACACTGTTATGAAAACCAGCGATGGGGCTTGCATAGACAACAAATGCCAATCTTGATAACTTTATCCGCAATAATACAAAGAGGAAAACGTTAGAGATCAGGCGCTGATTCAGAAATTATGAGAACAACAACAGAAGCTGATTCAGAAATTAATTTGCTTGCCTTTTTCTTTTTTTCCTTGGATTTTCCCTATTCGATTTTTGAGTCCACACCTGAAACTTGCTCCTTTTCATTGTTGACAGTTGCCTTAGCATCTTTGCATGTTTCTAAATAATGGGCAATTGATTGGTGAAGTAGAAGCTTCTGTTCCTTTTTCAATTTGAGTGTTCGGTTGTCGGCGGTGTCCTTCATGGTTCAAGTAATTAATTGATAAAGCTTGCTTTTTCTAATTATGGTTGTTTAATTCGAAGAAAGATGGATCAGAGATGTGCTGGAAAAGCCTTGAAGAAATAATGGGGCTGGTTACGGTGGTTTATAAAAGTGAAATGATAGGGGGGAGGTTTAGTAAAGTACGGTACTTTAGTACTTTAGCACCGTACCGGTTTGGGGTACTATATTACTGTACCAAGTCAAAATGTAGCGTGAGGGGTTTGGAAATGCGTTTTACATGAGAGTATTTTTTGAATATTTGAGGGTTGGGGGGTGTGCGGTGAGTAGTAGGGGGTTGTAGGAAGTATGAGCCTTACAAATTTGTTCCCCTCCCAACAAAATTGGTTTACCAACAAAATTGGTTTAGCAAGCATACACAATTGGTTATAGATGGAACTGAACAGAGTACACAAAAAAAACTCGATCTACCTATCTTTTTATTACCCTATAGATTATTTGGAAGCAAAGGAATGAATGAATCTTTCAAGGAAATACTCCTAATCCTTGGGGGGGGTGGGGGTTGGGGGGGGGGGGGGGGGGTGGGGGTTGGGGGGGGGGGGGGGTTCATCACATCAAGACTCTTTGCTCAGAACTTTTATGTTTAAATGAGGCCCCTAGGTAGTTGCAACACTGGACGACCTAGTTGTATTGTGGGAAAACGGTGGAGACCACCATTATCACCCATGGTTAAATTTAACACGAACGTAGCATTTAACCAGAACACAAGGAAATGAGCTATAGGAATTACTTGTAGAGACAAGAACGGTACCTTAGTTGCTGCAACTTTCCTGGGAATATTTGCATTTCCCCCTCTAATTGCAGAAGCTCTGGGTCTCTGTGCCTCCATGGACTTTGCTCAAAACCTCAACATCCTCTCTACAACTTTGAATCGGATAACCTCATATTGATCGGAGCATGCAGGAGCAACAACACACACAAGGATATTAAGGGACTTATTGAGGGCATCAAATTCTTAAGACAGAGTTTTGTGCATTGTGCTTTTACCTGGGTGCCTCGAGAGGGTTACAGCTGCCCACACCATTGCTTTGCTCGCGTCCTCTAGTCAGTTGGTGGTGTAGTTGGCCTCTTAATCCCCCTTCAATCTATTCGAAAGGCTCTTTCTGGTTCGCCGTTTAGGGTCTCTCTCTCTCTCTCTTCTCTTCTCTCCTTCCCCTCTCTCCATCTCTCTTCTCTCTCCCTCTTACTCTCTCTCACTTCTCTCTCTCTCTTCTCTCTCATCCTCCTCTCTCTCTCTCTCTCTCTCCCTCTCTCTCTCATCTCTCTCTCTACTTGGTTTGCTAGGCTACAGATCTTTTTGAAGTTAGATTGCTATGTACTTGCATCTAAATTCTTTTGTACTTGTTGGTTGTTTTATTTCTTGCTCCATTGATTTGGGCTTGTGGGTCGGATTTGGATCCGATTAGTGTCTAGGGCTGGTCTCCTATTTGATTGGGCCCATGTAGCTTGTATGGGTAATATTTTTTGTACTCGCACACTAAGATATCATACCCCCAGAAAAATCATTTATCCCTATTTTACCCCTTAAAAAAATTTAAAACAGATTTATCTATTTTTAGGATAAATTTGTAGTATTAAAAAAATTGAAAAGCAGATTTATAGATAAATTCGATTTTGAAAATTGAAAAACGGATTTATCTATTAAATAGATAAATTCGTTTTGAAAATTAAAATAGATAAATATGTTAAAAAATTATAATTAATTTTTTCCTTAAAAAATAAAATAGATATGGATATCGATGATCTTTTGGTTCTATTCAGTGCGTAGATTGTAACACCACATTTCTACCCCGCAATTTAAATTAAAAAAAAATATCAGAGTTTAAAAATTATTTTTCGCTTCATCCAAACGGGATGCTACACTTAACTTCAATTCCATCGTTCCAAAATCATAATACGTAGCTCTCTATGAAATGGGGCGAACCCTCAAGTAACTCAAAGGTCTACAAAGAATGGTTCATCAACACGCAGCGGGTTAAAAGTAATAATTTCCAAAACTTAGTTGTGTCAACATCAATACAAACGTCCACGGTGTTACATAAGATAAAACTAATACAACTAATAATCGCCCCCCAGGTGCTACGTATCAGAGCTGGACACGACCTACTAGGAGAAGGTACCAGAATGACCTTCACTCGCTATCACCTGCACGTTGCCGACATGAGAAGCAACATAAAAGCAGTAGGGTGAGTCTCTTTACATAAATAATAACGAATAAGATGAGCATCATACTAGAGGAGGCAACTAGAAACACCAATACACAACTTCATAAGCATACATTATCATCTTACAACATATATATTATAATCACCAAGGCAACATCGTCAATAATAATCACCAAGAGACATCATCATCAATAAACATAGGCACTAAGACATCATCGTCAATAATAATCACCAAGAGACATCATCATCAATAAACATAGGCACTAAGGCATCATCGTCAATAGTCAACCACAAGGCCGAAGCCTATAATCGTCAATAAACAACCACAAGGCCGAAGCCTATAATCGTCAATAAATAACCACAAGGCCGAAGCCTATAATCGTCAATAAATAACCACAAGGCCGAAGCCTATAATCGTCAATAAACAACTCTAAAGCCGAAGCCTTCTGCTCACCAATAATTAAATCACCAATAATTAATTTCACCAAATACATCCACACCAAAATCACCATAATATGCAATAGCATGCTCACCAATAATCTTATTAACTCACCAATAATCTTATCTCACCATTTTATGCATATGTGTCACCATTAATACAACTCCATTTATAGCTCTAAGGCTAAGACACCAATTACACCACTCCCAAGTAAATACGGGTTTAAATTGTCACAAAAGGACTAAACAGCACCATAAGGATTAAAAACGGCACCCAAGGACTAAAACAGCACCATAATTCAGCCACACTAACTTAGACATCACTTAGACACAAGGCACCACTAGGCGTCCTGGGGCAGCCAAATGGCGCCCCGAACAGCAACACACCAGCACGCATGGGCAGCCACAATTGGCGCCCACCCGAGTCACCACACGCATGCACACGCCAAGCACAAGGCAGCCATGGCGCGGCACAGCACTAGTGCAGAATTTCCTGCAGCAGTGCACCTACTTCGGCGAATTAATTGAAATGGCAAACGACATCGGATTTCAACAAAAGACCGCTCATTGGAAAGCCCTCTGAGTGTAGTTTCTGCCCAAAATTTTCATTTTTCGAAATACGCACCCAGGTGGTACAGTTTTACAGAATTCTACCCTAAGGTGCCAGAAATTGACAAAACTGTTGCCCATCTTACACATCAATTTTCTTTCTCATTTCTTAATTAAATCTCGTGAAACCAGTGCTCATTTTGAAGGGAATTGAGTCTACTTTCCAACCAAGCAAGAATCATTAAAAACGGAGTTCGAATGAGGACACAAAACTTGCCAAGACTGAACCTATACACAGATTGGTTCCAGAATTTGACCCGACTTTGGAGACTCATAACTCGAGCTACACAACTCCGATTTAAACGAAACCAGTGCCAAGATGACCGATATTAAGTCTATTTTCAAAAACACTCAGCCACATAATTTTTGGATCGACCAAACAGTGCCAGTTTTAGAGGAACCGAAACTGTATCCAGAAATGCGCAAAAACCCCCAAGCGAGTAAAACTCATCATAATCAATCCGCAACACACTCCCAAGGCGCGCTCCTAGGTGAGCACAAGGCAACATCGTGCCGCACCTCACCCACACACACACAACACGCACAAGGGGCACGCCAATTTGGCGCCCCACACACCATGACACACACCAAGCACACGGGCTTGCCATTTTTGGCGCCCACATACCGTGGCACACACACATGGCGCGCCCCTAAGTAGGCATAAAGGCAACATCGTGCCGCACCTTACTCTCAACCATCACACACAAAACACAACACCAAGCAACAACAAGCAACATAGTGCCACAACGCACACGCAGGCAACACGCCACACACCAAATAGCAACATAGTGCCACAACTCCTCAAACACCAATTTCCACACCAATTCATTTAAGCAATTTAACAAACACCTCATATGCATACTTAGTCTCATATTCATATTAACACCAATTGACATAGAATCATCTACAGCAACATAGAATTACTAATTTGATTTTTCAACACATCATCAAACACAAAACAACACACCAATCAATCATTTAAACATCCTAAACCTAACTCATATAGGATAATAATCTTATAGGTTATTATGAACGAAGGAGAGCCCCCTAACCTTTGGAAATTTGAAGGATCCAACCAAGCTCTCCTCTCCTTTGGAGCTTCACGCGGACTCCCTCCTTTCTCCTCCCTCTCTCGCGCGCCTTTCCTTTTTCTTTTCTTTCCTGCTATTCGCGTTTCTTCCCTTTCTTTCATTCCTTTTCTTTCTTTATTTTAATTCTTTCTTTCTCTCGGTCCCTCTCTCTCTCGCTGATTCTCTCTTTCTCTTCTTTCTTTATTTTCTTCTTTCATTCTAACTTAACAATTGGGTCATGGGCCTTGGGCCCTTCTCACACCCCTTTCATTTACTTCCACTACCCCCCTAGCACCACAAAATACTACTCACTTAATTCACTAAACATCCTCCTATTATTTTATTATGACTATTCAAAGAAATACCTAAGTAATTTAATTTAATAAATACTTAATTATTTTGGGGCGTTACATAGATATTCGTTACATGTGACGATGTTGTATGCCAGCTAGCTAATCTAGGCTAAAAAAATCGGTTTTCGGGCAACGTACTCTGATTATCTCGAAATCGCATCAAGAAAATCTAGAAAAAATCAGGACTCGTTACTCCCCTAAAAGGAACTTCTTACGGGATTTCGGGGCTCAAAATCCCAAATTTCATCGTTTACTATTTTTTATTAATCTTTTGAATTTTTCATAATCTCTAAAATATCTAAAAAAAGTTTTATAACCTTATTTTGATTTTATTAGTTTTTTAGTGGTGTTTTTATAATTTTTAGATTAGTTTTGATTCTTTAAAAAAATTTTAGTGGTGATTTTATAATTTTTTTTAAAATTTAAATAAATTTTTTTTTATATTTTAAAACAAAACGAATTTATCATTTTAATAGATAAATCCGACTTTAAAAAATGCTAACCGGATTTATTTATTAAAATGATAAATCCGTTTTGCATTTTTTAACAAAATGGATTTATCATTTTAATAGATAAATACGGTTTGCATTTTTTAAAATTGGATTTATCTATTAAAATGATAAATTTATTTAATTTTGCATTTTTTTAAGGAGTAAAATAGGAAGTTTGGGGGTAAAAAAAATATTACCCGGCTTGTATTGGTCTAGGTCTCTGTCGCCTAGTTTAATGATATCAATGCAGCTTTGGACAAAAAAATCAAGCATATATTGTAAATTATGATATATTAACTTGTATAAAAAATAAAGTAAAAAAACTCGTATAAAAAATAATGAAATTCAATAAGTTTTATATTTTCTCCATATCTCTGTTTCAATTTTTAACATTTAAATGATTAATAAAAAAAATTCGATTTCGAAAAACATTTCTGTCAAGTGACCATCTTCTGTGTTCTTCATTCTGGTTGCAACAAGACGAAATCTAAAACCAAAACCTATGAAGCCTGGATACCGGATACGATACCGGATACGACACGATACGGATACGGGGATACGAGAAAATTTTGAAAATCAAGATACTACACGGCTGGGATACTTTATAAAAAATTAAATTAAAATTTAAATATATAAAAACATAACAAAAATAAAATAGAATAGAAACACAAATAGAAAAAAACAAAGATGAAAAACTGAAATATTGCAGTTTATAGATATGAAAAAAAACTGCCCAAATAGATAAAAAAAAATCACACAAAATATATGGATGAAAGGAAGAGGACAACCGACACACCTATCTATGAGTGACTAGTCATAAAAAGTAATGGTGGACAAGTAACCGAGACCACCCGAAATCGTATAATACGAATAGTCAGTGGCAGAAATAGATGACTTTTTATAGACTAAGATATTCATATTAGTACGTAATTGGTCAATAAAACATAAGCATATCATTGGTCAATATATATTCATCACATTGTAGAAATAAATACTTGTGATCTTATCGATTAGAGATAGTTACGTATATTTATCCCACTTATATCACAATGTATTATTTCTTCTATTATTGTATTACGAAAAAAATATATAATTTTGTCTTTTAGTTATTGAGGTATTAAAGTGTATCATATATGAGTGACAATCATGTGCTTAGTTGGTAATAGGTATCGAAAAAGTATCTGAAGTATCCTTAATTGGTAAGAAGTATCAAAGATGTATCTGAAAAGTATCGAGTCAAATATTTTTTAAAAAGAATTAAAAAATTATTAAATACTCTTTGGGTACGTATCGAAAAGTGTCGGGTGCGTATCGGTATTGAATACGTATCCGACACGGGTACGTCTCCGTTTTTGAAGTACCGGGTCATAGACCAAAACCCACGTCTTCAGTTTCAGTTCTGAGTTTTCTTCCATTTCCATGATTCTTAACGTACACCGCTCTCAAGGATTTCCCAATATTCCCACACTTTCTTCTTCCATTATGAATAGGCATCTCTTCAACCGCAATCCCCTTCCTTTCGTCTTCGCGTGGTCTCTGCATCATGGACGCTCCGCCTCTGCTCCTTCTCCTTCTCTTCCTCTGCCTCTCTTCAACTGCTTCCTTCTCCATCCACGATTTCCACCAATCGTGAGTTGTTCTTTCATTTCTCTCATTTTTTCTTCCTATGCACATTTTGCTATTAAGATTTGCTTGCATTTCCATCATCTAGTACCTCATAACCGTTGGAAGCACCCTAAATTTGCTTTACATAAGGCTTTTAGATTCTCACAATGCCGTTATTGTAAAATTTACTTGGTGTGGTATCAATGGTAAGATAATTCCAAACACACAGAAATGGGGGTGATGAGATAAATTTTTTAAAACGTTGGAGATATTCGTTGTACTCGAAATTGTTGGCTGGAACCGGCACTGTACCAGAACCATCTCAAAAATTGTTAAGAGACTCAATTCAACAGTTAACCGGATGAACTTAGTTCATGAATCAAAATGAGCTGAGAATTGAGCTCCTTAAATAAACAAGCCAATCTTGAGATATGTATAGGTTGATTCCTTTAGTTTATCAACAGCATGATTGTTGACTTAATGTTTTCATTTCTAATCTATCTTTGTTGAATAGTTCACAATGTGATAAAAGGGGGCACACTACACTTATTTTATTATTCTATTCTGAAGCATCTTTTAGTGAGATCCTCTTGGTTTTTTATATGGTCGAGTTTCTACTGGTCGCTGTAAAGTGCATTTTATTTTTGGTTTCAAGTTGGTGGTTTCCCTTATTCTTGCCTGTCTCTGTATGTACAGCTTCCCCATTGTGGAACCTGATCCTAGCCATACAAAACTTCGACTTTCAAGAGAAGGTCTGGCGGCTATTGAGAGAATAACTAACCCCATTGCAGCTGTGGCGGTAAGTTTGACTGCAACTTTAAGGCATACATTTTATAATTTAACATGAATTTTCATGAACTTGGCATTATGATGGGCTGTTCTTATTCATGATGAAGTAATTAGCTGATATTATGTTGAACAAAAATAGCAACCACAGACAAAAATAAGCGAACGTAAGCAGTTTTACCATAGAACAAAAGGTGTCCACATAATTCATCCCAAATACCTATGTATAACCTTTATCAACTATTCGAGCCCCGAGCCGATAAACTTAACATTCGAACATCTAACATTCGAATGCCCTAAAGGAAGAGGAACAAGGTCTTAAGTCCCACTATTTTGAAGTGCACATGTTTCTCTCATGTTACTTCGAACATAACCCAGCAACATCTAGAATGGGAAAGAGCTTCATTTGCTGTCTCACGAGTCGATACAAAAGACAAGGAAGAAAGACAAAATGCGAAGAGGACAGGTGATGATAGGTCAAGGCAACATAATGAGAAGAAGGGTTACGAGTATACCGGATACCTTTCCAAAATGCAATAGGAAGATCAATTTGAGGATTTTGGGTTGGAGCAGGTGAGGGCGGTGCGTCGGAGGAGAGTCCAAGTGGATATCATCAGTAGGAGAAGTAAATGGAGACACAAGTGTTGGTACTTTGAGTGTGCTCTATTACAAACACATAGAATCACAAATTCAACATTACCTACTAACATGAGAGAGTCATGTTATGATTGAGTGAGACACAAAAGCAATTATATTAAGACCCACCATGATTTATGTAGGGTCCTTCAATTTTGATTTTTGTATTTTTCTCTCTCATAACATGACTCTCTCATGTAAGTAAATAACACAAGACCCCGATCATTTCACTTTTCAAGAGTATCTGAATGGTTTCAATTTTAGATTAGTGTTGATGACTTAGTCTACTAGTTCAGGACTTAAGTCTTATAACTCTTATTATGTGAGGGACCGATCTTCTTTTTTTTTTGTTTCAATTTTTATTTTGTTCTTTTGTCCTTCCTTGAATTGTTTCTTTGTTTTATAGCCCATATCAGCCTATGAAAATGCTTTGTGATTTATTATATGCTTTGCAATAGTTTTTTAATAATATTGTAATTCCACTTGCATGTATAAGGGTGCATGTTAATTTATTTACTTTGACTAGGATTCATATTGAAGCAAACTTGTGCAGTGTTGAAGAAATGTTCTTAATTCCTTGTTTACCTGTTTGTGGGTTACTGGGTTCAACTTTAATCTGTTTATGGCTGTTTCTATCAGGTGATTGGGCCGTATCGTTCTGGAAAATCTTTTTTACTTAATCAACTTCTCTCTCTTACTTGTGATGAAGGTGCATCTTTCATAGCTACTAAAATTTACTCATTACCCACATTTTTATTGTTTCTTTTGCGTGTTGGTACTTTATAGCTTTAAATGATTTTGGGACATGTTTTTTTTGTTAGGATTTGGTGTTGGGCACATGCGTGACACCAAGACAAAAGGTGAATGGAAATTGACATTATTCTCATGACTATGCATATTTGGATTTAAATATAATCTTTTGTAATAATTTGTTATTATCTTTTGGTTTATATCTTCAGGAATATGGATTTGGGGAATACCTATAGAGTTAGATATCAATGGAGTAAGAACTTCTGTCTTTTACCTTGATACGGAAGGATTCGAAAGTGTTGGGAAATCCAATGTATATGACGATCGGTAATTTCTAACTGATCATCCATTCTGTGTTCTTTGTTGAATCACGTACGGTGTAAAACTATTCAATTAGCCTTTTTTGCGTTTGCTTTTGCAGGATATTTGCTCTTGCAACTATCATGAGTTCTGTGCTTATATATAATTTGCCTGAGACGGTTAGATATTCTCGTCATCCCCCAATTTCATATTCATTTCTGGTGTTTATCTTAGTATAATGTTAAAAGGACAAAGTAACAAAGACCTCCACTTTGAGATTGAACAATCAAGAAAAGCATAATTTATGTTTCATTGTTGAGTATATTGTTGGGTTGAGTGCTATATATTGTACATATTGGTCCATGTGAAGTTAAAGCACACTCAGTTAACAACTACTACCTTCGGTCTTTTACATAAGCAAAAAGTTACATGCATCTAGTCTAAATGTGGGACTAGATACAGGTAACTTTTTGCTTATATAAAAGACCGGAGGTAGTAATTTGTCAAGAACATTATAAATACTTTGATGATTGATTTATTCTAAACTTGTAACAGATATTGGATTACCTTTTGGAAATAACTAAGCACAACTTGGTTTTCTTTTCATGAAACTTAGCCGCATGTATAAGATTGCTGGTATCAACTTTCAGCTACTTCATAGAGGATGAATAATCTTACAGTCCTCAGTCAGCAGATATCTCACTTTAAAGTTTTAGGCTAATCTAAATGTTTTCATCTTTGTTTATTCAGATACGCGAAGCTGACATCTCTCGACTCTCTTTTGCGGTCGAGCTTGCTGAAGAATTTTATGGGAGGTTTGCATCTAGATGAGTTTGCTAATATTATCTAGATGACAATTTTTGTGTCTCTATGCTCCTGATAATTGCCTTGTAAAACCTTGTCCTTTTAGGGATACATTACAGTTACTAATTCTTTTATTTGATTTGCACATTTTTCATATCTTAAATTTGCAACTGCCATATGTTGAACAGAGTGAAGGTAAGCCAAGGGTCTTAATATTGTGTCCATTGATCTAATCTATATTTCTTGCTATTCTTGACTTTTATGTAGAATTTTCCGTTGAATAATTGATTTTTGTTTGGTTGTTTGTATATTTTGTAGGGCCCAGATTTGGCATTTCAACCTGCTAAGCTCCTGTGGCTCATCCAACGTGATTTTCTGCGTAAGTTCACAAGTATTCAGTCACTTGTGTAGTTGAATCATACTTCAGTAAGCTGTCTGATACGTTTTCAATCCCATATAATAGATTATGCTCTTTATGACCAAATAGTCAAGATTTTGATCTTTGCTGCATCCATTTTTTTTAATAAAAGTTATTTTTGCATATGGTAAAATAGGCCTGTGTTTAGCTGGCCTTGACATCCATTGTGTGTAGTGTACTGGATACTGATATTTTCCTTAAATATCCACAGAAGGAAAATCTGTGCAAGAAATGGTGAACGAAGCTCTTCAACAAGTCCCAAATACTAATGGTTAGCACCATTGCTTGCAGCGTTGGATGAGTGTTAATTTTTTCACAGCCTAATTTTCCATAATTATAAAGCAAATGATCTGACAGAAGGCTTTTTTTTTTACGATTGAATTGCAGGGGATAAAAATATCGACATGGTAGTTCAATTTTCAATTATCAGAGAAATATTGCTATTCTGGAACTGAAACTTTATACTGAAAGTTAACTTCACCAGGTCAATCAGATCCGGGACTCACTGGCTATCATGGGTGACAACAACACTGCCTTTAGTCTACCACAAGTATGTCTTGGTCCCATATATTAAATTATTTTTTCACTTCTTACACTTTCAATCCTAATTTGGGTTTCTTTATCTGAAATTCTGTTATCTGGAGCTTGCGTGTAAACAAATTCTGTTTTGCATTTGAAATGATATCAAAATCGAGTTTATCTATTGATCTATACAAAAGAGGGCATGGTTTTTAACCATCGCTGTAGCAAATCCTATTGCCAGAGTCACATTTATTTCAAAAAAAGAGAGCAATGTTTCTAAATTGTCTGACACTAGTATGTTTCCTTGGTGGTTTTCTTCACACAGTTACAGCCAAAGTCTTTTGACTTCTGTTGGAGGACATATTTACTTTTCATTCCACTGTCAAACTCTTGGTTCAGAATATACAACTTAGAACTTTTAGTCCTATTAGTTCCTGCACTAGCTTGCATCGCTTCTGATAATTAGTCCAGTGCATGTTTGATAATTAGTCCAGTACATGTTACAATTGACCAGTCTTCATATTGTCACTTGTCAGACATGTTAGTATGTAAAATACCACCTTTCTTCCCCATTGTGGCGCCTCTTGTTTACTTAGTTTTGAAATGTCTTTGAGAAATGCCATTGACAGGTCAAGACATTTGAGGTATTTATATGATCTATATCCATATTAAGCTCGAGCCTCACTGGGAAATGCCTATGATTTTTTTGATCAAGAATGATATCGTAATACAGAAATAATTTATTTCTGATGCGTGAATTTGAGTCATTTCAACTTATAGTTATCTATAGCTTTGTTTGCATCTTTAATCTGCTTGTCTGGCATGGTGGCGCCCATGTATGTATTCATATATTATAATTACTATTGTCTAGACAGAAAGTTTTGCTATGTTAGAATGTTGTCTTCTTCGTTGTTTATTAAAATCATTGCATTAGTTGATCTAACTGATCATTGGACCTTAACAGCCACATCTTCAGAGGACAAAGCTTTGTGATATGAAAGATGTTGAACTTGATCAATTATATGTTAAGAGAAGGGAGCAATTGAAAGAGCTTGTTGCTAGTATAATCTCTCCAAAGATTGTACGGGGAAATACTTTAAACGGGAAAGAATTTGTCTCCTTCCTAGAGCAGGTACTTCGCTTTGAGCGTTCTAATTGGATGAGGAAATAATAAAAGTAATCATAGTTGGATATGTAGTAGAGCTTCTAAACAGTTTTTCACAGAGTAATTCACGTCTCCTTAACTAACAGATGTACAAAATTATTTACTTTTTATCTTATCTCATAACTATTGTACATTGGAATCAGAAAATCAATCTAGTAGGACAAGATTTTGCTGATTATCATAATGGTTTAAAGTTCTTCATGTCCATTTTCTTTATTTTGAGGTTAAGATTAGAACATCTCATAAAACAGTTTCTACTTGTGCGTTTAAGTTTTTGTGGAGACAATGATTTTTTAATACTGAATGATGTAATCAACTAGCAATAACTTTTTGAATTTTCCTTTGTAATTAATGAGAAGAAATAAATGGGAAGCTACAGATGTAGAGACAAATTTTGAAAGCACATAAATTTGTTTTATTAAAAGTAAAACAGAGTGTTGGAAATATAAGTTTAGCAGGAAATGTACTAATTCTAGCTTAAAGGGATACACAACACAAGACATGATATACGGAATGGATGCATTATAGAGAGTTGGCAAAGCACCTTTATGGAAAAAGGTGGTAGAATCGCGCCTTAGGTGGTTTGGACACATGTGAAGAAGACATGTAGAAGGCTTAGTAAGGAGAGTAGACCAAATGGAGAGTAGTCCAATGGTTAGAGATAGAGGGAAAACAAGAAAAATATATGTAAAACCATTTCAAAGGATTTATAGTTAAATGGTTTATCATAGACATGATTTATGAAATAACATAATGGCATTGTTTTGTCGATGTAATGTAACTAGCAAAAAAAGCTTTTATGTTTGTTAACTCCTTTTGCAATTTTTTTGTCTCCCGAGTCCTTCTGCTATTATTATCATAGGTGAGAGTAAAACTGATTTTTCCCCACTAATACTAAGGTGAACATAATTTTACCCTTTTATTTTCACTTCTTATTAGTTCCCTTTGTTTATGTGTACTCTTCACCAGCTGTCATGAAGTCAAATTGAGGCTAAAGGTTTCACTATTAGCATAAGATAATTCTTTGGGCGTGACATTTTTCTGTGCATCTTTAATAAGCCACTTTAATTATGACATTTCAAATTAGATGCTTGAAGCCTTGAACAAAGGAGACATTCCATCAACAGGCTCTCTTGTGCAAATTTTTAACAAAGGTATTCTTGAGAGATGTCTCAAGTTATATGGTGAAAAGATTGCAACTTTGGATCTACCTCTTCCAAAGGAATCTCTGCAGGAGGTCCATGATAGGTCTAGACATGAAGTCAAGCACGTTTTTGATCAGCAGCATTTTGGCCGTGACCATGCTAAGAAATCAATCACGCAGCTGGATGAAGAAATACAAAAGGTGCTATTTGAATTATTATAGTAAATTTAAAGCTCAAAAATATAATTTCTACCTAAAAAAAAGCTCAAAAATATAATAGGCTTATTGGGAATTTATTTAGCAACTACAATTATATTAGCTAAAGCTAGGTGAATGATGAAGCAAGACGTCTCAATGTTGATGAGGAAATAAACTCTTGATATGGTATCCGCTTGCATAATAAATAATGGACATGTTAAAATATCAACTGCTAAACTTCTCATCTAAGTTTGAGGTGTCTTCACTTAAGAAAATGAAAGCTCGTATTAAACAAGCCAAATTTCCTACCATGGGTACACAGTCGGTGAGTTAGAGGAGTGAGAGCAATAGCATAAGTTGTGAAGGATTATGTACCTTTAGAGGTCCTCAACATGAAGGTGTGATGTTATCTTATGTTTCATGATTTTATGATCCTTGGTCCAGTGCAGTCTGCACTATTATTATCTTGAAATTGTAATCTAATGATTTAAAGCTTATAATTTACCCGGGGAAATCGTGCAGATGTATAAGAATGTTATTATGCAAAACGAGTATCAATCTTCAAAGCTCTGTGGGGCACTGTACATCAGATGTGAGGACAAAATGGATCAGCTTCAAGCTCTCAAACTCCCTTCCTTGGCAAAATTTAATGCAGGTTTCTTGCAATGCAATCAAAGTTTTGAGCATGAATGTGTTGGACCTTCAAAGACATATTATGAGAAACGGATGGTGAAGGTCAGATATCTGATACAATGACAGTATTTTGTCCTTTTGTGCTTAGTTGTGTACGTAGAAAATTAATTTTCTAAGTATTTTATGTGCCCGTGTCTGCCTCTATTCTCGGTGGAAACATGACAGAAATTTCTCATCAGTTGAAACTTTTTTGGGGGTATATAAGTTGATCTCTAGGTGCCACATAGTAGACTTATTTATCATGATTTATGAACACTAGAACTATTTTAATTCTCCATGCAGCAAGTAAATTATGCTAAAAAGGTTGATGAGCCTTACTATAATAAATGGTTATGCACTATGCAGATGTTAGGGAAGTCTCGGTCTCAATTTATAAAGGAGTACAACCACAGGCTTTTCAATGGGTTGGTGGCCTTCTCCCTGTTTATGGTAGTGATTGGCCGCTTTGTTGTGAAGTTCATCTTGATTGAAATTGGAGCATGGATACTCTTTATATTTCTGGAGACCTACACTAGAATGTTTTGGTCAGCAGAGTCACTTTACTATAACCCCATTTGGCAGTTTATAGTTGCAACTTGGGAAACTCTTGTTTACAGCCCAATCCTGGATCTTGACAGGTAGTTTAATCTTTTTCCCATAGTATTTTCAACTGAAATCAGGTATCTAATACATTTAAAAATCTCAGCCACAGTTCCCCCCCCCCCCCCCCCCTGTTTTTTTAGACTATTCATGTGCCTATTAAAATTTCTCAATATAATCTGTTGCCACATTTGTTCTTAACCATGCTCACTTTAGTCACTTATATTACTAACTTGTTCAGCTATGAACATTTGTGAGATTTTATATAATAATAATTGTAATATTTTGATGGTTGTAACAGATGGGCTATACCCCTTGGTGTAATGCTGTCATTGTTTATTATTTATTGGCGATGTCATGGGAAAAGGAAATATGGATCCCAATGGCTATTACCTTTATACAGAACCAATGAAAATTGTCCAAATCGACCAAGAACAGACTAAATCTACCATGCTGCAGATCGGGGCATCTAAGGTGGATATAATACACTCGTATACCACCACTCACAACCGTTAAATGTACATTTATTTATTATAATGATATCCAACGATTGTGAGTAATGGTTCATCATTGGATCATGGTTCACAGTAGACAAAGCTGTTATGGACATGCTTTTAAGGTGATTGAGGCAATTTCTACAACTTTAGCGCCTCAAAAATGTCTGTTACTTGTGTATTACTTATCAGAAAAGCTAAAATGTAAGATACAAAATGAGTTGAAACCTTTATTTTAACACTGAGACCTGAATTGTTATTAAAGTGTACTGGTTTGTTTTGTTAAAAAAACTTTGTACCACTCCTCAATACTTATTTACTTTATTACTTGTACTTTGCTTTGCAAGTTTGGACTTCATTGTTACCCTCGGAGTTCGGTCGGGAGGTAAGTAAAGTTTGAGTTCCGCCGGGAGGTAAGTAAAGCCTGACTCCGATTTGTTCCATTCGGCAATTGAACTCGGATACTACCCGGGTCCACCCTTTTAGATGGAGTGCATTAACCACTTGCACCTAAATTTGGAGTTTACCCCTCGGTTGTTAGTTGAAGTTTTGAGTGCCTCTTGATTAAATTATTTAGGCTAAATTATAGTTTTGGTCTCCCTATTTTCAAAAGTTCAGATATTTGGTGCCCCTATTTTAAAACTCAGACATTTGGTCCCCCAATTTTAAAAAATCAAAGACATTTAGTCCCAAGAGGAATTTTCAGTTTTTTATGGCTAATAATCAAAGACATTTGGTCCCTCAATTTTAAAAAATCAAAGACATTTGGTCCCACAATTTTAAAAAATCAAAGACATTTGGTCCCTCTTTGGATTAAATGTATTTGATTTTTTAAAATTGGGGGACCAAATGTCTGAGTTTTAAAATAGGAGGACCAAATGTCTGAATTTTTAAAAATAGGGGGACCAAAACTATAATTTAGCCAATTATTTAATTAATTTCTATGCTTGTACGTAATGGGCGTGTGCTAGAATGTTGTAAATTATTTTGCAAAAGGGAATTGTGTGATAGTAAAGTAAAGAGTCGAGTTAGCCATTTTTGCCCTTCCAATTTTAGAAAAAAAACCTAGGTTATTTTTTTAAAAAATAATATTGCTCTTTTATAATTGTACCATTTTTATCGATATTAATGTAATTTGGAAATCACTTGATTTTTATCAGCATGAATAATAATTTTTTCCCCAAAAAGCCTAAATAATGAGTTCCAAATATTTTTCAATACATTTGTAAAAAATAATTATTTTTGCAATACATGTTTTAATATATAATAAATTTCATAAAAATTTTCATGAAAAATAAATAAATTTCATTTAAATTAAGTGTGAGGAGAAGATTCTAAGAATTAATTATAAGAAATTAATTGTTAGGAGAGAGCTATCAGAAATGCTAACAACAATCTCTTTTGCACAATCTCTCTAATACTCACTTCGTGATTAGTTAAAATTTATGTCGGTCCCACAATTTTTGAAAATGAGACCTATTAATTTAGTGGGACCCAAATAAACTTTAACCCATCATAAAGTGAGGGAGAAAAAATTAACAAAGTAAACTAAAACGATACAAATATTATATCAGATTCCAGTACTGGTCTGCAGTTGAAATGTGTAACACACTAATATTTCTATCAAATAGAAATCCTAAGATGCACGAAATGACATACATCAGAGTAATATTTCCTGTTTATATATTGAACACAACTAAAATTTTTCTCGATGATTAACATCAACAGTCCTACATTCCATAACTTAATTAAAAAACCATATAGGTTCCATGTCTGACAAATAACCTTATAACCTAGTGTTCAATACCATCACAAGAAAAACGGAAACGATTACATAACTTAAAACAAATTCAAGTCATACTATCGAGTTACAAAGATAATGGGTGAGATAAACATTATTTCAGTGAGTCCTACAGAGATAAAAGAACCAAGTCTTCTATCTTCTTCTCCTCAAGCACGTCACCTACTCGTGCCTCGCCGCTTTCTTCTTTCCCTGTTTCTCTGTAAAATAACAACATATAATGGGTGAGATAAACATTATCTCAGTGAGTCCTACCGTAACCCCTCAGAATAACTCTCGGTCCTTTTATTTCTTTTTCTTTAATCGTTGTCCATAAAGGGCCTACGTGCATATATCTTTTCCTTTCATGCCATAGTACATCTCCGGAAAAAGCTCTGCCTTTGCCTTCGAACCTCTCCACTAGCTTACACTAACTTCAAACCTCAGAGGTCTAGGTTCTGGGGTTCATGACTTCCCCTCCCCTAGTATACTAATCTACTGGGTCGTCACCCATCCTTTTGATATAATTTATATATCCACCCGCATTGGGCCGTCTATTGTATTCAATATAATTTATATATTTAAACCTTAATAATCTTTGATGAAAATGCTTATTCATCCCTTTTTATTACCTGTCATTCATGTTAATACATAAACATAAACTTGACCGAACATATAGTTCCATAACTTTAAACCTAACCCATGTCCACTCGCGTGTACTATCTTTCGGTTTTCGAAACATTTATAGGTTTGAGAGAAATTTTCAAAACCATCTTTGATCATGTCAAAAACAATGTCTTAAAAGTGGAAAAATCATCGCAAAGGGTTGGAGAGGAGATTAGAAGAGGTTTGGAATCAAAAGAGAGACGAAACGAGAATTCGGTGTTCGCTAACAGAAGCTCACGCACGGTCCGTGCGTCCTAGGCGCACGACTCGTGCACACTGGACCTTCTTTTAAAAACATTTTGTGAACCTGGCGCACGATCCGTGTGCCATAGGCGCACGAATCGACGATTCGTGCGCTTCTGTCGGTACACCATTTCATTCCGCTTTTCTCATTTTCGCAATTCCGTTCGAGTCCAATCCGTATTCCGATCAAAATCCAACAAAAACACAAACAATAACAGGCAATATTCCAGTCAATCCAGTCCATACAATCACATATAAAATCCGATTAAAACCGTAAAACGTTATTTTTCCGAAAACGGTTTTTGACTCTTAAAACTTTCGAAGCGAAGTACACTTCAAAACCGGTCACATAATAATCATTTCAGAAATACAAAATTATCCTAAGCGTGAGTAGAACTCACCTTTCGTGATGATAATCACGGAACTTGCCGAGACTTCGAAATGCATCAACACGTAACCGCTCGAACGATCCCCGAATTTGATTCCCACGCTCCAACGAACTCGAAACCACTTCAAAACTAGCCCTACCACAAAACCGGATACTGGAGCGTACCCAAATGCATCGCAAATCAACAATGAAATCCCCTTCTTATTTCGATCTAACCTCAACTCCGAGAACGCGGCCACTATCTTCAAATTTGGCTTGGCAGCATCTGTGAGCTGTTTTACATCAGGCATAACTAATTAAATTCTTAACCAAAATCATTCAAACCAGTGCCTAATGTGTAGATAATTTTGTCTACTATCATATGGTTCAAGCCCCACACTGATATGATGAGTATTCAGGGAGTTATGGCTAAAACACTGTGACTGATCCAAAGCTGACCCTGATTCAAAAGTAAAACTTGTAAATCATTTTTCTCCCACAATACTCAGTCAAATTAAGTGGTTCTTGTGCCTAAACTGAAGGATTTTGTGTCTAGTTTCTAGAGGAGAAAGAATCACATTCAACTGATAACTATGGAGGGAGTTACGGAGGATTTACCACACAAGGTCAAAACTGTTTCTTGAGCAAAAATTGTTGTGAGCTTATACCTTCAACTTACAACCACCATGAGCCACGAAATTGAGCTCCTATGTACAGGCCATGACTTCAATCTTCAGCTCAGCCACTAAACCCTTCCTCTTACTACTCCAATGCACAATGTAGCCCCAAATCTACTTCAACCTAGTCTTCATTTGCACATGCAAGGTAGATAGGAGTTCAAACTCCATTAATGGTCACAAGGAGTCTTGAGCTTTGACCATGGTAGAACAGAAATGGAGATGAATCAGTTGCTGGAAATGGTGCCATTGCAAAGAGAATTGAAAATAGAATAGGATGGCACCAATTACACTTACATGCATGAAGAGGTGAAGTGGTATCTAGCCCTTCTTCTTCCTCTCCCATTTCGCCCTCTCTCTTTTTCTCCACTCTCTCTTTCTGGTTTTCTGAGTTGTGAGGGAAAAGAGGTGAATGTCCATGCCTTATAATACTCATGAGCAGAAAGGGTTAATGAGGTGTGAAGTGACCACTATACCCCCACTTCCTAACTCTCACTTATACACTCCCTTATCCTCAACTCCTTCTATTTCACCTCAATTTCAGAATATGTTTGATTTTGGGGAGTGTGGTGTGGCTGATGGGAGATGAGCTGAAGGAAACATTTAAATGAGTGGGAAAAGACCAAAATGCCCTTATCCTTAATTCTCATTCAAATCCACTCTAATCCATCAAGCACTCATCCATTTATATGACTTAGGGATTTAAATACCATTTCTCATGATCCTACCATGACTAGGACCCAGTTCATTGTTTTCCTCGGATGATACATCTTCAATATGAGGCGAAATGACGATTTTACCCTTGTGCTCTAATTCCCACAACGATTCACACCATTCGGATAAATTGTGTGTATTTCAGATAATTGAGCAATTCAATAGTGTTTTTCGCGAGATTATCATATCCATGACTCAATTTATCATTTGATCAAATAATAAATTGTCAGTTGATTTCGTAAACCGAAATTTACGAAATAGGGATGTTACAAAATGCGGTTGGTCTACGGTTGGTTGTATCATATAATGTTGCTATCTATTACTATAATATTACTTCACGTGTTGCAACCCATTATTTTATTATATATTGACGTAATCAATAGTTCCCACATACTTGCAACCCAATTTCCTTCATATAATTCTACTTCCTGGCCCACTGTTTTGTTTTCTTTCATTGTTCCCTATTATTATATTATAAGTTCATTATTATTATATAATTTTTTGTTTCAATCTTACTACAGCTTTCTTTTAATTTTATTTTTTCCATTTTACGACTTGCATTCTATTCTCGCAAACAGCTTTCTTTTAATTTTATTTTTATTTTGTTCCATTTTACATGTTTTAATATTTTATAATTTTTTTGCTTAGTTTTTGTAATTTGATTGCGGTGCCCCCAACTATAGGTAGAAACAGTAAAATTATCCCACGCTGTCAAATAGGAACATCTGGTAAATAGATATAGATACAGGTGATATTTTGTATCAGAACATGAGGGATACATGTTACACCACTATTTGGAATCGGAAGAGAGATTTTACGAACTGACGGATCTATTGACTCTATCAATAACCGAGCCGTATTTGGTGTATCATAAGCAATTTTCTTTTTCTATCATAAGTGTGACCATTATCAATTAAATGGATTAAATGGTTGTCATCAGGTAAATAAAGTAATTATAATTTTTTTAAAAACTTAATATAACTGCGGATTTATCGATTAAATGGATTAATATGTTTTATTTTTATTTTTTTTACTTAATAAATTATTAATTTTAAGGTGGCTTCTAAGGTGAATGATTAATTAAGTTTCTCACCAACACAACGACCAAATTGAACATAAGATCAATAAAATTCTTGAATGATTTATATTACATACCGATCGATACAAGCTACTCACTGATAATATTTTATATCATATCATGACGTATATTTTAGTGGTACACCGATAAAAGACTTAGTTGGTCTTTCACTTAAGACTTGATAAATCCGTAATTGATTTTTGTAACTATGGATTTACCTATTAAATAGGTAAATCCATTTTTATATTTTTGTCAAAACATATACGATCCAACTTTTGTTACACAAAGTCTGTTCCTCAATAAACAGTTTGCTTTCCCGTTAATCATTCGGTTCAATTATAAAAACCGTTGCAACATAGTTTAATTTATAAACTGTTTGCTCAAATATATACTTAGCCATTTACCGACCGTGCAACAGCCACAATCTCGGTATCTAATGCGCTAATTATTTGTTTCTAAGCCTTGTAAGTTACTATACAATTACAAGCTTAATAATCGAAACACCGACCTTGCAACAACCACAATCCCGGCGAATCGTGTATTGAACTTAGCATAACATCGTCTGTGAAACAGCCACAATCACGATATTTAATGTGCTATTAATTTATTTTAAGTCTTGTAAGTTACTTTACCATTACAAGCTTACCAATCGAAACACCGACTGTGAAACAGCCACAATCCCGGCGAATCGTGTATCGAACTTAGCATAGCATCGTCTGTGAAACAGCCACAATCACGATAAACCCCCGTTAGTAACTATTCCATAACGTTTCCAGGGCCTAGTGTAGGGGCTCATGACTTCCCCGCCTAGTATGCTATTCGTTGGGTCGTCACCCAACTTGATATAATTTATATCACACCCGCATTGGGCCGACTTATATATATTCGATATGATCTATGTATATCGTTGTTCTATAACCCGTTTTGATGATTACAATACTAAACATCCGGCGTTACCCAAAAGCAGAAGAGGAATTAATTGATTTCCTTAATCGTTGCAAGATAAGCAACACAGAAGTGATGCTATGTCGACGATGCAGTTCTGTCTTTGACAAAGAGGCTGCAAAGAGCCTTGAAGGTTATCGACCTTAATTGAAGCAGAAAGGAAAATGGGCCGACAAAAGGCCAAAGTTCAGTTTCAACAAAAGAGGGATACCATACAAAGTTACTTCGACAAAGCATACTCAGAAAGAGCAACTTAAGACTTATGTTCCATCAACAAAGTCTCCTGTAGAGAAATGGGTGTACTCCGGTGGAAAGAATACAGGATACTTACCCGTGAATTCTGGTGGGAAAAGTTTTAGGTATCAACCAAAAAAACCAACACCCACAAAAATGGTCAAGGGCAGCACCAGTACTACTGGCCAAAACAAGGCACTTGAATCTAACAAGTACGCCTATAACAACAATTACAAGGGGAAGAATCCCATGACTAGAGCTCAATGGCGCAGACACCAACGCCAAAAGAAAGCTATTGGTGCAGGACAAGTACAGAGTTCTAACAAAAAACAAGGTAAGAAAATGGTGAAGTCGAAGCAGCCAATAAAATCATCATTAACTTGATCAAAAAAATATTGGGCAGAAGCCTAAGAATTGGCATAAGACTCTTGGTCAAGTGTTATGGGCTTGTCGAAATTCTCCTAGAGAGTCAATTAATACTACTCCTTTTAAGCTTACATTTGGGCATGATGCAGTGTTGCCAGTCGAAATTTGTTTACAGTCAACCAAAATTCAAAGACAGTTTGAAATTCCATCTGATCATTATTGGAATATGATGTTAGACGAATTGGTGGACTTAGACGAAGAAAGATTAACTGCGTTAGATGTTCTTACAAGGCAAAAAGAAAGAGTGACCAAAGCCTATAATAAGAAGGTTAGGTCGAAAACCTTCGCTTTGGGAGACTTAGTTTGGAAAGTTATTTTACCTATGGACAAGAAAGATAGGGTCTTAGGTAAATGGTCACCAAATTGGGAAGGACCATTTAAAATTTTACAAGTATTTTCAAACGGTGCTTACGAAGTCGAAGAATTAGGCGCTGATAATCGAATTTTGCGTATAAATGGCAAGTATTTAAAAAGATATGAGCCAATATTGCAGGAAGTTAGAACAACGCAAGGTTAAGAAGTAACGAAGAAATTTAAATATGGCATGTCGAAAGTTTGAATGCCAAAGAACATTGTCGGAGTACAAAGTGGATAAGAAAAAGAAAAAAATTCAGAAACAAGGAAAGCTGAAATTTAAGTTACAAGATCAGCTTTAAGTTTCTCAAAGACAATCTTGGCATGATCCAGTCTGGCAGCAATGAGAGCTTCGTCTTCGACCAATCTCTGAACTGCTGCCTCATGTTTGTTGGTCCTTTCTAGGTGTTCAATAGCCAAAGTTGCTTCAGATCGAAGTGCAGCTTCCAAAGAATCAGGAGTTCTCTTTTGATTGGAAGCTTTCTTCTTTTCTTCTGCTTTAATCTTCGACTGCAAGGTTTTGATTTGTTCCTGGTACTTTGAAATGTTAACATCACATTCAGCTATTTCTTTAGCATCATTTGCTGCTTGGAGTTCCAGTGACGAAATTTTAGCATCTGACGCTTCGACTGCAGCCCATTCTTCCTATTGAAGTTTAGCCTCACGCTCTTTATTTGCAGCAACATTCTTTCTCTTTTGAAAGTCCTTTGCAATTTGCTCCAGAAGAACCTCAAATTCGATAAGGAAGCCAATGAGAGATTTGCTAGATGTTGATTTGTTAAGTTTGTTCAGCAAGTTCTTAATTTCATAAGTGACCATATGATTTTGTTCAATGGTTTGGAACAAATCTATTTCTAAGACTTTGGCTCGAAGTTCTCGATGAATGTCTTCTCTTGAGCTTTCAGAAATCCCGCCAACAAAAGTAGTCGAAGAACTTCACTTGTTCTCAGTCGAGGCAGATCTGCTACTCAACATCAACTTCAGAGCTTCAAGGGGATTCTTACTCTTTAATTCCCCTAATTTTTCTTGACTGATGGTGTTGGTGGTCGAAGGTATGGCCTCAGGCGAGTTAATACCTTGTGGAGACTCACCAATTTGTTCTGAATCTATTGGAGATTCCTCTTCTTCATCCTCCTCATCTTTGACTGATTCAACACTTTCTTCTTTTTCTTCTTCTCCTTCGTTCTGGTTTTGAGGTGAAGGTGGACCATTGTTTTCCATATCGATGTCAGGATTTTGGTCACTGTTTTCGACCCTGTTGTCATTACCTTTTTGTGGCTGATTTTGGTCAGTGTTTCGACCAGTGCATCATTGCCTCCATGTTGTTGGTTTTGAGTTGTAGGGTCGACCATTGCTTCATCAGTTGGTTGCTGTTGAGTTTGGTCTTGGGTTTCGATCATCTCTGTATCAACACCTCTTTGATCTTGCTTTTCGACACCTTGTTCAGGTATGATTGTTTTAGAAGGAGAGAGGGTCGAAGTTGGTGTTGGTTGTTTTGGTGGTACCTCAACATTGCTGTTTTCAGGCTCCTGTTCAAAATTAATTGATAAATATCTTGTCATAATGAACTAAAGATGTTAAAAAGAAGAATAAATAGAAGGTTAATAGTACATTTGAAGTGTCTCCTTCGACACGAGAATGTGTGCTCCCAGGTCTCTTGAGCACTTTCCTCTTTAAAGGCTTCTCCAAGACTTGTTGTTGTTGAGTGCTTTCGCCTTGTTGCTTCTTTTCGACAGGCATTTGTTTGATAGTCTTAGAAGAAACCTTTGAAGCATCTTGAGAGTTCTTCTTCTTCTTTTCTCTTTCGACCTGAGATTTGGAAGCCTCATTTTGTTTGGGATTGTTTACTGGTTCATCAGGCTGAAAATTCGATACTCATGTTAGTAAGAAACAAGAAAATGTATAACTGTTATAAAACAAAGAAGTTAAGGATTTCGACCTCTAATTCATCACTCACAACTATGGTGTCAATCCTCTTAGTTTTCTTGGAAGGAGTGGCAGTAGTAGAGCTGTTTGGTCTTTTTGACGAGGTACCAGTACCTTTCTTCGTCACCTTCTTTGTTGACGTTGTTGTGTCATCTGTTGGAGTGGGTGAAATAGGCACAGCTGCAAACATTCGACAGTTACGTTAATAAGTCATGCATGAAAGGAAAATTAAATTTTTCTAAGAGTTTTATACATCACCTATTTTGACAGTAGATGTGACTCGAACATGCTGAATGTCCAGATGTAGATTACCCTCGAACGTGTATATGTTATGCTTAGTCAGAACTACTTTCTCAGCTGTTTTATTTGAAAGAAAATTGTTTAATGCCATAGTCGAACCACATATCAACCATTGTGGAAGTGGTGGTCGAAATGCCAAAGCCAGTTTACTGGTTGGCAAAGGCGGGAATTTGAGTTTGTTGTGTGCTAAAGCAAAAGAGTACTTATCAGTTACATAAGATGGAAAGACCATTGTTGGAATTTTGTCGAGAAGATTTTGTTTTAAAACTCTTGTAGCTTGAGAAACAGTTCGACTAAGATTATTTGGATCATATACAGTTTCAAAGTATTTTTGAAATGTTTGAATTTCTTGAATGTGCGTACCTTTTGGTTTGGTCTTCTTTTTCTGCGAAGAAGGAAAAGCAGAGATTAGATTCGACAGCAATGTAGCCTCTTCGACATCAGCAGATTTTCTTTTGAAATACTCTTTCCACCACTTTGAAAATTCTTTGGTGCAAGAAAATAAAGGCTCAAACTCAATGGGGTCAAAGTTAAAAGGGTCGTTGGCAAAGCTGTTGAGGCATTCCTTCCATTCTTCTTCATTTTCTGGAAGTCTCATGTCTTTCCTAGATCTGAAAAAAGGACTTGGTCGAAGCTGACATAACCCAAATTGTCTTACGACCAGGCTTGGGTGATATGCGTACGCACCAAATAGAGTTGTAGCTTTTCCAGCTGCTATTCTAGCTGACAGAAATTTTGGAGTTAAAAAGGCTTCCCAAATCTGGTTGGTTTCTTCTTCGTCGACAAAAGAAGTTGCAGGAAATTCTCTTTTAAACCAGTCTGGTCCATGAGTCCTTTTGTCGAAAGGTGCCATTGAAGGAGCGAAATCTTCGCAATTCATGAACATGTTGAATGCTTTGGAGAACAAGTCTTGTAGAGATACCCCTATCTCTATAGGCTTTAGAAGAGCAAGCCTAATTCCTTCGGCATTCCTCGTTTCGACCATTTCAGTATAGTCTTCAGGAATGTACATTTGCAGCTTCGACTCAAAAGTGGCAAGAAGCCACAATTGGAACAACCAAACTTGTCCAGAGACCAAGTAATTTCCTTCAGGCTTGAATTCTTTTAATACATGAACTCCTTGTCGTAAGCCTTCATAAAGTGATCCTAAAATAAGTTGGCCAAGGTTTACCTCTCGACACTCGTGTAGTTGAATGGCCAAAGGAATGTACATTTTTGCCACTTGGAGTGACGAAGAGCAGAAAACATAGAAGGAGAGCCAAAAGGTGAGAAAAGTAATGTGTTCTTCGTCAGAAACTTCTTCAGTGGTGATGACATGTTTGTCTTCAATGTATCCTTTGAAAGAAGCACGCTTGAAGTCGAATTCATGGTTGTTTCCAGTAGTGTTAGGGTCGAAAACTTCTCCTATTGGTTTAAGTCTAGTTAAGGCAGCCACATCTAACAGAGTAGGAGTGGGCATGCCACATTTCAGATGTAGGCTATTGGTGGTCAGCTCCCAAAAGTGTAAAGCTGCAATAAGCATTGGGCTTTGATATCTAGGCCCATATCTCGACAGCTGAATCAGGTCGAAGATGCCTTGTGCTTTCCAGGTTTCTCATTTCTTTGACTCAATTTTGTAAAAGCCCTATTTGGGTTACTCATGAAATCCATCACATATGGTCCTTTGTTGAAAATTCTAGGGCTATATCTATGATAGCTAGGGAAAACCTCTTTGATTTTGTCAGAATCATCACCAGGGTGAGGAAGAGGACCTAAGAATGCATGATTGTAAGGCTTAGGAGAAGGAATTAGTATCTGAGATTGCAAAAATTTTACTTATTCTTCTGTCAAAGCTGGTTCAGCAACGAAAGGATGTTTTCCAGAAGCTACAGTGCCAGAAGCTTGAACGTTGGAAAATGATGCCATTAATGGTAGTTCTGAGTTTTTCAAGTGGTTTCGCTGCTTCACTGTTCGGGTTTTACAAGAATAGAGGTCGTGTAGTGTTGGATGAAGAAATGAAGTTTCACAAATGGAGTTTTTCTGGTGCGTAAACACTGGATTTTGCAAGGAAGAAGAAGAGAAAGGGTTCGCAGAAGCAGAGAGAGTAAAAAAGGGAAAATGAAATGGAGAAGTTGCTTTTATAGCTGTTTTAGCAAGAGAGAAAAGGTAAACCTTTGGTTTTTCTTTAAAGAGCGGTTATTTGCAATAAGTAGTGGGGAGTTTACAACACAAAACGTGGTCCACTAAATCTGAGAAAACGGCGCCATAAAGTAACTTTACTGGAAGTGTCATTTCAATTCTGAAAACGGATGGTAGTGACGTCATAAGATTCAACATAAAGCTGTTGATTGTAATTTCAAAAACGTCATTTTCTGCCTTCATTTAAAACACAGTCGAAAAAGATTTTTGGGGGGCAATTTGTTAGCCTGCCTTTTCGACAGGCTCAATTAAATGCAGTCAACGAGGTTTGACTTGCTAATTTCAAGAGGAAAAAGGTGTTGATTTCGACAGTGAGAAGTTTTCCCAAGAATGTTCGACACAGTGCTTAACTTAGTAGAAATTGAAGAATTGAAGCCAATGGTTCGACGAGAAGAAAATTAGTGATAGATCAGAAGTCAAGTGCTTGTTGTCGAAACGGCGTAGCAGTTATTGTGGTCGAAGACATGGCAGTTACCATTTTTCAAATTCTATGTACAGTTAGTTAGTTATTGTGTTTCCCTCCTTGTATAAATAGTAGTTATTCATAGGAAAAACGGGTCACAAACTCACATACAGAATTCTGAAACTCAAACTTCTAACATCACAGAGAAAACGAGTCAGAGAACAATGTATGAACTTGTGCACCATTCTCTTTACAATTAATGCAATTTCACTTTTACTTTCTTAAGTTTTCTGCATTTTATTTGTTTTCTTCGACTTCTACTCAGAATTCTCCCTTCTGCATTTTATTTGTTTTCTCTTCGACTTCTATTCAGAATCTTCCCTCCCTTCCGGAGATAACTTCGACGGTTATCTTCATATTTTCAAATTTAAACCGCAAGAACACTCATAATTTCTGGAAAAACTTTAACACAATGTTCTAGGATTTTCTAGTTGATCCTGCAAGCAACATTAATTTGTAACTAGCGGTGTTTACCAAAAAACACGGTAAACAGGGTGTTAGTAAAAATTGACAGCCTACAAAAGCTGACCTGTTTTTGCATTTAGCGCATAAATGACCTTTTTACCCTTAAAAATGGACACATGGCAAACCTTTAGAATGACTAAAAATGACATTTTCCTTACACTTATCTTTCTTATATTAGTAGTGATATATGACTTTTTTATCCTTAAAAATGGACACATGGCAAGCCTTTAGAACGACTAAAAGTGACATTTTCCTTAATTACACTCTTCTTTCTTATATATATTAGTAGTGATGATAGTAAATAGTATTTTATTTTTTTGAATACCAAAAAAAATTTATCTGCGTTAGTGCTGACGTCAGCTCGTCAGTCTGCGCGTCAGTCAACGTCAGCTTTTGTCCTTAGCATTTATTATAACCTTATCAAAAAATTTATAAGTGCAAATAATATATGATTTTATTCACCAACGGTGATTGAGTTTAGTTGAGTGGACTAGTCTCTCACGTGGTGAACGAAGGTTCGAATCCCAATTGAGGCTTGGGACATGTGTTCACATTTAGGCTCTGTTTGGTAAAAAGAGCGGATAGAGAATAAGCTAGCGGATAGCTGATGAGCTGATAGCGGATAAACAAGTAGATTGAATTTAAAGTGTTTGATAAAATTAGTGGTTGAACTAGTTTATAAATATAAAATAATATAATTAGACATCTGCAATTAATGCTTAAAAACGAGAGAGAAAATTGATTTAATGTAGGATAAATGATGAATTTAATTAAAATAACAGAAAAAAGAAGCCAAGAAATTCTTGTATTGTAATAATTAAAATTTAAAACACATTTATCTAAAATATAAATATATTCTTTGTACAAGCAAGTAAACTTTTAATGTTTTAATTAAATTTGAAGACTATTAAATTTTTTAAAAAGAATCGAAAAATTAATAAAATGAAGCCTTTTTTTGTTAGACAAGTTCAATCAAAATATTTCGTCCCAAGTGATGCAAGTAAAAAAAACACCAAGTGATCCAAGTAATAATACTTAATCCAAAAATATAATGAGTTTCTCCATGTATCCATTATTTACATTCTCAATAGCTATATGCAGGAACTTTTTTATAATGTACTGCTTATTGAAGGAACCTATACACCTTAACTAGAGGCCACAAAGATACTTCTACCAAATAATTTAATCTCTTTTATTTGAAAATTGTAATCTTTCTCCTTCTGATGCAAGGATTTTAGGTTGTTTCCATCATCACCATTGTCTGGTGAGGTAGAACCTTGAGACACATCACCTGCGGCCACACTTGACTCTAGAACAAGAGGAGGAGTGAATGGAGCAGCAACACTAGCAGCACTAGCAGCATTGTTTGCAGCTCTTTGTTTTCGGAGCCGGTAGTTTTTGCGGCGTAAAGCAAGGTGCCTCTGCCTTTGCTCTTCGGTCATCGATAGTCTCCTCTCCCTATCCCATATGCGCTTCCTCTCCCTCAACCTCTCCTTCTGCATTCTCCTCCTCAATTCTGCAGCTCTCTCAGGACACTCTTCCATCTTCACTCGACTCCTATAACCTAACCTCCCTTCTTCTAACCACTCTCTCTCTCTCTCTCTCTCTCTCTCTCTCTCTCTCTCTCTCTCTCTCTCTCTCTCTCTCTCTCTCTCTCTCTCTCTCTCTCTATATATATATATATATATATATATAAATAGGGTTTTGACTTGTTATTTGTTAAAATATTAAATAATTGACTTCCTTTAGGGGAGAAATTCAAAACAACATGATGGACTAATAAATAAATATATGTATTCAAACATTAAAATTGTCGGTTTTGCTTAACAACAAAACTTGGGTGTGGTTGTGTTGTTTTTCGATCGTACCATTACATGTAGGTTAGATTTCTAAAAAGTAAATAAAAGAAAATAGATAATTTAAATAATTAATCTACATGTCATGGTGTGATTGAAAAAAACACCAACCAGATTTATGGAACCACAACTAAAATTTTTCTCTTAGGCTTTGTTTGGCAAAAAAAGAGCGAATAGTGGATAAACTAGCGGATAGGGAATGATGAGTTGATAGCGGATAACTAATAGCGGATAAGCTAACGTATTGAATTTAAAGTGTTTAGTAAAATTAGCGGTTGAGCCAGCTAGCTTATAAAATAAAATGACATAAATGGACATTTGTAACTAATGCTTAAAAATGAGAGAAGATTCATTTAATGGAGGATAAATGTGGATTTTAATTAAAATGATAAAGGTAAAAATGGGAGAAAAAAATGAAACGCTATAAGCAATATATATCTCAAACACTACTTCAAGTAGCGTTTCAAAAATGCTCTAGGCTAGTGAAAAAATGCTATAAGCCAGTCATATCAAACACCTATAATGAGCTTATCTGCTATTAGCTAGCAATTGGTCTTTCCAAATAGAGAGCCATAGTAAAATACGATATGTCTATCTTCAAAAATAAAACGTTGGATATCTTTCTAAAAAATTGACACATCAACTCTTTTAAGAGTAAATTAGTCATTGTACATTCTTCTTCCCTCAATCTCTTTTAAATTTGAACTTAAATTTAAAAATTTCCTCCACTTGCAATTTTACTTTCATCTCTTCTCTCACACACTTTCACTTCTACTTTCACTTTTAACTATTTCATTTGGAAAAAAATGAGGTGAATGTATCACTCACCAAAGAAGTATCCACAAAAGTCGTGTTAAAAGAAGCATGGTGATTTAGGACAATTCTATACAAATAAAATAAAATACGCACATACTTGGTAAAAGATCAGATATGCATGAACTCGGGGCGTGGGGTTGAGCGATTGGGGCTCATCCTCCCTTAACCAAGGGTCGGGGATTCGATCCCCGCCATGAGTATGGAGCAGCGTTAAAATACCTCGGGCTAGCTGTCCCACCCATTGAGGCGCCTACAATCCAGCGAGGGGACTAGTCACTGCGGTCGGCGGTGGATACCCTGGGTAAAACAAAAAAAAAATCAGATATGCATGAATTTACCTGGTGTAGACTGAGTCTAAATTTATTTTCTAAATAATCATGACATTAACTCCCCATTAATTAACATATATGAAATTTTACTGACATTTAATTGACACTAGCAGTGTACCTGTGCATACGCACAGGTGTTGTCGTGTTATTTAATTAATAGACTTAGACATAATTTAATGGCTTAAAGGTACTTTTAGTCCCTGCAAATGTCACAATAATCCAGTTTAGTCCCTGCAATTCCAAAACTTTTAAAATAGTCCCTGCAATTACTAAACGTTACTACTTTTAGTCCCTGCTGTTAGTTAAGGGTTAACACTGTTATCTTTTGATGATGTGGCAAGCTGACTCATATTAATTTATAATATTTTGATGATGTGGCACACCCCCCACCCCCCACCCCACCCCCACCCCTCCTCCCCTTCGCCCCCCCTCCCCTTCGCCCCCTCCTCCCCTTCGCCCCCCTCCCCTTCGCCCCCCTCCCCTTCGCCTCTCCTCCCCTCCTCCCCTTCGCCCCCCTCCCCTTCGCCCCCCTCCCCTTCGCCTCTCCTCCCCTCCTCCCCTTCGCCCCTCCTCCCCTTCGCCCCCTCCCCCCCACCACCCTCGGCTACCGGACCTCCTCAACCTATCGCCAGAGTCCGATCCAGAAGGATCGACGGCGACAGACTCGCCACAGAGCTCCGACGTACCGTAGTGGCAGATCTTCGCGCCGAGACTCTCCTCAGCGACGAGGATACTTGAGCTCTTGATATGATTATGGACGAAACCGGAACCAGAACCAGCGAAATTGTGAACGTAATCGAGACCGTGAGCGAGATCGGAGGCAATCAACATCCGCGAGGTCCACGTGGAGAGATTTGTGAAGCTAGGATTTCGGCGATTACGAGCAGGGGCGAAGGGGGTGACGGAGTTCTGAGAGATCCATGTAGTGACGAAACAGGGGGGGAGGGGCGAAGGGGAGGAGGGGCGAAGGGGAGGAGGGGCGAAGGGGAGGAGGGGAGGAGAGGCGAAGGGGAGGGGGGCGAAGGGGAGGGGGGCGAAGGGGAGGAGGGGGCGAAGGGGAGGGGGGGCGAAGGGGAGGAGGGGGAGAAGGGGAGGAGGGGAGGAGAGGGGGGTGGGGTGGGGGGGGTGGGGGGTGGGGTGGGGGGGTGGGGTGGGGGGGTGGGGTGGGGGGGGGGTGGGGGGTGTGCCACATCATCAAAATATTATAAATTAATATGAGTCAGCTTGCCACATCATCAAAAGATAACAGTGTTAACCCTTAACTAACAGCAGGGACTAAAAGTAGTAACGTTTAGTAATTGCAGGGACTATTTTAAAAGTTTTGGAATTGCAGGGACTAAACTGGATTATCTTGACATTTGCAGGGACTAAAAGTACCTTTAAGCCTAATTTAATTAGTCCGAACATTACCCCGTAAAAATCAAGATTAATTTAAAGTAGATAAACAAAATGTTTCAAATTGTAATTGAGTTAGTCCGAACATTACCCCGTGAACATTTACCAGCAATATGTAATATTTCCCGTAGAGATTAGATAACAAAAATTGTATTAAAGTTTCAAATCTTCCAAATTGTAATATTTCCCGTAGAGACTAAATAAAACTTATTGATAGAGAAAAATGGAAAATTAAAAATGAAGGAGACATGTAGATGAAATTAAAGCAGATATATTGTGAAAAATGAGATAGAGTTAGAGGAAGAATGAGAAGGAGAGCATGAAAAAATGTGTGAGAAAAATTGAAAAAGTCTGAAAAAAATATATGAGAAAGATCGTGATAAGTAATATTAATTTCCTGTAGAGATTAGAAAACAAAATAGTAATAAAGTTTCAAATTTTACAAATTGTAATATTTTCCATAGAAACTAAATAAAACTTATTGATAGAGAAAAATTGAATATTAAAAATGAAGAAGACATGTGGATGAAATTAAAGTAGATATATTGTGAAAAATAGAAAAATGAGATAGAGTTAGAGGAAGAAAGAGGAGAAGAGACTGAAAAAGTGTAAAAGTTTGAAAAACATGAGAGAGAATGAAAAAGTTTGAAAAAGTATGTGAGAGAGAGTGAAAAAGTTTGAAAATGTGAAAAAATAAAATTACATAAATATCCTAAAATTGTTTAGTTGGGAAAAGAGTAAGATTGGTATTTTGGTAGTAGGTTAATGATATAGATAAATAGTAGATAGTAGATAGTAGATAATGTATAAATCTTAGTTAAATTATTAAGTCATTAAATCCATAATAATTAGCATAAATAAATCTTAATCAAAATGTTGAATCACTAACTAACTAAGGGAGAAACAAAAAACAACCAATAGTATGTGAAAAATATATATATTTTTTAGAATTACAATTTTGGGTTTCATTGAGACATGAAATACTTTTCTCACCTTATTTATATTCAAATGAGTTGTAATTATTAAGATGTTTTTTTGTCTTGAGACTTTGCACTCATCTTGTAAAATGTGAGAAGAGTTAACAAGATTTTTTTTGGGACAATGATATTAAATAGAGCTGAATTTGATGACCTATGTTTATAATTGAGGCTACCAACTTATGATTCTTTTTTGTTTATTGTAACATCCTAATTCCGGTTAATTTCGTTTTATGAAATTAACTAGCAAATTATTATTCGATAAAATAATAAATCGAGTCATGGTCATATGCGAGAAATGAAATCGTTACTTAATTATGTGATTGTGTATGATTGTTTGGGTAGAAATTGGGTTAAGTGAGAATTTAAGTAAAAAGGGACATTTTAGTCATTGTACACCAACTTATACCTTCAGCTCATAATTCTGACCAAACAACACTCACACCCATAACCTCATTCCAGAAAATTTCAGAACAAGAGAACTAGAGAGAGAGAGAGAGAGAGAGTGAGACGCGAGGGAGAGAGGAGAAGAAGAAGAGTGACAACTTCATCAATCCTTGGTGCATGTAAGATTTTATACCATCATCTTTCTCCATTTTTCTTGCTCTTACCAAAGATACTAAATTCATTCACTCATTTTTCATCTTTATCCTTCTACCATTATCAAGCTTCAAAGCTCAACTTGGCAAAAAGATGGAGTTTTGAGCATCTTGGAGCCTCGCATGTCCAAATTGGGGCTAGTTTGGTGTATAACTGAGAATTTGATTGTTGATCGAGGTATATTTGAGGGAAGTTCAGTAGCTAGAGGCATTGGAGTTCGTTTGGAGTGATTTTGTGGCTGTGGGAGCAAGAGGATCCGTACGGGGATTGTTCGTGTGGTTACCGTGTTAAGTGTATTCCGTTGAATCTCGATTAATTGCGAATTCGTCAAAACGGTGAGTTCTACTCGCTTATAGTTTTTAATAATTGAGTTTTGATTGTTGTTAGTTGCTGGAACCTTGTGTGCAATATCGTTTTTATGAATTTCGAGTCAAGAAATGTGTTTTCAAAAATGTCTCGTTTCGGCGTCGTTTTAACGATTTAATGAATATGTATCGTGTGATTGTTGTGGAATTGGTTGATGTTACTTGTTTGGACTGGAATATTGTCTGTGTTTATGTTGGATTAAGATTGGGTTACGGATTGGACGCGATAGGAAAAGCGAAACGGAACGAAATAAGCGAATTGTGACTCTGCTACAGGCACACTAGTGGAAAAAAGGCTTTTAACATCAGAGTTTAACATCGGTTAAAATTGAACTGATGTTAAAAATAGACACGGTGGCAAACTAGTAAATAAATGGCACACATAATACGCTTTTAACATCTGTTGCTAAATGACCGATGCCAAAAGTGAAGATACGGTGGCAAACTTGTAAATAAATGGGTATAAAACATACATTTAACATCAGTTGCTAAATGACCGATGCCAAAAGTGAAGACACGGTGGCAAACTTCTAAATAAATGGTGTTTAGAACATACCTTTGACATCAGGTACTTTACAACCGATGTCAAAAGTGTAAAATGAGATTCAAGTTCAACCATCGTGCCCTCTCTTCTCTCTAGCGCCGCCTAACCCTTTTCTCTTGGTCTCAGTTCTCTCTTCTCTCGCTCTCAAGAACCTCTCGCCTAACCCTTTTCTCTTTCAGTTCTCTTTCAGCAACCTCTCGCGTCCAGCAAGATCAAAGGACCTCTCGCTGTCAACCTTTATCTCGCTGGAAACCCATTTTCCATACCCTCCCTCATCGCAAACCCTAGAACCAGTTTCACCAACACTCCTGCTAACAGTCCTTCAGGTATTATTATCTCTTTCTTTTTATATACTTTATTTTTCCAATTAATCTTAATCACTTTCAATTTGAAATATTGCTGTGGATTTTCACATGGTTTTGGCGTTTGGTATTCTGTAGATTTTCCAAGAAAAAGCTCTGCTGGGATAAGAGATAGTGGAGGGTGTTTACGGGACATAGTTGATGACAAAGAAAACGCGAAAATCGCTATTCCTTTCTTCTTCAGGTTTGCCATTCCCTATTTGGTTTTAATTCTTTTGCTGGTTAGGTTTTTGATTGAAATGCACCGACAAAAGGTTTTCGATTGGAGTTTTAGATTCTGATTTCTATTGTTTCCGTAATATTCAATTCAAAATCTCCATGTCAGCCTCCCACCTTTTTGTATTTACATCCATGCTTTCTTTCAATTCAGACTACAGCTGTTTCCAGTGCTTGTTGTTCTTTTTAACTGATTTTATCTTTTCTTGGTGTTATAATAGCTAAACACTTAACTAGTTATGGGAAGCTGATGCGGATTGTGGTTGGAACCTAGGTTGACTACAACATTAGATGAATTTAAATAACTTGGTGAAAGTTAAGGCCATGATATATCTTCTGTATTATAAGTTTTGATGTGGACCACAAATGAAAAGCTCTATTATTCATATTTGTGGGTATCTGATTAGACCTTGTGAAGGAGGGGGATCTATTATTCATATTGTTGATCATATGGTTTTAGAGGTTTGTAATTACCTTTTTATTATTACTTTATGATGATGATAAAATATAAAACAAATTTGTGTAGCTTTCAATTAACTTGCTGGCTTATTTGAAATCAACCCTGGAGTGTACCTGAACTCTTGCGCCCACTTTATGAGTCTTCCATGTTGCTTGCTCAGAGAACCAATATGGCTGCAAGCCTTTTCTGTCATGGTTACTAATTTGAAATTATAAATGAAAAGCTATGTAACCCTGCAATTGTTATTCAGGCTTTACATCATTTGAGGCAGATTTCTCAAGAAGTTTCTCACCCAAGTGTCACGGGATGGGGAAGAAGGCCAGCAGCTCTACGTGCGCTTAGTCAGCGATTAAGCAAGTTTGTGCCATTATCCTTTATAATAATAATATTATTCCCTGGCATAATTGGCTAGTTATGTTGTAGTAGTCTCAAACTTAAATTTCATTTTTTTGCAGGGGATTCAATGAAGCTGTTAATGGGTTTGCAGATGATGGTTGGTCTATGTTACAGAAACTCAGTTTGACACATTAAAAGCGCAAGTGCAACAGGTAAATCTTTTACCCAAAGTTTCGGTTGTTTTTATATAGATTGATGCATATTCACCTCAAATTTTTCTTCCTTTATGGAAACCTGTATCTTTGTACTTCATCTTGCTTCTCACTCAATATTATGGTCCTTTTGAAAATTTGCTGAGATGAAAATTTCGCATCAGTACTAACAAATCTTAATGACTAAGCAAGTGCCTATTTTGTGTTTTTGTCCTTTTATATTATTGTCATTAGTATTTTTGGATGAAAATCACAAGTAGATGCTACATTAGTTTTGGAAAGCAAGTATTTACTATAATTAGTACATTTTTCAGATTGGTGGTAATTTGACTGTAGGTGGTATCGATTATTTTCAGATTGGTGGTAATTTGACTGTAGGTGGTAATTTGACTCTCAGTGCGTGTGTGAGTGTGTGTGGTGTGTTTGAGGAAAAGAAAACTGAACTTCAAACAAAAGTACTTGAAGTATATGAGGCTTCATCAACTGAAATCAAGGTGATGATCACAATATTCATACATACATACACATATATTATACATATACATATACATATACATATACATATACATATACATATACATATACATATACATATACATATACATATACATATACATATACATATACATATACATATACATATACATATACATATACATATACATATACATATACATATACATATATTGTACATACATGGCCCTTGTTAAAATTTTGATAACTTGACAGGGTTTGGTCAAAGAACGTGATGAAGCAGGGCTAAAGAAGCACTCAACAGCAATTCACAAATTCCTAGAAGAGCTTGTTAAAATTGGTAAAATATTTCTTGTCTTTTTATTTACCTGAATTAAATTAGATCTTTGTTATTTTTTAGAAGGAAAATTTATTGATTTATAGATAACTAATTATGAGCGTCTACAAATATATTTTATTTCAGAATTCCCAGGATCAAAGGCAGTATCTGAAGCATCTTCAAAGTTTGGACCAGCTTTAGTTTCAGGACCAGTTTTCTTTGTTTTTGAGAAAGTGTCAACTTTCATAGTTACAGAAGAGAAAGTTGAAGAAGCTCCTCCTACTACAGAAACTAAAACAGAAGAAGAAACAAGTGGTGTCAAAGAAAGGGAAATAGTTATTGAAGAAGAAAAGAAAGAAGAGAAAAAAGCAGAAAAAGTAGAGCCTGTAGCTGAGCCAGCTGTAGTTGCAGCTGCAGCTGAGCCAGCTAAACAGGAAGAGAAAATTGCTGAACCAGTTGCAGTTGAACCACCAAAGCCTTGAAATTAAAAAAAAAATATATGTGTATTACTTTGCATATATACTTTCAAATTTGTTACACACCAATATCTCTTATTCTTTTATATGTCTCTGTAATGTAATTGATTTGTGTTGTTTAGTTTGATCTTGAAGATTGGATTATATATTAATGTGAATGTGAATGTTTGTGATGGTGAATATCATTTTGTAATTTTCATTTTTATTTTATAGTTAAGGAAGTGAAATTGATCTGGATCGATCTTAGTTTGGTTCATTCAATTCTTCCTTTTTGGTGTTTCAATTAAAACTTATCAGTTCCATACCCTGTTTGGCTGGATTTTCATTTTAATTATTTGTAACTGTGTATGAAATTCATACACAGTTAGTAGAATTGGTATGAATGTGTATGTCTGGGACTGTACGTTTTAATTTTTTTTTTTTAAAAAAGTTAGTTTTAACATCGGTTCCCATCAGGTGGTTCTGAAAATCCGATGCCAAAAAAGTGCTAAAATCTAATTAAAAAGGACTTTTGGCATCGGGTGGTAATACAACTGATGCGAAAAATACTTTTCGCATCAGGTCCGTACCTGATGCAAAAGGTGCGTACTTTTAACATCACCTGAATCTGTAACGGACACGGAACCGATGCGAAAAGTCATTTTTAACCGATCTGAAAAGCCTAAATTGTAGTAGTGGCAGCACAGGTCGTGCTAACCTTGGCACGGGTCGTGCCAACCTTTCTGGTTGACTGGAATTACATTTCCAGGCAGCACGAGTCGTGCTAGGTATGGCACGGGTCGTGCCAGTTTTTCTGTTCCCGGTGACCAAAATTCGTTTCTTCGCTCCTTTCGATTCCAAACCTCTTCTAATCTTCTTCCCAACCATCCCTCATGTTATGGAACCATTGATAATATGTTTTTGAACAAGATTGCAAGGTTAAAGCGAACTGTTTTTGAAAGTTATAAATGTTTCAAAAACTATAAAAGTAGTATACGCGAGCGAACTAGATGTTCATGTAATTGTTTAAGGTCATTGAATCAAATGTTCACTCAATAGTTTAAGGTCATGAAACTAAATGTTCAATCAAGACAGGATATATACATTATATCAAAGGATGGGTGACGACCCAGTAGATTAGTATACTAGGGGTTCCTGTAACAGCCCAGGTCCAACGCATTGGCCACTACCAATTGAGCGCGCGCTCAATTGGTAGTGGGAGGTGTGTTTAACTTGCACTTATGCCTCAGGTGCAAGGTTCGATTCCCACGGAAGGCAAAAATTCTACAAGGAGGGTAGAAAAGACCGTGAGGTAATAGTGCCGGGGTGGCCAATGCGTTGGACCTGGGCTGTTACAGTTCCTCTTGTTCTTGAACTCCTTCACTGAGATAATGTTTATCTCACCATTTAGAAGACTTAGTTCTTTTATCTTTGATATTGAGTTCCCTTGTTGTCTTTGTAACTCGATAGTATGACTTAGTTCTTTTATGGAATGTAAGACGGTTTGATGTAAGAGATAAATGACTTGAAATAAACTGGAGTGGAAACACTCTTCCAACTTTAGGCCCCTTCGCGATCACCTTCCCCGACACCCGATCCTACACAAGACAACCATCCGGAGTAAGATTAACATCACAACCTTCATCTACTAATTGACCAGCAGACAATAAATTTGAGGCAAGCTCAGGTGCTACCAGCACATTTCGAAAATTAGAATTTAAGTCACCAACATTAGTTATAGGAAGGGTATTGTCATTAGCAATTTGAATTTTCTGATTACCAATATAAGAACGTAAATTGTGCAGGAGTTCAGAGGAACCCGTCATGTGATTCAATGCACCAGAGTCAAGTAACCAAGATATGAAAGAAGACATACCAGTAATGCCCAAGGCAAAAAGAGCAGATAGTACCATTTGTTGAATTAATTCAGGCTGTAGAGCACCACCATCAGATGCACCAGTGGTGGAAGGACCAGCTGTAGAGCTAGTAGTGGAATGGAATGCCTGCACCGGACGCTTAGTCGGTCGAGGAGGACGCGTAGGACATGCAGAGATGATATGACCCTGCTGCTTGCAGTAATTGCAAAATTTCTTAGGACAACTACGAGCAACATGTCCAAATTGTTTACAAGAGAAGCATTGAGTTTGTCGCATATCACGGCCCACGCTTCTATTTTGCGCAACATATGCAACTGTCACAGGTTCAGAATGGACGAGATCATTAAACATGGTGCCTTGAGTATTAAGACGTTGTTCTTCCCTGAGCAGTTCACCAACGCAGATATCCAAGGAAGGAACAGGGTTCCTATTCAGCAAAGCACCTTAAACGGCCTCAAATTCCGGACGAAGTTTCATGAGAAATTGATCTCGTTTACTAGTATCATAAACATCACGAACACCCGACAGTGACGGCTTGGGAACAGCAGCATAGATAATAACAGAGTGTTCTGTTCATAAATTCAGAAAGCCAGAATAATATTCTTGAATTGACAAATTACCTTGTTTGTAATTGGCGATCTCTAACTCCAATTGAAAACGCTTGGCCGTATTGTCCTGGTTGTAAATACGCTGCAAATAATTCCACATGTCTTGAGCAGTTGAAAATGCTCGCAAATTATTGATCATCTGAGGATCAATAGTACTGAGGATCCGAGAAATAATTTGAGCATCTTTTACTTCCCACGTATCTAAAGCAGATTTATCTTCCGGTGCCTTAGAAATCCCATCAATGTGACTCCATAAACTTTTCCCTTTGACATACATTTTAAATTGAAATTCCCAAGCAGCATAGTTCTTACCGGTAAAGCGAACACAAAAATTGTCTCTTTCTTTCTCCGAAGCCATGAAAAAATTAATAAAAGTAGCCAATAGGAACAACAAAACACAACTAGAACCAATGAATAGCACAAAGCCAAGGAAAAAAGAGTAACAAAACCAAAACACGTACCGGCCTAAACAACAGGGAAAGACGAGCCAAACCAAAACACAATCCAGCAAATCAGTCCGAGAGAAATACACGGACCCACGAACGAAATCACAATCGGAACCAAACAACGAATCCACCAACCAGAATGAGAAAATGACGAACTGCAATTGGGTGGGAATCAACGCTGAAACAAGATAGCTGCTGAAACCGAACTTCGAAGGGCCAAGAACAAGACAGGCGGCCAGAGAGATCAGCAAAACGAACCAGAATGGAACGCAGCAAGAGCGAGGAGGCACCAATCTACTATTTACAACTTCCTTATTTCCTTATTCACAGGAGGGACCAAATTAGGCACCTTTCACTCATTAATTTTTTTCGGTAATAAATTGAAATTATTTAATTGTTAATATATTTTATATTGTAATGTATATGTTTTCTGGATGTTTATGATTATGTAGTCGTAAGTTTTGTTAAATAAACAATAGGTTGACTTATTACTGGCAACATTTAATTTAGCAATGATTTATTTAGTTAGGTGACTTATGAAACGTTTACACTAATGTTAGACATGAGCTTTATTAATTAGTAAAAAAAGTGCCTTATTTTTTATTGTGGTAGAAATGTAATTAAATAAAATAGTTAAGTTTGTTTACAAAACTATAACAGTTTACAAAACTAATAATCACCGAACCACCACCAGCGTCGAACCACCTATAATCGAGGGCGTGCAATTGATGCTCCAAAAAAGAAACACCCAATCAACCATGAAGATGAGATGCTACTATTTGGGGCTTCTATTACTCAAAAAACCCAAAACCAGAACCCTAATTTCACCGTAAACCTTAAGAAAGGAAATTGATTGATTTTAAGAAATGAAAATGGATTGATTTCTGAAGATGAAATGCCATTGCCTGCGTGATATGGATTGATTTTAGGAAATGGAAATGAATTGATTTCTGAATTTTCTGATTGTTTGTTTTTTATTATAATTGTTTTTAGTCTTTAGTCTTTTGGTTTTTATGTAATTAGATTTTTTGCCACATCAATTAATGAATGCCACGTCATTTAATGAATTTAAGAGGGCACGTCAGCAGTTAACTGCCAGCGTGACATCCGTTAACAGAAACTAACGGCAAGGACCAAAATGAAACGAAAATGAAAGATGAGGGACCAAAACGGACCAAAAAAAAGATAAATGACCAAAATAAAACCTAGAACAAAGATAAAGGACCAAAAGTGGTATTTAGCCTAAATTATATACATGTGTGCTAGAATAGAGTAGTTCTGCCAGGTTGATATTTCTGTTAAGCAAAAGGAATTCCTCAACCATATATGCAGAAAATTCCATGGTAAGCTATAAACTATTGGAAAACTCATGGTAAGCTATAAACTATTGGAAAACTCAACAGTATTTTGCTAAAAAAAAATTAACAAATCGTATGTGTTTGTTTCACACCCATGGGGACTATTTATAAGCATTTTTTTAGCATATTAGGTGGGAAATTTAAGTGAAAAGCGAATTTTAAAATTTGATTTACACGACCTGCACAAATTTGAAATATTTTGAAAAGATTTAAATGATTTTGAAATTTGTTAAATGTTAGTTGTATAAATGAAATTCAATTTTTTTTGAAATATTGTTTCCAGCGTCGGCCTCTAAATGCAGATAATTATATATCCCACGCGTTAATTAATCAATGATTCGGTAATTTTAATCCCTTTGCAATAGGAATATTCGCATATCTACGTTATAATTTTTTTTAAATAAGATTTATTCATTTATGATAATTAATATGGAGTTAATGAAACGTCTATAATTAGGATTCAAAGTTTTTAATAGGCATTTAAACTGATGTTTTAAGTGTTGGGCTGGAAAACGCGTGAATTTTGGAATGAGCTCATTAATTCTTCAAGAAAGCTGGCACACAGTTTTTATTACCATTGATTTGTATATCCGAATTTAAATTTCAACTACAGATATGATTAGGATGCCACCTATTTTAAACTTGATTGCCTGACTTTTTTGGAGAACATACATGGCAGCCTACATGGACAGTCCATGTGGACTGTTCTTGAATTAATATAGTTATGATAAGTCATTAACTCCCCATTAATAAACATATGTGAAATTTGACTGACATTTAATTAACATAAATGTATAAATCTTAATATAATTACAATTCATTAACTCCATATTAATTATCATAAATGAATAAATCTTATTTAAACTGTTGAACCATTGACTACATTTAAGGGAGAAACTCAAAAACAACCAATATAGCTTGAACAATTATATACTTTAGAATTACAATTTTGGGTTTTATTGAGAAATGACATATATACTCTTCTCACCTTATTTATAACCAAATGAGTTATAATTACGTACCAAGATGCTTTTTCTTTTCTTGAGACTTTGCACTCATCTTGAAAAATATGAGAAGAGTTAACAAGAAATATTTTTGGAATAGTAATATCAAATAGAATTGAATTTGATGACTTATGTTTATGTTAGGCCACCGACTTATGATTCTTTTTTGGTTATAAGTAAGGTAAGAGAGAGTATTTATCTTCAAAAAAAATATTGCAAACAAACAAAAAAGTAGTCATATATGTGGCAATAGATCATTGGAACAAATTTGCATGATACTATAAGGTGTCAGCCATGGAACAATTTGAAACATATATTAAAGCCAGTCAGTTCTCACATATAGTTCTATTAAGAGCGACAAAAGACTTGTTTCTTTCGAGATTGACTCTTAGTCTAGATCTACTTTATCATTTCCTCATGTATCTACATTAATTGGAAACTGTTGTGGATTGAGTTTTTATATCTTGCTTTCTGTTCTTGATTTATATTCCGAGTTATTCATTTGCTAGTAATCGAGTTATTGTTTTGAGAATTCATTGGTTTGTACGTCTGCAAGGAATCCAATGGAGATAGAATTCTGGGAACTGTTATATATTTCTCATAGCAGAAAAAATAACTTACTCAAAGTATGAGTTCTTTAATGTACACAACGAATTATATTTAGTGCATCCACTTATTAATGCGTGCCTTCCTTTATTATACTAATTAGGCTAAATATTGCACATTATTCATGATTAATTGTGATACTTAATTACAACTTAGTTGATATTAACACATAATCATGTTGACTTTTGTACACTATTATTATTTAGAATCAATTAAGTTGTTTATGGGAAAATATCTACGTACATGCAGGTTGAGTATGACGATAACAGAACAGAATATTTGGAACAAGATGATGATGTTCGAAAACTTGCTGCAACCAAAAGAGATCGATATTGTTGAGGCTCAACAAGCATTGCTGAAAAGGTACATAGTAAATGTGCATCTAAAATTAAAATTATAATAATCTACTATTTCAACTTAATACTTTTAATAAAGTCAAGGTCGTGATCCTAGTTATGTAGATTTATTTTATTTTTTTAAGTCTAATGGTTAGACTGTTAGAGTACTCTTTTTGTGTTCTATTTAATTGATTTGAATTTTAAAAAAACTATGTAGAGAAAGTTCCAATTAGTTTGAAATTGGATAACTATTCATGTCTATCTATTGAAGTATTGATATTAAGTTTGAGAGTGTTTGACCATATCTTTTAATTAAGTTCAGCATCATGCCTTCCTATAAATGATGCATAAAATAAAAGACCATGATCTATTTTTGGTTGGTTTAAATAATAGACTTATGAGCTCTACTTGCAAAAAAATATCTTATTTGGTAATGGTTTTTTTTCCCATCGATTTAGGTGCAAAAATATGAGGAGTTATGTATGCAGAATTGCTTTCAAAGTTAGCAGAGTCTAGCTGCCTTGGGGAATTTCATTAACCTCTATTGTCATTTTGTGATAACTAGTATTAAACTATCAAGCTTTGAACTTAATTAATATACTTATGTTATTGTGTCACTCTACTTTTCAAGATTCCTCAACTAATGACAATATTATTGTGCTTGTTAAGCTTGTCCGTGTTTAAAAATTTTCTTCATATATTTTAATATTTTGGGGTGAAAGTATATCAGTCACCAAAGAAGAATGCACAAAGGGAGTCGTGTTAAAAGAAGCACACTGATTTAGAACAATTTTAGAGAACACTAGAAATACCATAAATTAGATCACTATACATAGGAATATTGAAGTGCTCCGATACCATTGAGTAACTCCCTAACTTCTATACCGTAACTTTAGTTGGTAATTTCTATTAAAAAAATCTCTATGAAGCTAATCAGAGAATTAAATTTCACGTTGTTAAGACACCAAAAAAAATATCACGGTGTTTGTTTGAATAGAAGTAAAAAAATTCATCAAATGAAATAAGATGTCTTTCTCAAAATTCTGATTCGGGGTACTATTGCAATAGTCAACTCAAGCATCCTGAAAATGTTTTTCTTCTTCCAACGCATACCTGCATCTGAAAATAAGAAATAGAAAAGGTAACATAAAAACTCTCAGTGAATTCATCCATCCTACTACAATCACAAGTAAAACAATTTATAGATCACATGTAATTGTTTCACATGATGATACAACTTAAACTCAACCTTTTCAATTTCAAAAAGGTCATGTTAATACCATGTCTTATGGCTAGACGAATGCCCATAATAACTATATATGTCTCTTGGTTGGAGGAAGTTTTTTTTTCTCGATAACATGCTGCCAAACAAATTTATTATTAGATATTTCTATTTATTGTAATTTTTAAAATAAGCAAGATTTAAATAAATATTTTGTTTTTTAGTTATATAATAACTATTCATTGGTTTTTATTTTATATTTAATGTAATCCAATGGAATTAAAAATCTAGTTGATTGATCACTATATATGAAACCCGGATACGGGATACGATATAGGATACGACATGATACGGATACGTGGATACGAGAAAATTTTGAAAATCAAGATACGATACGGCGGGGATACTTCAATAAAAAATTAAATTAAAATTAAAAATAATAAAACATAACCAAAGATATTTCACTTAACTAATTAACAATTGCTCATGATAATATTCAATAGATATGATCACACTTACAAAAAAGATACTTGTGATCTAACTAAGTGTAACATCCCTAACTTTTAAAATATAATTTATGTGGACTATAAATAATTTCTAGTCGAGGTGTGACTTCTGGATGTCAGAAATAAAGTTCTTGGGTGGTTTCCCAAGAGGGAGTGGCGGTCGATCCTAGCAAAGTGGAAGTTGTGTTGAATTGGGAGCGACCAACTTCAGTTATGGGAGTAAGAAGCTTCTTGGGGTTAGCGGGCTATTATAGAAGATTTATCCAAGGATTTTCACAGTTAGTCCTCCCACTCACCCGGTTAACTCGCAAGGACCAGCCGTTTACATGGGATGCTGATTGTGAGGAATGTTTACTCGAATTGAAAGAGCGGTTGACTTCTGCTCCAATCCTGATTCTTCCGGATCCGTCCCTGGGATTTCAAATTTACAGTGACGCCTCTGGGAAGGGTATAGGATGTGTTCTTATGCAGAACCAGCACGTTGTGGCCTATGCATCCATGCAACTGGCATGAACGGAATTACCCAACTCATGACTGAGAGTTGGCAGCTATTGTGTTTGCGCTAAAAATTTGGAGACATTACCTTTATGGTTCTCGTTTCGAAGTTTTTAGTGATCACAAGAGCTTAAAATATCTGTTTGATCAGAAGGAGCTGAATAACAGACAGAGAAGGTGGATTGAATTTCTGAAGGATTATGATTTCGAATTGAAGTATCATCCCAGAAAAGCTAATGTAGTGGCAGATGCATTAAGCAGGAAGTCTCTCCACACCGCAGAGTTAATGGTTTATGAGATGGCATTGTTAGAGTCTTTTAGAGACTTGAATCTCAAGGTGATAAGAAAAAGGAATCGGCTAGTGTTACAGCATATTCGGATTACCAGTGTACTAAGGGATCAGATTCGTGCGGCTCAAGGGGTCGACGTGGGACTGCAATCTCAGAAAGGATTACCAAATTTTACCAAAGACAGTGACAGTGTTATTTGTTTTGATGATAGAATTTGTGTACCCAAGGATGAAGATATCAAGAGACAGGTTTTAGAAGAATCTCATCGGAGTCAATATTCCGTACATCCTGGATCCACCAAGATGTACCGGGATTTGAAGCGGATGTATTGGTGGCCTGGAATGAAAGCTGATGTTGCTGAGTTTGTATCTCGATGCTTAACCTGTCAAAAGGTTAAGGCAGAACACCAAAGACCTGTGGGTCAGCTGCAACCACTTGATGTGCCAGTTTGGAAATAGGAAGATATCTCAATGGATTTTGTTATGGGTTTGCCAAGGTCGCAAGCCGGTAATGATTCCATTTGGGTGGTGGTGGATCGATTGACTAAATCTGCTCATTTCATTCCCATTCGCTCAAATTAGAAAGTCTCCAAGCTAGCAGAGGAGTATGTGAGGAGTATTGTAAGGCTGCACGGAGTCCCTACCAGTATTGTATCGGACCGAGATCCTAAGTTCACCTCCAGATTTTGGAAAGCATTAAATGAAGCTTTAGGGACAAGGGTGCTTGTTAGCACTACTTATCATCCTCAGACTGATGGTCAGACAGAGAGAACTATTCAGACTCTTAAGGACATGCTTCGGGCATGTGTGCTAGATAGCGGAAGGAAATGGGAGGATCATCTTCCGTTGGTGGAGTTCGCCTACAACAACAGTTACCACTCCAGTATTGGAATGGCACCATTTGAATCACTATATGGGAGGAAGTGTAGAACCCCATTGTGTTGGTCGGACATAGGTGACAATAAATTTTTGGGACCCGACTTGGTTCGTGAAACTACTGAGAAGATACGACTGATTCAAGAAAGAATGAAGGTTGCTCAAAGTCGGGAAAAGAGCTATGCTGACAACTGAAGGAGACCGTTGGAATTCGAAGTTGGTGATCATGTGTTCTTAAGGGTTTCTCCAACCATAGGTACCGGTAGAGCCTTGCGAGCGAAGAAGCTCAGTCCTCGATATGTTGGACCTTTCCAAATCATCGAGCGTATTGGGCCAGTTGCCTATCGTCTTGCTTTGTCTCCGGCCTTATCAAATCTACATGATGTCTTCCATGTCCCTCAATTGAGGAAGTATGTCCCCGATCCGGATCAGTCGCTGAATATTGACACAATTGACCTTCGACTGGATCTATCATTCCAACCATATCCTAGCTATATCCTGGAGCGTGGAGAGAAGAAGCTACAGACAAGGACTATTCCCATTGTCAAAGTGGTCTGGGATGGCTTCTCGATTAAAGAGGCTACCTGGGAGTTGGAAGATGACATGCGGACACGATATCCATATCTATTCCATTAAGGTATGTCTTTTCAATTTTGAGGACAAAATTTTAAAAGTTGGGGTGATTGTAACATCCCTAATTTTTAAAATATAATTTGTGTGGATTATAAATAATTTCTAGTCAAGGGAAATGATAATTCACGACTCGGATCCAGGTTAGTCGAGAAAACCTGAATTATTGGCTAAGTAGGAAGGAACTTATGCAAAATTGAGGATTTTGAAGGAAATAATGAGCCAAGGGCATTTTGGTCCTTTCACAACCACTTAAGCCCTCAGCCCATTCCTCATCACTCAGTTGACCCACTCCATCAGTTTCAGAATTGAAAACAAAAGAAAAGAAAGAACACTACAAGAATTTCGCCCATTTCCGGCGGGGCATTTCCGGCGGATTAAATCCGCCAGTAAATTACCGGCGGATTAAATCCGCCAGTAAATTACCGGCGGATTTTGGGGGTTACCGGCGGATTTAATCCCCCGGTAAATTACCGGCGGATTTTGAGGGTTACCGGCGGATTTTGAGCGTTACCGGCGGAATTGTTTTGCGTAAATTTTTTTTTTTTTAAAAATAATCCGCCGGAAATGGCTATTACCGGCGGATTTTTAACATTTTTTTTATTATTTTTTTAAAAAAATCCGTCGGTAACGCACATTACCGGCGGATTTTTTTAAAAAAATAATAAAAAAAAATTTAAAAAATCCGCCGGTAATAGCCATTTCCGGCGGATTATTTTTAAAAAATTATTTATTTAATTTTTTTACACTCTTTCTCCTACACTCTTTCTCATTTCCTATAAATACAACTTTCTCCTACACTCTTCTCATTCTCTCATTTCACTCTTTATTTCCTTCTCATACTCTCCGATCTCCATAAATTTCTCTACATATCTCTCTTTCATATTTCTCTCAAATCTTTATTTCCTCTTTCTTCTTCCTTCTCATTCAATCTCTTATCAAATCTTCTCACATACATACACTTCATTTTTCTCAATCTCTTCTCAAAATCTTCACACATTTATACACTTTATTCTCAATCTCTTCTCAAAATCTTCACACATTTATACATTTATACACTTTCTTCTCAATCTCACATACATACACTTTATTTTTCTCAATCTCTTCACATAAATAATTAAATAATTAAAAGAATATTAATTTTTTAAATAAACGAATTTTAAAAAAGAAATAAATTAAATAATAAATAAATAAATTAAAATAAACGAATTTAAAAAAAGAAATAAATTTAAAAAAGCAAAAAAAATTAAATAATATTAATTTTTTAAATTAACGTATTTAAAAAACATTTTTTTTAAAAAAATTAAATAATTACCGGCGGATTTCGGGTGATTACCGGCGGATTTTGGGTGATTACCGGCGGATTTTTAAAAAAAAAATTTTTAAAAAATTTTTTAAAACTAATTACCGGCGGATTTTGGGTGATTACCGGCGGATTTTTCCGACGGAAAATCCGCCGGTGACCTTTACCTGCGGATGAATTTCCGGTGGACAAAATCCGCCGGTAATGTCGTCGATTTTGGCCATTACCGGCAGATTTTTGCCATTACCGGCGGATTTTGGCCGCCGGAAATGTACGAAATTCTTGTAGTGGAAGGGAATGAAGAAAGGAAGGAGAAGGGGGGCGAAAGAGAGATGAGAAGAAGGGATCTCCATCAACCATCCAGCCATTGCATGTAAGTTATCTCTGCACCATCTCCCTCCATTTTTCGTGCTCTTTCCAATGAGCCTAAATTCAGAACCTAACTCTCCCTCATGCATCAATTTCCATTTTCAAATTTGAAGCTCAAGGTTGAATTTTATCGGAATACGGATTGGACGCGAACGGAGAAGCGGGACGAGAGAATCGGATTGAATTTCAAAAACAGAACAGGACGCACGGGTTGTGCGCCCCTGGGCACGAACCGTGCGCCCACTTCGCAGATGGCCATTTAATTTGGCACATCACGCACGGGTCGTGCGCCCCTAGGTCACGGACCGTGTGTGTGGTTCTGTTTTCGAGTGCAAATTTCTCGTTTCGTCGCTCCTTTCGATTCCAAACCTCTTCTAATCTTCTTCCCAACAAATTGTGATGATATTGCCCTAATAAAATCAATGTTTTGAGTGTGTTCAACTTGATTTTGAGAAAAGGGTTTTGAAGATTATAATTGTTCGAAAAACCGAAAAGTAGACTGCGTGTGAGTTCACGTTTTGAATAACAAACCGGATTATATGTCCAATTTTGTACTGTGATTATAACGCCGGATGACTTGTATATTATTCATCAAAACGGGTTATAGACAATGTTAGATATATATATATATATATTGGATATGAAAGTCGGCTAAATGCGGGTGTGATATATAGATTATATCAAGTTGGGTGACGACCCAACGAATAGCATACTAGGAAAGGAAGGTCATGAGCCCTCACCCTAGGTCCGGACAACGTTATGGAATGGTCTAACATGGGTTCATCGAGATTGTGGCTGTTGCACGGTCGATGGTATGCTTTCGCCGAGAATGTGGCTGTTGCACGGTCGGTGTTTCGATTATTAAGCTTGTAATTGTATAGTAACTTACAAGGCTTAGAAACAAATAATTAGCGCATTAGATATCGAGATTGTGGCTGTTACACGGTCGATGGTTTCCTAAGTTAAGAACACGATTCGCCGAGAATGTGGCTGTTGCAAGGTCGGTGTTTCGATTATTAAGCTTATAATTGTATAGTAACTTACAAGGCTTAGAAACAAATAATTAGCGCATTAGATACCGGGATTTTGGCTGTTGCACGGTCGGTAAATGGCTAAGTATATATTTGAGCAAGTAGTTTATAAACTTAACTATATTGCAATGGTTTTATAAATGAACCGAGTGATAGTGAGGGGGCACAGTAGAACTCACTGAGATATGTTATCTCACCCTATCATTATTGTGGTTTTTACAGAGAAACAGGTGTAACACCCCGATAATTTCTAATTTGTAGAAACTACCGAAATGCACTACTGGCATACATCAGAGTGACTTTCCTTTTTAAAATATTGAACACATTCTAAAATTGATGAAAATCATCAAACGGGTAAGCATAACAGAACATGAAATACATGAAGTCGGTTCTCACATAACTCGAACTAGTGTTCAATACAAAATCAGAAAGTCTGCGGAAGCGATTTACAACTTAATACAAGTACAAGTCGTACAATCGAATATCTATGACAAAGAGAGGAACCGAAATACATAAACATAACAAAATAGACGACAGCGTCTCCGCGAAGCGGTTCCACGACCATTGCTCCTGCACATCCAACTTCTACCTGTATCACTGAAAAACAACAACATGGATTGGGTGAGACAACTTGTCTCAGTGAGTTCTATCGCGACCTCTTACTAACTCTCGCGGTTCAGTTGTGCTTGATTCGTTATTCTTGATTCATGAGTTCGTAGTCTTTAATTCGACTACGTGGAACATACAACGTATACTCGTGGCCCTTCTAAGTGACACACAAGGCACACACAATGACAATGATTCTTAGCATATCACTGGTGACTTTATTTGAAAGCACCGGCAAACCCGATCCCCGGCTATTTCTACTACCAAGGGACAAACAATGACGGGGCCTAAGGTCATAAGGAATCATGACTTCCTCGCCCTTAGTACACTAATATTGAAAACTAGGGTCGTCACCCTAACATGGTATATAATATAAATACATTGACGTGAACATGAATTTTCATAACATAACATGGCATAACTTAACATGGCCTAACGTGATCATGACTTGTTCTTACCATTAGCATTAGGTCATCTAATTACTAACTTAATCTTATAATTAAGTGATCTCACATGGCTTACTTAGGCTTACTAACCTAAATTATCATGATGCTAATCCAATCAGTCCAGCACAATATATCAATCACATTAAGCAATATCCATGGCATAAGCTTATCTCAATCACAATCATAGCATGACAATCAAATCCATAACACATTCCGTGTGCCCGCATTGGGCCATCAACAATCATTCAATCATGACATGAGGTTGTTATCATTAAACTTAAGCAATTCCAACGAATTACGGTTATTTTATCATTTCATAACATTGGGAAGAGATTAGGATAGGTTTGGAATCATTTAGGAAGCGTTTGGACACCTTTTTAAAATCTGGGTCAGACAGATACGCACGACCCGTGCTTAATGGCGCACGATCCGTGTGCGAAATGGAAATTTTACAGGAAGCATCAGAAGGATCCGCACGATCCGTGTGCCAGGGCACACGATCCGTGCCTGATGCACAGTCCTGTAAAATGGCCATTTCGTGCTGTTTTTGACTCTGTTTTGTGTCCAAATCTTTTTCCGATCGATACCTAACTTATCAATCTTTAATAACAGAAGATCAACCAGTCAAACACTCCATATATCACTCATCATAACAACCATAAATATCAAACACAATCTCAATCAAACAACAACATAACTCGGTACATAAAACGGTTTTTCGCAAAGCGGCTTGTCGCCAATTTTTGTTCAAAACGCGAGACTCAACCAGAACACATGATAATTTCCCTAGTGAGTATAGAACTCACCTAGTGTGATGAAAATCACACAATCACGAATCCCTCGGTTGACACGGCGACGAACACTACGAACGGTCCTCGAATTTTCTCCAAGGTATCACGAACTTTCCTAGGATTCGCTTCTGACTTTGAGACAGCAACCACACAAGACTCTAGCTACTGCAAAATATACCTTGACCCACATGCAACCTTCCTAGCAACTTCCAAGACACAAAGGGAAACCAAAACCAGCTAAGAGACCTCTATTTCTTCTAAAATGGTGATGTGGGTTGAATTGGGGATTTGGTGGAGGAAGGGGAAGATGATGATGAATCTGGTATCATTTGGAAGAGGTGGAAGTAAGGGTTACAATGGTGGAGCAAGAACACAAATGCACTCAAGATCTCTTCTCCTCTCCTCTCTTCTCTCCTCTCGCGACTCTCCTCCTTTCTCCTCTCTCAAACCTCTCTGTTTTCAGTTTCTGGAAAATGAAGACAATGGGGGTGCTGTGTGTGAATTGGGTTCAGCTGTGTATACTTAAATGGTGGGGGAATTTACCATCCTACCCTTCAGCTATTTATCCACTATTCTAATTATCACTTATCTTTATGAAAATAAGCTAACTTATCAATTTCTGAAAATGTACAAGATGAAGTGTGTCTATCTAACTTGGTCCAGCTGAGTGGGGTTTTATATAGGATATAGGGAAAAGACAATTTTGCCCTTCACTTACTAACTTTATTCCCTGTGACTCCTCTCAGCCTAATCACCCTAACTTAATGAAATTTGCTTTTAATAAACACACCATTTCATACTTTAACTATCAAGCAATTTATTTTATTTAAAACACCTTATATATCATAAATACTACGAATAATTAATTATGATACCGAACTATCCGATTGGATAAATACTTAGCTCGTGACCACTAATCCAACCTCGACCGACGAAGCTTCTAAATTTAGGGGATGTTACAACAGGGGAAGCGAAAGACAACGCGACGCGAGTAGGTGACACGCTTACGGAGATGCAAGAGACTCGTAGTCTTGATGTTTTCCGATCGTTCTTCTTTTATTGTCTCTGTTTTGGTTATGTAACTTATACTTGACATGAGTTGTATGAACCCCTTTACAAGACTCGTAGTCTTGATGTTTTATGAGTTGTATGAACCCTTTTTATTTCACTGTATTCCTTTTGAGTTGTGAAAACAGTGAACCTTTATGGAATTTAAGACGGATGACTCCGAGATATTATGTTATATTGTCGGAAAAAGTTTGTAAGTTCAATATCTAAGCAGGGATTGTGTCCTCTAATTATTGCTAAGTTGTGGATTTCAATGTATCTACACGTTAGAAATATTGGGGTGTTACAATAAGTATGCAAAGTTACATTTCTCTTCACCACTTTTTCACAAAAATTGCAAGGCCAAACCTTGATGCCACCTCCTTCTTTCTTCTCTAATATCTTAACAAATTTCCAAAGTGGAGCATGGTCATCTTGAGGTTCCTTTGAAGCAAATGAACTTGAAATACTTTCTTCAACGCGAGACATCTTTCCAACTACAGTAGAAATAATAAACACAAACATAGATTAAAAAGTGGACTACTGCAATTGCAATTGCAAGAGATAAAAGCAAAACATACTATGCTATGCTATGTCAAATCATGCGCAAGTCTCCAATTCCAAAAATCTTAATAGTATGGAAAAGCTTCAATTACCTGACAGTATAGAATAGAAGGCTTGTGTCCTTCCCTCTAAATATCTTTGCAATAAACTTCCCTCCTTCCTTTAGTACATGAGTGACAATTGTCAATCCCTGCAAGAAGTATTTAGTAAGCATCAATATGCAACAAAAATCCAACAAGTTAGACAAATAAAATCATGAAACTCTTGGAAACTCAAGGAATAATCCACTTGAAGTAAATTATATAGTATACTGACTGAGAATGAGCACAAATAATACATTGTTGCTTGGCAAGCTGGTAAACCAAAATAGATATAGCCTAATCTTATTTGCCATCTCCAAAGTCCAAATTTTAGGTAAGAATGAACCATCAAGATGGTGAAACACACAAGCACTGAAGAAAATCAATAGCAACAGAGAAGCATTAGCAATAGCAATAGAGATAAACATACACAAGCATAGAAAAACGAATAGGAAAACTAACTGAAATAAACACATAAGCAAGCATTAACAATAGCAATAGAGAAGCGGCCAAATAGAGAAGAAAAGCAAAAAGGGAAAGAAAAAGAGGAAAAACAGAGAAGCATAGCAACAGACAGAAGAATGTGTAACATCTCTAATTTTTAAAGACTCGTATTATGATGCCGGAGGCCGATTAATTATTTGTGGGAATAATTGGTCGTGTCTCGGTGAATTATAGTCGAGGAAATTGTTAAGAAATCCTATTCTCCATTAAAGTGTGGCTTATTCATAATTAAAATGAGGAATTGGGGCTGAAGGGCAAATCTGTCTTTTCACATCCCTAATTTTTAAAAATTATAATTATGAAGATTATAATTAATTACGAGCCGAAAGAATTGAGGAATTTCGGATCAAAACCGGATTAATCGAGAAAATTTTGTACCGAAGGGAATTTTCAACACCTAAACTATCATTTTATGGGCCAAGGGCAAAACAGTCTTTTTTGTTGAACCAAGGGTAAACACTCCTTTATTTTGTATGATAACAAATTACATCATATCTACTAATGTTTCAAGTTGAGCAAAGTGCAGGACTTAATTTAAAGAGAAGAAGACACAAAAGAAGAGAAGCTTGAAGAAGAAGCAACATATGAAGTTCAAAACCCTAATTTGTGTCTAAGCCTTCTTTAGGACACCATGTAGGGTCCTATCACCTAAAGTGTATGGCACTTTCGTTATTGAGAGAGATGACCTTTCAAAACATGCATGATGCATAAAAATAGTTTTGAAAAAATATTTCACAAAATTGCATGCATGCATAAGGTGGCAAGTTGAAAAAATATTTTTAGGAAAGCTTGGAATCGATTTCCAACCCATTTCATAGGCCTTGGAATCGATTCTCAGGACCTCCTATATGGCCTGAAAATCGATTCCTTCATGTTTCCAAAGGGCCATGAATCGATTCCCATGCCTTCCAAAAAGAAAAGAATCGATTCCCTATTAATTCAACTAGCCTAAGAATCGATTCCTCCTATTTTTTATGAACTAAGAATCGATTCCCTATGCTTCTAAATGAACTGAGAATCGATTCTCAGGACCTCCATATGGCCTGAAAATCGATTCACTCCTTTCTTCATAAACAATGAATCGATTCCCTCTTTTTCCAAAACATCAATGAATCGATTCCTTTCTTATTTCAACTAAACAATGAATCGATTCTTTTATTTTTTAAAGGCAATGAATCGATTCCTTCACATTTTAACTTGGTCTATGAATCGATTCCTCACTTATATTAATTGTTTTTCAAAAATTTCAACGGTGCCTAAGCCTATAAATACGTGGGTTGAGCTTCACCTTCAAATCAACCACTGCTCACAATTTCTCTCTATTCTACTCTCTCTTGCGAAATTCTTAGATCTAATATTGTTCTTCATAATTTTCATATTATTTTGAATGCTCTTCATTTTATTGTAGATCTAAGAATATAGTGCTTCATTGTTTTGAATCTTGTTCAAAAGTTTTGTGTTTTTCGAAAATCATATATATCTTCTTAAGCTTTTGCAAGATCATATTTCATATCATATTTCAGAGCATCTATAATCCTAATATCACTCATCTCTCTCAGTTTCTAAACTGACACATTACTAAGAAGTGATTGGATCCATAGATCTCAACTGTGTAATTCTTATTTTGTTTTAGTGGTTATTTTGAAATCCTGGGAAGTTTTACTTGGGTCTCTCAATCAGGGTGATTGAGTTGGTTGAAATCCTTAGCGGGTGCTTGGGTTCTCAGTTCGGGGAATTGAGATTCACTATTGTTGAAGTCGACTGTTTGTAATAACTCTCTTCAATATAGTGGTTGCTAAGTCCAAGGGTTGAAAAGCCTAAGGCCGAGGACGTAGGGCTTTTATCCCGAACCTCGCTAAATATCTGTGTCTCTCTATCCCTTCTCTTTTTATTTTGCACTATTATTATAACTGTCTATATCTTATTATTGATACTGTCACAAATACGATTATTGTTTATTATTGATATTATTGTGCTTATATATCTTAGTCAATATTATTGTGCTAAATATTGTTATACTATCCTGTCATATTAAAATATCAATAATCATATTCACTGTGCTATTATCAATATTCATCTATCATCTTCTACATCTCTTACCTGATTACTCATCTCATTGTTCAAATCATACTTTCCGCATACGTTTTGAAAAGGATATAATCATCTTTTTTGAAAAGAATCCATATTTACTCATAACCTTATTCACCCCCCTCTAAGGTTATACTCTAAGTCTAACAAGTGGTATCAGTAGCTAGAAATTGCATATAGAGCTTTACATCTCGCAATTTAAATTCTATTTACATATCTGTAATTATGGGTTCTTTCATGAAAGAAGGAATGTCCTCTAATAGGCCTCCTCTATTTGATGGTACTAACTACGATTACTGGAGTAGTCGTATGAAATGTCATGTGCAGGCAATTGACTTCACTCTATGGAGAATCATAGTGGATGGTCCTCTAATCCCGATGAAGATCAAGATCACAAAACCAGGTAATACTGATGGTGACACTTCAAAAATTCAAGCCACCGGCAAAGCTGAAGAAGTACCGGTGGAAGACATCTACACCATCGACCTGAGTGAGTTAAGAAAATCTGAGCTTGACAAGATATCCCTAAATGCAAAGGCCATGAATATCCTTCATCTATCACTCTGTGAAGAAGAATATGGTAGAGTAAAAGGGTGTCAAAGTGCAAAGGAAATCTGGGACTGCCTACAAGCCACTCATGTCGGGACAAGCCAGGTAAAAGATACTAAAATTAGAATTCTCACCTCTGAATATGAAAGTTTTAAAATGAAAGAAGGTGAGTCTGTCGCAGCAATGCATCAGAGATTAAACTTAATTGTAAACAACTTGAGGGCCTTAGGAAAGAAATACACCAACAAGGATTTGAATGGAAAGATCCTTGAATCCTTAACTGGTGATTTCTTCCCTAAGACTTGTGCTATAACCGAAGCCAAAGACATTGGCACTTTACCTCAAGAAGACCTTATTGGATCATTGCTAGCATTTGAGGTAGTTCTGGCTGCCAAAAAGAACCAAGAAAAAGAAAGTGTAAAAGAGAAGAAATCTCTTGCCCTTGCTGCTAAAACTACTAAAGTAGCAAGGAAAGAGGTTGAATCTGAAAAAGATACTGATGATGAAGATATGGCTATGCTTGCCAAGAACTTCAAAAGATTTATGAAATACAACAAACATGGTAAGGGTGATTCTTCAAAGAAGTTTGGATACAACAAAGATGAAAAGTATGAGAAGAGAGATGAACAACCAAGATGTTTCGAATGCAACAAACCGGGTCACATCAAAGCAAACTGTTACAAGCTGAAATCTAAGCAAAAGAAAGCAATGAAAGCAACATGGGACAATACAGACACTGAAAGTGAGACCGAAGAAGAAGAAGTTGCAAATGCTGTCTGCCTCATGGCAAAGAACACACCTGAAGCAACATGGGACAATCTCAGCACTGATGATGAATCAGAAGAAGATGAGCAGACCGACAATGCTGTCTGCAGCATGGCAAATGATACATCAAAGGTAAGCCTTAACTTTTCTAGTCCCTCTACCTCCTCTATGCATGATGATATGATTGATAATGACTATAGTAGTCACGATCTGAGTGAAGCTTTTGAGGCTCTATATTTCGAACACGAAAAACTTTTGTTAAAATCCAAGAAACTAACAAAGAGCAACAAAAGCCTATCCACTCAAATCGAGACTCTTGAAAGTGAAGTCACTAGATTAAAGAATGAACTACACAAATCAGTCAACCTTGAATTTCGAGAACTAAAACAAAACTTTGAAAAGGCCAAAGTTGAAAATAAAATTTTGAAAGAAACTTTGAAAAAGTTTGAGGTCGGTGAAAAGACCTTGACTCAAATACTTCACTCCCAACATGAATATGTTGAGAGAAGAGGAATTGGGTACCAAGGTAATTCCACCACCTTAAGTTTGAACAAAAATATCACCTTTGTAGCTTCTACTTCTAGTCATAAACCTACTATCTTCAAATGCACATATTGTCAAAAAGGGAACCATAGCTCTTCTTCATGCCCTATCCGTAAAATATGTGAGCTTGGAACCCTTATACCTGTTTGGAAGAAACCAAGGTGGATTGTGAAAGCAAACCCCTTGATGACTAACTCCCAAGGACCCAACAAAAAGGGTACCTCGTGCTAGTTGTTAAACAATTCTTTTGCAGGTTGGTCCCTCAGCTAAAAAGAAAAATGTGTGGATGGTTGATAGTGGTTGCTCAAGGCATATGACTGGTGATGCCTCACTATTTCTGAAATTGAGCAACAAAGCTAGTGGATCTGTAAAATTTGCCAACAATGAATCTGCTCAAGTAATAGGTAAAGGTTGTGTGGGTAAGGAAAATACAATTAAAATTAAAAATGTTTTATTAGTTGATGGCGTTAAATTTAACTTGCTAAGTGTTAGCCAATTATGCGATAATGATTTTGATGTGCACTTTTCTGTTGATAAATGTGTTATCACCCATATGACTTCTAAACTCTACATTACTGGCTTTCGAGAAAACAATGTATACTATGTTGATTTTGATAATGTAAGTGATGATATAGTATGTATGCCTACCTTGATTGATGATGTGGATTTGTGGCATAGACGCTTAGGACATGCTAGTATAGAACATCTATCTAAGTTAAGTAAGAATGAGCATGTTAGAGGTCTACCTAAATTGAAATATGAAAAAGGCCAATTATGTGATGCATGTCAACTTGGTAAAATGCACAAAACCTCTTTTAAATCAAAACCGGTCATTTCCACCAAAAATGTGCTTGAACTGCTACATCTTGATTTGTTTGGTGAAATTGATGTCGTAAGTCTAGGAGGGTCTAAGTATGTCTTTGTTATTGTTGATGATTATTCTAGATATACTTGGGTTATCCTACTTGCAAATAAAAGTGATGCTTTTAACGAGTTTGCTAAGTTGTGCAGAAAGCTCCAAAATGAGAAAAACTTAGCCATCAAAGAAATTAGAAGCGATCATGGAGGAGAGTACGAAAATTCATCATTCAAGACTTGGTGTGAAAAGTATGGCATTCATCATAACTTTTCAGCTCCAAGAACTCCTCAACAAAATGGTGTGGTAGAAAGAAAGAACAGAACTATACAAGAGATGAGCAGGACAATGCTGAATGAGCACAACCTTCCCAAGTACTTCTGGGGTCATGCAGTAGATACAGCTTGTCACGTGCTAAATCGAGTATACTTAAGGCCATCTCTCAACAAAACGCCATACGAGCTGTGGAATGGTAGAGCTCCTAATATTTCATATTTCAAAGTGTTTGGAAGTAAGTGCTTCATTCTCAACACAAAGGACAAGTTGGGTAAGTTTGATGCTAAATCAACTGAAGGTATTTTTATGGGTTATTCAAATCATAGTAGAGCTTATATCGTTTACAATAAAATTGATAAAACTATGCAAGAATCTATTCATGTTTCTTTTGATGAAACTAACCATTTTGTCAAGAAAGCTGATAATGAGGATGAAGTGATAGAAGTGATCGAAAATAGATCACCTGAAACTAACAATGAAAGTGTAGAAGAAGCAGAGGTGGAAGTTGAACCTTAAAATGAAGTTGAAATGGAACAAGAGCCCCAAGACATCGACGACCATATCCATGGAAGAACACACGATGATCTGCCCAAGACATGGAAAACAGTTCGAGATCATCCCCTGGAGCAAATTATTGGTAGTCCATCAAAGGGAGTAAAAACTCGTTCTTCTCTTAATCTTTTATGCTTTCATAGTGCTTTTGTCTCTCAAATAGTTCCAAATAATATCAAGGAAGCATTAATTGATCCAGAGTGGGTTTTGTCAATGCAAAAAGAACTTGAACAATTTGAAAGAAAGAAAGTTTGGCACTTAGTTGAAAAACCGGTCGATCGGACCATCATAGGAACTAAATGGGTTTTTCGTAACAAACTTGACGAAAATGGAACAATTTTATTAAACAAAAGTCGTCTAGTAGTTCAAGGTTTTAATCAAATCGAAGGGGTGGATTTTGAAGAAACTTTTGCTCCTGTGGCTAGATTGGAATCCATTAGGATAATTTTGGCATTTGCCTCCTACATGGATTTCAAACTACACCAAATGGATGTCAAAAGTGCCTTCCTAAATGGTTTCTTAGAAGAAGAAGTTTATGTAAAACAACCCCCTGGTTTTGAAGATTTTAAAAATCCCGATCACGTCTTTAAACTTGACAAAGCCCTCTATGGATTGAAACAAGCACCTAGAGCTTGGTATGAGAGATTAAGCAGACATCTAATTGCCAATGGTTTCCAAAAGGGTAAGATTGATTCTACCTTATTCCTTAAAATCAAGGGCAAACATATCATAGTAGTTCAAATCTATGTTGATGATATTATCTTTGGATCTACTAATGATGATTTGTGCAAGGAATTTTCTGAGATGATGACTAGTGAATTTGAAATGAGTATGATGGGAGAACTTAACTTTTTCTTGGGACTTCAAGTGAAACAATTAAATGAAGGAATCTTCATATCCCAAACAAAGTTCTCAAAGGAATTGCTGAAGAAATACAACATGAATGACGCAAAAGAAATCAGCACTCCTATGGCAACAGCAACTAAACTAGATAAGGATGAGCAAGGTAAACCGGTAAATGAAACTATGTATCGAGGTATGATAGGTAGTCTCTTATACTTAACTGCATCTCGACCTGATATTATGTTTGCTGTATGTCTGTGTGCTCGATTTCAAGCATGCCCAAAAGAATCACATTTAAAAGCTGTAAAACGGATTCTTAGGTATGTTAAAGGGACCATAGACTTTGGTTTGTGGTACCCGAAATCGAGTACGTTTGACTTAGTTGGTTTTTCTGATGCTGATTTTGCAGGATGCACTCTTGATAGAAAAAGTACTAGTGGAACTTGTCATTTTCTAGGCCCTTGTCTAACTTCTTGGTCTAGTAAGAAACAGAACAGTGTTGCTTTGTCCACAGCTGAAGCTGAATATGTGGCTGTTGGAAACTGCGTAGCACAAGTTCTGTGGATGAAACAAACTTTGGAAGATTTTGGTCTAATTTTTGAAAGTGTGCCTGTTTTATGTGATAATACAAGTGCTATTAATATTGCTAAGAACCCTATACAACACTCTCGCACTAAACATATTGACATTAGACATCATTTTATTAGAGATCATGTGTCTAGGGGGAGCATTGCATTGAAATTTGTAGGCACTGATGACCAACTAGCGGATATCTTCACTAAACCCCTAGCCGAAGCTCCTTTTTGTAAAATCCGTAGAGAGCTAGGGATGCTTGATTATGCTAGTTTATAAAATGTTTTCTATTTGTTTTTTCACCCCCCCTCCTTTTTGATGAAAACAAATGGGGAGAAAATATGCAAGTTACTATTATATGTGGGGAGAAAATAGGAGAAAATATATGCTTATGCTTAGGGGGAGCTTTTTTAAAAGAATTTTCAATATTATCAAACCCTATGCATAATGTAATTTGTTATCATCAAAAAGGGGGAGTTTGTTGAACCAACACTACAAGAAAATTGACCTATAGCGACGGTAAAAATCCGTGGGTAAAGGGTTAAAAACCGTGGGTATAGCACCAAAAACCTATACCGACGGAAAAAAAATTCGTGGTCTTTATTTGGCTATACCCACGGAAAAATGGCGTTGCTATAGCCTATAGTGACAATTTTTTTTACTGTTGGACAAAACCTTAGAGCTATACCCACGGTTACTTTTCCGTTGGTATAGGTTTTAGCAACCCTCTTAATTTTGCTATACCCACGACTGAATTTCCGTTGGTAAAGAATTTATTAACAGAATTTGTAGGTTTTAGTGGCACCACTTATCATTAATACCGATGATAATTTAATATTTTCTATTGAAATATTAAACCAATTAAAAGCTAAATATAAAGTAAATAAATATATTTATGAAACAATAAAATAAAATAAAACTATAATCATATTGAAAATTAACATCAAGTCTTACAAGCATGTCAACTTACAAAATAGTTAAAAATGTCAATCTAAACATTTAAAAAAACGTAAAATAAGTCTTACAATAATCTCAAAAGTTACAAAAAATATCAGATTGCATACACTTAATTTTTAAGCTTAGTTCGACAAAAGAAAATCAGCTTCTAATCTTCATTGGCGTCATTATCTTCATTAGTGTCTGGACTTGGAGAAGTCATTAACTGAAACAAATACAATGTTTGTTGCAGCTAAATTAATAAATAACTAAAACAAATGAAATTATGTGGCAAGAAAAGCAGATAGGAGAAACAAATGACAATAGATCTCTTAATGCTTGAAATCAGAACCTATATTTCTATGTTCCCTTCATGTTATATAAGGTAACTCCCAAGAAATAACAATGTTACAAAATCAGAATAGGAATCCTTATGCTAAACAATAACATGGAGCCATGTATAAGTGAGTATGGTGCTATGAGTAAAGATGATGATATGCAAAAAACACCTACTGCTAGTGATGTCTTCAAAGGAGATGTCTGTGCCGACTTCAGAATTATCATCCAGTCCAAAGCTTGGACTTCCTACTTCAGATGGCTCATATAGAGTATCACTAGCATAATCCGAAGCAACAGATGAACTGCCAGCAGCTAATGATAAGCTTGAATGGAGAGATGATTGCATTGAATAAACTCTGTTATTGGATTCGGGATCTGTAACTGAATTCGGTTGACTTGCATCTTGAAATGCTAAACAGTGATTAAACGAAGTATATATTATATAAAGAATCAGGAAAGGTAACAATTAAATTAGCATAAAACAGTGACATGTACGAAGCATAAAACAAACACATACCAGATCTAGCAGCAGTTTCTAGCTCGAGAAATGAGGCTACTGCAGCACATCTTGATAAATCAATGTCAGACAATAGTTTGGTGATCCACTCCTCCAAAGAGCGCCTTCTCTGTAGCAAAAGTAAATGTCTTAAAATCTATGACCACCTATTCAACTCCAGTTTTCACAATTGTCCACAATTGTCCAGTTTAGAAAATAACTTACCTAAATTTTTATACATGCCAGTAGTTTTCAGTTACTACTTGCTATGCATCTAGACCAAGTGTGTTATTGAAAAAATAAGGAAATTTAAGCAAGATGCTATATGTAGATCCTTAATTCCAAAAATGCAACAAATACTGTGACCAGTTAAGAAATGTCCAACCTCTTCTAACAAAGCTCGGCTTTTCAATCGCAAGAGCCCCTTGGGTGGTGCTGGAGGGATATTTTTTCCTGGAAACTCCTTTTTAAGCTACAAAGACAGCATGCAGCAAAATAGTCGATAAATCAGTGTAGCCTAAACAAGCACAGACGCATGCAAAATATTTATCCGCCTCTCTATTATACATGTACGGGAACACACATAGGTCAGGCAGTGTATTCCTTAAACCATTTATAAACCATTGATTCTATTCTGATCTAATGACTAATAGTGTTCTGACTGTTCTCTCCTTGAAAGAACTCCTATATACTAGAAAGAATTTATACTTTTCCAATGAAGACTCTCTCTTTCTTAACCATAGCTAGCATTGTGGAAAAAAGGGGGTTGGCTTTCCTCAGGTCGTGCATATGTGCTCTGAGGCTACAATTGCTATCCATTAATTACAAGGCATGCAAATCCCTAATCTTCACATCCATGTCTATTTTCCACCTCAAAAGTTAATATGGACTTTCCTTCAGATCCGGTTAAGTTTCAAATTTGGATCTTTGATATTCTCTAAAGATTTGCAGTTTCGAAACTTCTAAACTACATTTGTACTTTTTTTGGACAGAACAGACTACTACCCATGAATCACGATAGTCATTAATATTTAAATTTTCATTCTGATGATTCCTACAAAGTATATTAGAAAGTGAGCCATATGCAGATTTGTTAAATGGTGTTTCATCATTTACTACAAAATGTAAATGTGCTTCATAGTTTACCAAAACAGTATAAGGGTGGTTCATCCTATAATAATTTTAAAGGAATTAGCAATGGATAAAAACCAGTGGACTCTTCAACCATCTTGTTTGTCTTTACTTCATCTGAGACCCCCTTAAGAGACTATTGAATGACTTCGTATCTCTTCATTGAAGATTTTTTTATAATCTTTTATTACAGTTACTTACAATAAATTGAAATGGTTTTATGGATGAAAATATTTATAAAGGACGGCTAAAATTGGAGCAAGAGTTAAAAACTAAAATTGGTTTCAACCAATACACGTGTCTCTCTGTGTGTGTAGATCTAACGCTGTGAAAATTCAGTAGTCATAATCAGGGGGCCAAAGTAGTAAGACGTGAAAACATAAAACGAAAAAATCAAAATGCAAATGAAAAGGATAAACTTACATCGGCAAACAACTTTAGAAAATCATTGAACCTTCTTAGTACTCCAAGGACATTTGTAAATCCTTCTGGTGATTGTATACCAACTTGAACCCTGTAGAACTGTCCCTTAATGATGTTAAAAATGAACACTCACAAAGAGGCTACTATTCCACAATATACTGTAAATGAACGGATTGTGGAATTTTGGAAAAGAAACTAATGCCTAAGCCACCTCAGTTTATCTTTTCTACAGGACGAATTTACTTGTTCACAGATATATGTCCTGGTTTCCCTTTACAATCACGTTATAGAATTTAAACATGCTCCCAGTGATCTCTGTCACTGTGAGGCACTACATTACAGCAGAGTTGATCCAATTAATTGACATGTAAACTAAATGCTGCAATTTACACAATTAACAGAAAGAACCAACAATAGGAAGCAGGTTGACTGGGATAAAGATTAATAGAAATACACAATAATGAGACATGTAAGCTTACCCATTGAATTCAACTGAAAAGCAATAGAGTGGTCTCTTCCTTAGGTTATGATAGCATCATACCTTGCATCAATTAATCAAGAAACTTCTTATACTCTTTTAGTCCCTGCAACATATTGTTAAAAGACAGAGCAGTAACATTGAAGCATCATCATGCAGTAACTTCAAACTGATAAAAGACAGAGCAGTAACATTGAAGCATCATCATGCAGTAACTTCAAACTGATAAACAATACAAATTCAGACAGAGCGACAGTTCAAACAGATTATCACGGTGAGCAAGACTAAGAAAACCCTAGAAATTAGAAAAATGGGTACCAAACTCAAAAATCATTATCAATACTAACCTGGTGACTGAGAGAGTAAGACTAAGAGAATCTAGGGTTCTCTGTGGATTGATGCTGCAACAAATTGGAAGGGAAGGAAACAAATTGGTTAGGGTTTCGTTTAAAAAAAGTTGGGACAAATTTAAAAAAACAATAGAAATTACCTATAAGGAAATAGTGGAGGCGATGGTGCAGAAGCCGCGGAGATATGGCGGCGAAACGGCGGCGAACGGCAAGGAAACAGTGGAGGCGATGGTGGACGCGCAAGGAGGGTGGAGGAGAGTGAGGGAGAGAACGTCTGTCTTCGTAGGAAGGCGTTGGAGGGCTAAGGAGGGTGGAGGAGGGCGGAGGGTGGTGGAGGAAGGCGTTGGAGGGGTAAGGAGGGTGGAGGAGAGTGAGGGAGAGAACGACAGAGGGGAGGGAGAGTGCGTGAGTGACTGAGTAATATGCGAGGGGAGAGTGCGTGAGTGACTGAGTAATATGAGAGGTTAAATTGGGTTAATTAGTTTCCTATACCCACGGTTTTGGTGAAACGACTGTAGGTATATGATAGATATACCTACGGTTTTATTTACCGTCACTATAGGTGTCTGTTGGTATATGTCAAATTTGTTGTAGTGCAAGGGTAAACACTCCTTTATTTTGTATGATAACAAATTACATCATATCTACTAATGTTTCAAGTTGAGCAAAGTGCAGGACTTAATTTAAAGAGAAGAAGACACAAAAGAAGAGAAGCTTGAAGAAGAAGCAACATATGAAGTTCAAAACCCTAATTTGTGTCTAAGTCTTCTTTAGGACACCATGTAGGGTCCTATCACCTAAAGTGTATGGCACTTTCGTTATTGAGAGAGATGACCTTTCAAAACATGCATGATGCATAAAAATAGTTTTGAAAAAATATTTCACAAAATTGCATGCATGCATAAGGTGGCAAGTTGAAAAAAATATTTTTAGGAAAGCTTGGAATCGATTTCCAACCCATTTCATAGGCCTTGGAATCGATTCTCAGGACCTCCTATATGGCCTGAAAATCGATTCCTTCATGTTTCCAAAGGGCCATGAATCGATTCCCATGCCTTCCAAAAAGAAAAGAATCGATTCCCTATTAATTCAACTAGCCTAAGAATCGATTCCTCCTATTTTTTATGAACTAAGAATCGATTCCCTATGCTTCTAAATGAACTGAGAATCGATTCTCAGGACCTCCATATGGCCTGAAAATCGATTCACTCCTTTCTTCATAAACAATGAATCGATTCCCTCTTTTTCCAAAACATCAATGAATCGATTCCTTTCTTATTTCAACTAAACAATGAATCGATTCTTTTATTTTTTAAAGGCAATGAATCGATTCCTTCACATTTTAACTTGGTCTATGAATCGATTCCTCACTTATATTAATTGTTTTCAAAAATTTCAACGGTGCCTAAGCCTATAAATACGTGGGTTGAGCTTCACCTTCAAATCAACCACTGCTCACAATTTCTCTCTATTCTACTCTCTCTTGCGAAATTCTTAGATCTAATATTGTTCTTCATAATTTTCATATTATTTTGAATGCTCTTCATTTTATTATAGATCTAAGAATATAGTGCTTCATTGTTTTGAATCTTGTTCAAAAGTTTTGTGTTTTTCGAAAATCATATATATCTTCTTAAGCTTTTGCAAGATCATATTTCATATCATATTTCAGAGCATCTATAATCCTAATATCACTCATCTCTCTCAGTTTCTAAACTGACACATTACTAAGAAGTGATTGGATCCATAGATCTCAACTGTGTAATTCTTATTTTGTTTTAGTGGTTATTTTGAAATCCTGGGAAGTTTTACTTGGGTCTCTCAATCAGGGTGATTGAGTTGGTTGAAATCCTTAGCGGGTGCTTGGGTTCTCAGTTCGGGGAATTGAGATTCACTATTGTTGAAGTTGACTGTTTGTAATAACTCTCTTCAATATAGTGGTTGCTAAGTCCAAGGGTTGAAAAGCCTAAGGCCGAGGACGTAGGGCTTTTATCCCGAACCTCGCTAAATATCTGTGTCTCTCTATCCCTTCTCTTTTTATTTTGCACTATTATTATAACTGTCTATATCTTATTATTGATACTGTCACAAATACGATTATTGTTTATTATTGATATTATTGTGCTTATATATCTTAGTCAATATTATTGTGCTAAATATTGTTATACTATCCTGTCATATTAAAATATCAATAATCATATTCACTGTGCTATTATCAATATTCATCTATCATCTTCTACATCTCTTACCTGATTACTCATCTCATTGTTCAAATCATACTTTCCGCATACGTTTTGAAAAGGATATAATCATCTTTTTTGAAAAGAATCCATATTTACTCATAACCTTATTCACCCCCCCCCTCTAAGGTTATACTCTAAGTCTAACATTTTTACCATCATTAAACCCCTCAGCCCATATTCACCCAACTGAATTCATTTAGTTTCCTCATTTCCCTATTCAACAACAGAAAACAAAAAACTGAAAAGAAGGGAGAAAGAAGAAGGAGGGGGCGTGAGGAAGGAGAAGAAAGGAAGAAGGATCTCATCCAAAGCATGTTGCATGTAAGTCATTCCTCCTCTATCCCAATCCATTTTCCATTCTCTTTCCATTGGTCTAAGTTTCAGAAGCCGATCCTTCCCCTACCTCTCCATCACATTTTCGAAATAGGAAACTCCAATGGTGAGGATAATGGGTTCTTGAGTGAGTACCATCGTTGCATGTTCAGCTGGATTGTTGGGGAAGAGGTTCTAGCCTTGCGTTTTCAATTTGGAGGAATCTTATGGAAATTTGAGTGGCTCTTTCAGTAGATAAGAGAGAAGGGTTGCTGTTTTGAAGTTTCAGTTGGTGCCCTTCGGTGTTCGTTCGTGAGTTCTCTCGTTCCGGTCATCGCGCGTTTCGTCGGGAATCCTAGAACGATCGTCAACGGGCGAGTTCTACTCACGGATAGGGATGTTTTTGTGTGTCCTGAAAATATGTCGGTTTTGAGTCATAAGGCATTTATCCTGTTTTCGAAAGATTTTGGAACCGAAAACCATTTTTGAGCAATATCGTGTTTTTACGGTTTTTATTGAAATGTTGAGCAATTTACGAAATTGTGATTTAAACGCTTTCACTGGAATATAGTCTGGAATGTGGTATATTAAATCTGTTTTCAGGTTGGATTACGATCGTAATTCGATTTGGGCGAGAAACGGAAAAGCGGAATGAGAATCGGATTGGAAAATAGAGAAACAGAACAGACCGCACGGGTCGTGCGCCCCTGGGCACGTACCGTGCGTCTGCTTCGCAATTGGCTGAATTAAGGAATAAAACATCACGCACGAGTCGTGCGCCCCTGGGCACGGATCGTGCGTGAGCTTCGGGTTGACTGTATAAATTTTGGTGCATCACGCACGAGTCGTGCGCCCCTGGGCACGGACCGTGCGTGAGCTTCTGTTACCGATCCCCGATTTCTCATTTCGTCGCTCCTTTCGATCCCAAACCACTTCTAATCTTTTTCCCAACCAATTCTAAGGATATTGCCTTACTGAAAACCTTATTTTGAACTTGTTCAACTCATGGTTTTGAAAAAGAGCTTCGAAAGCCTATTTGATGGAAAAACCGAAACCCTAGTATACGTGTGGGTACACCGACTGATGGATTGACTAAATATATATAATTATATATGTCATTGTGTATGATTATAACGCCGGATGTCTAACTATTGAATTCATCTAAACGGGTTATAGATCGATATGGATATTGTTTATCCAATTATTATGTGATTGATCCTTTGGTGATCGAAAAGATATAAATTATCTAACTCTCGAGAATTGACACATATTGTCATATGTATCGCGTTGGGTGACGATCCGACAAGTAGCATACTAGGAAGGGAAGTCATGAGCCCTCACCCTAGGCCCTGTATGTGTTTTGGCGTGGTCAACTCACGCGTTACCGGGATTAGCAAGCGTTGTGCAGCCGGTTTGTGCTAAGTTAGACACATGGTTACCAGGATTAGCAGATTGTTGTGCAGCCGGATCATGTTAAGTTCAGTTCACGAATTGCCGGGATTAGCAACTCTTGTGCAGTCGGCATTTCGATTTAATAAATAAGACATTGTTATGTCAGCTTTTGTTGTAACGATTTAATGAATTAAACCGAGTGTCGGTGAGGGGGCACGGTAGGACTCACTGAGATAATGTTATCTCACCCAATCCATATTTGTTGTTTTTCAGAGAAGCAGGGAAAAAGGAAGACTATTGTGCACGAGTAGTTGGCATACTCTCGGAGGTGCTGAAGACTTAGTCATATTTACCCCTTTGTTCTTTTGTTGTTCTATTTGGTTGTATAAACTTGTATCGGTTATGAGTTTTACGAACCGCTTTATATTTCTGTTTGGTATTTGGACTTGGATATTGTATTCCGTTTGGTATGGAACCGATGAACTTCTATTTTATGAAGTAATGTTATTTCCGACTATGTGTTGATTTCGGAAAAAGTTTGTATGTCCAATACTTAAACAGGAATTGGGTCCTCTGAACTTCCGCATCTGTGCATCTTCAGTGTCTCTACACTTTAGAAATACCGGGGTGTTACAGAATGCACCTGTATTGAAGAACGAAATAGAGTTTTCAGCAGCTATATATGGAGTTCGTCGCACTTGCAGCATCGATGGAGTTCGCATCTCTTTTTCTCCCGTTTTCAGCGCATCTGAATTTTAAAATTAGGGTTTTGTTTTTAGTTATATTATTTTATTGATTTCAATTAGTTTATAGTTTACTTTATTTTGGTCTACTAGTTTATAGTTTACTATTAAATATTAAATATAATATAAGTTTTTATCTTAAAGAAACGGTTTTGATTTTAAAAAATCGAAAGGACTTCGTTGCGTATCCCGTCATAGCGCTGTATCCCGCGTACGTATTTTGTGATGGTGCTGTATCCTGCACGTATCTCTCATGTATCCAGTAAGTATCTGATAATTTTTTAATTAAAAATAAATTTAAATTCCAGGATACTCCCTGGATACGTATCCAGCCGTATCCGACACATATCGGTATCAGATATGTATCCGATATGGGTACTTGGCCTATTTTGGAGTATCGGGGCTTCATAGATTGATCATTAACTATCCACAAAATTAAATAGATGGATTGGAGTCAATCCGATATTTTTTTTATATAATGAATAGATAAGTGGATTGAATGGATGATGAATAATTAGATCCTTTTCGCAACCCTAAATTACACTTGCAACAATTTGAGTTTTGCCAAAAACAAATGCCTTCACAAACCAATTAATTTTTTGGTTCGGGCCATTGCTGGATACCCCCAGAGTGTCTCAACACTTTCAACCAAAGACTAATCTCTGCTCGTGTTTAGGATCAAATTTCACACTGACCAACACAAAAAAAAAATTATTGATTTTATTTACAAACCAATTAGTTTTTTTTTTGATTTAGGACCATTGCTGGCTACCCACGGAGTGTCCCAACGCTTTCAACGAAGGACTAATCTCCGCTCGCTACTTGCGGCAAGGATTTCGCTGGCCAACACGCCTTTTTAACGTGGGCGGGAATCGAACCCGGGAGCAAACCGGATCGACCCCCACTACGTAGCTCAGGGTAGCTGTAACATCCCTAATTTTTTAAAATAACATTTTAAGCGAATTTTATATAATCGCTAATCGAAGGAATTAATAATTCGCAATTCGGGAACGGACTAGTCGAGAAACTTTTGCCAAGTAGGAAGCCATAAGATTTTAGGGATTCTAGCACCAAAAAAACCTAGGATTGATGGGCCAAGGGCAAAATGGTCATTCCTCACCATTTAACCCTCAGCCCTTACATTTAAACCCAGCTGGACACCTCACTCCCCTACTTGACATTCAGAACTGAAACAAATAGAAAAGAATGGAAGCATGAAGAGAGGGAGGTGAAGAGATGGAGAGGAAGAAAGTGGAAGCATCCTTTCAAATCTTGATGCATGTTGCTGTTTGAGGGCTTGTTGAATTCGCCTCGACATCCTATTTCATCTTCACCAATCGAAATTCTGAGTTAGAGTCTCAACCTCTACCAAGTCTTCCTCCATTAAAGCTGAGTATTGTGAGGAAAGTAAAGTTTGTGAGCTCCAAATCATCATTTTTGTATCCTTGGAGCTGTCTTGTAAGCTTTGCATGTCAATTCCAAGAGAGTAATCTGAGCTTGGGTGTGTGAGTAGTGATGGATGAAGGTTGATAATTGAAGACTGGAGTAGGGTCAGCAGTTTTGGAGTCCAATTCGTAGGGATAGGAGAATTTGAAGAAATGAAAGTGTTGCTGGGAAAACTCTACAGGAAACTCGTATGAACTATCCTCAGTGTTTCCATCGTTCCTCTCTGTACACAACTCCGATGATCGTGATTTTTGTTCCTATGGAAACTAGACAAAAAGTTATTCATTTTGGGCACAAGAACCATCTGGTTTCATTTGGAAATGAGAGAGAGATCGTGTCCACGATTTTCGGTAAAGGATCAAGAAATGTACTGAACCGGTCACCTTGTTTCGGTGATATCTCTCAAACTACTGGTTGCATGCGTGTAAATCTTCCTCCATCTGAAAGTAGACAAAATTATATTCACAACGGGCACTGATTTGAGTAGTTTTGGTCACGAATTGACCTAGTTACGGATGTTGCAAAAGCGTGCCCTGATGTTGGGAAACAAATAAAGCTGGGAATATCTACTCGTCGGATTTGGGTTAGAGTCATCAAGTTTCGAGAAGACGTCAATCCATAGAACCGGAGAGGAGTTCAGTAGCAAGGATGATTGATTGAGTTGCTGGTTGTGCATATGGGGCCCATTGAGTTCAGTTGCGGAGGCATTCAGAGCGTGTTCGGTCCTAGCGGGGATTGTTCGGGTAGTTCGTGAATTGGCCGTTCGCGAGGTTTCTTGGAACGTGACGGCTGAAGGATTCGTTATTGTGTGATTTCATCACACGAGGTGAGTTCTATACTCACTAGGGAATTGTTTTATGAATTATGAATCATGTGCTCTGAGTCTGTCTCCGTTTTGCGATAATTTGCGTTAAAAACCGAAAATAACGTTTCGATTGATAAGTTTTCGATTGATTGATTGTTTGACGATAATTGTTTATGTGTGATTGATTTGGATTGAATAATTGGACTGGAATTGCTGGTTAGAATATCTGTTTTTAGGTTGTAAAGGCCATGGAAAGTCTCGGTGCCGTCTAGGAAGCGAAACGGCACAAAACCGAGTCTCGAAAGTCTGTTTTTCTGGAGATCTGGTCCCCATCGCGTCGCGGCCCGTGGCCATCACGTCGCGACCGTGTATTATTTTTGCAACGCAAAAATTTCTGTCACTTTTCGCGTCGCGATGGAACCAGTTCGCGTCGCGACGCTTTGCAGTTTTTCAGCAAAATACCCTAAACTTGTTTTCGCAATAACTTTTGATCCGGGAACCCGATTGAGGTGTTCTCAGATGCGTTTTAAAGCTTATTTAAAGACCTATCTATATATATATATATATATATATATATAATTTATACTGTATAATCTCATGATTATGTTTATTTTATAAACGGCCCTTGCGGTCCATGGTTTTATTAACGGCCCTTGTGGTCCACGGTTTTATTAACGGTCCTTGTGGTCCATGGTTTTATTAACGACCCTTGTGGTCCATGGTTTTTCTAACGGCCCCTGTGGTCCACGGTTTTGTTGACGGCCCAATGCGGGTAATGTATGTCGATGATTGACGGCCCAATGCGGGTACATGGAATGTGTTTGGATTGATTGTATATATGTATAAGTCAGATTAACAAACTTAGCAACCATGAGTGAGATCACGAAAAGTAATTATAAGATGGACTAAATGTCCCCAAGGCTAATGATAAGAATAAATCATGTTATGTTATGCCATGTTATGTTAAATCATGTTATGTTCATGCCAAGGTATATATTTATATACCTCATGTTAGGGTGACGACCCTATGTTCAGGATTAGCGTACTAATGGAGAGGAAGTCATGATTCCTTATGAACTTAGGCCCGTCATGTTTGTCCCCACTGTGGTTGGGGAATGGGTTTGTCGGTAGTTTTATATACAATTACCGGTGATACGCTAAGAATCATGTTATGTGTGTGTCTTGTGCGTCACTTAGAAGGGCCACGAGTACACGTTGTATGTTCCACGTAGTCGGCTTAAGGGCTACGAACTTATGAAATCAAGAATAATGAATCAAGTATAATTGAACCGAGAGAGTTAGTAAGGGGTCTCGATAGAACTCACTGAGACAAGTTGTCTCACCCAATCCATGTTGTTGTTTTTCAGTGAAGCAGGGAAAGAGTCGGAAGGCTGTGAGGCATGGCTATGAAGATGCTTGAGGAGTTGCTGACGCTTTTATTTCATTATGCTATGTATTTCAGTTTCTTTTGTATCTTAGATTGTACAATTGTACGACTTTTGTATTAAAAGTTGTAAATCGCTTCCGCAGACTTTCAGTTTTGAGTATTGAACACTATTTGAGCGTGTAAGGAACGATTTTATGTATTTCATGTTCAGTTATGTTAGCGCACTTTATGGGTTTTAGCATCGAGTTTTAGTTTATGTTCAATATTTAAAAAGGAAGTTACTCTGATGTATGCCAGTAGTGCATTTCGGTGATTTCTACAAGTTAGAAATTATCGGGGTGTTACAGTAGCCCGACCACTGGGCTACACGTGTTGGTTCACAAACCAATTAGTTAGTATTATAGATCAGTAGATAAAAATTAAATACCTTCCTTTAAAATTCAGTTTATTCATTTAATTAAAGATTGGATACGAATATATTGCTCTCGAGGCAAAATTTAGTAACATTTAATTAATTAACATAAATGAATAAATTTTAATTAAATTAGAATGAATTTGTATTTTAGCTTCTGACAAAAATCTCAGTGAGCATTAGTACTTCTTAGGCACCAAAATTTTTATCAGGGACTTAAACGGGTATTCGCTCGTAAAATAATTAAGTCATTAACTCACCATTAAACAATCTCAAATACTACACGAGGAAAAATTGCCTTTAGGATTTATTACAAACTTAACAAAACAACTTATAAGTGCAGTATATGATTTTAATCACCAACGGTGATCGGGTCTAGTTGAATGGACTAGGTTATCACATCGTGGCGAATTCGAGTCCCTGCCAAGGCTTGGGATATTGTGTTCACATTTAGGCTCTGTTTGATAAAAAGAGCATATTACAGATAAGCTAGTGGATATAAGCTTATAGCAGATAAGCTAATGAACTGAATTTAAAGTGTTTTGTAAAATTAGCGGTTGAACTGCCTTATAAATATAAAATGACATTAATAGATATTAGTAATTAATACTTCAAAACGATAGAGAAGATTAATTTAACGTAGGATAAATGATAAATTTAATTAAGATAATAATGGTAAAAATAAGAGAAAAATAAAATGCTGTAAGTTATAGAGAAATCCAGTCTTGGGCATGCAGCAGTGTAAAATCTCTCTTGAGGGAGAGCTTTGCCGTCCATTGTGGTCCTACCCAGCTCGAGGGATTAGTCTCTGCAGTTGCGCGCAGATGATACCCGGTTTATACAAAAAAAATAGAGAAATTCTTGCGTAGGTATGAACCTCACAATTTAATGTTTACAACAACTAGAAAATTTATTGCAAATAATTAAATTAAAACTATCATATATATCTTAAATAAGGAAAAATACTGAGTCAAAAAAATAAGAAAAAATAGAGAACGCGTGAAATAGGTATTAATTGTAAATAATAATTTAATTTATTTAAATAATTAATTCTAATAATTTGATTGGTTGTTTGTAAACATTAAATGTTAGCTAGGTTCACACCCATGTTAGAATTTTTCATAAGCTATCTCAAAGGCTACTTATTAGCGTTTCACTTTTTTTTCTCATTTTTAACCTTCTCACTTTAATCAAATTTCTCATTTATCTCCTATTAAATGAATATTCTCTCTTCTTTTTAAGCATTAATTAAAAATGTCCATTAATTTATGTCATTTTATATATATTTATAAGCTAGTTCAACCCCAAATTTTACTAAATACTTTAAATTCAATCTGCTAGCTTATCTACAATCAGCTATCCGCTATAAGTTCATCTCTTTTTTTGATAGGAAAAATGGTTTGAAATTAGTGGGTTAGTATTTAGAGGGGAGGGGTAGCGGGTTCGAACCTCGTACGTCTACGTTTCCACCAACATTGTCTCTTTCACTCACTCATGTGAGCTACCCTTCTGGCTTATCCACTACTATTTTTTACCAAACTCAGTCAAAGAGCTTATCCACTATAAGTCATCCACTATAATTAGCTAGCGGATTGACGTCCTTGCTATAACAGAGCTTAGTGGCTAATGGTGCCTTGAATAAGATAAAATTCTCAAAAAAAAAAGAAGCCAATAAATTCTTGTGTTGTAATAATTAAATTTTAAAACAAATTTATCTAAAATATAAATTTATTTTTTCACTGTACAAGCAAGCAAACTTTCAATGTTTTAATTAAATTTGAAGACTATTATTAAAAAAATCGAATTAGACTAATAAAATGAAGCTTATTTTATTTTGTTGCACAAGTTCAATCAAATTATTTCGTCCCAATTGTTGTATCAGAAAACAAAGTGTGATGCAAACTATAACAAAAAAAACAAATTAAAGTGATGCAAGTAATAATACTCAATCCAAAAATATCACTTTTTTATCCGTTATTACATTCATAGCTAGCTATGCAGCAACTTTTTTATAATGTACTGCTTATTGAAGGGAAATCACTTTCCCTTTAACTAGAGGGTACAAAGATACTTTTACCAAACAATTTAATCTCTTTCGTTGGAAAGTTGTTGTCCTTCTCATTTTGAATTACAATCTCTTTGGGATCAGCATTCACTGAAGCTATGGTACTCAAGTCTTCTAGTGAGGTAGAACCTTGAAGCTCATCATCACCTACGACTGCACTTGACTCTAGAATAAAAGGAGGAGTGAATGGAGTTACAGCTCTTTGTCTCTCCTCCATTCTCCTCCTCAATTCTTATGCAGCTCTCTCAGGAGACTCTTCCATCTTTACTCAACTCCTATAACCTAACATCCCTTCTAACCAATATATATATATATATATATATATATATATATATATATATATATATATATATATGAAATATTAATTCTTTGGCTTCCTTTAGGGGAGAAATTCAAAATACCAAATGGATTACTAAAAAATATATGTAGTCAAATTAACATTAAAATCGTTGATCAAAATTTTTGTGTGGCTTTATAGATGTGGTTAGTAATGTTTTTCAATTATACAATGACACATGAGCTAGTTTTCTAAAAAATAAATAAAATAAAATAGATAATTTAAATAATTAATCTATATGTCATTTTGTGATTGGAAAATAGTACTAATCACGCCTATGGAACCACACATACATTTTTTCCTTTACTAAAATACGAAATGCCTATCTTCAAAAATAAAATGATGGATATATTTCTAAAAAATTGACGCATCAACTTTTTAAGAGTAAAAAGTATTATCAAAATGTCCCATTATTAATATATTAAAATCAAGTATTATCAAAATGTCAAAACTAGATATCTTGCTAAGTTGTCATGTGTACAAATACTAAAGCAATTTGGTAAAATTGCAATAAAATACCAAAAAGTTGGCACCTTTTTCACCTTTTCTCTTTTTGGACTTTTCAGCTTTTTCCTTTTGTTAATTTTTGTTTTTGTTTTTTGTCCAATGTGCTATAAACTATCTTTTAAAAACTACTAAAATCAATCAACTTAACTAATCATCAATATCAATACAATATATTAAAATCAACTGTTAGCAAAATGTCCAACTAGACATCTTGCTAACTTGCCATGTGTACAAATGCCAAAAAAAATTGCACCTTTTTCACCTTTGTTAAAAATAGATTATAGCAAAAAAATGTAAATTCACTCATTTGGTCATTCAAACCTCTCTTTGTAACGCTCTGCTAGGGTTTACGTGAGAAGAGTTCTCTCCTAGTGAGATGGTTTTAGCTTTCATCTTTACGTTCAAGCACTGTTTCGTGTACTGTTTCATCTTTCATTTCATCATGTCTATGAGTGGGGTGGATCCGTTGGTGGAGGTTGAAGTAGAGGAGGAGGAAGAGTCACACGCTAGGGCACACACATCGTTAACTTTGGTGGGGAGGTTCCTCACAAACCGTCCCATTAGAACGCATATCATGAAGGAATGAATGGCAGGAGTATGGAGGCCAGGTAGAGGAGTTTCGATTAGGGAGGCTGGGCAAGGTACTTTTCTCTTTCAGTTTTTCCACCCTTTAGATCTGCAAAAAGTGATGAAGCAAGGCCCTTGGTCCTTTGATAAGCATCTGTTGATTCTGAGTGTGATCCCAGAGGGTGTGGTGCCATGCAAGGTCCCTCTCTATCAGGTTCCTTTTTGGCTGCAAGTCCATAATGTTCCTACTATGTCTGAGATCATTGGGAAGCATGTAGCCAATACGGTGGGTACGTTCTTAGAATATGATCCACAAAATTTCTCTGATTTTTGGAAACTTTACATGCGAATTAGAGTCCTATTGGATGTAAGGAAGCCACTGATGAAAGGTTTGAAGGTGAAAAAACAAGGTGGAGAGGCGAAGGGGGTACACAAATGCCACTCACCCGACGTACACAACTCCGGACTATCAATCAATTCGTTCATACATACGTAGTAAGCGGACTGAACTGAATAAAGGCCATCTCTGCTTTTGTTCCACACCAGCTTATCCTCAACGTCCCTACCATGGAGCACTATCCCCTTTATGCGACTTTTATCCTCCTCATTAAATAATGGGTCTAGTAAATCGATATTCCACAGCCCTTCGTTTGCACTAAACAGATTAGCCACTATCATATTCTCACAACCCAGCACCATACTAGAAGAAACAAAAGAAGTAGTACCTCCTCTCACCCAGGGATCATTCCAAACATTGATAGATGTGCCATCACCAATTTTCCACCGAGCTCCAAAATTGACCAATACCTGTGAAGCGTGGATGCTACGCCAAACATAGTTGGGATTATGGCCCAAGTGAGCCCCCATGAAGTCCCCATTAGGGAAGTATTTAGCTTTGAAGACGTGGGTAACTATAGCATCCTTGTTGGTACACAAACGCCAACATTGCTTCCCTAGCATAGACAAGTTGAAGCCATGAAATTGTCGAAAGCCCATACCACCAAATTCTTTGCGCATAGATAACCTATCCCAACTCAACCAATTAATCCCTCTCCTTGCTCCTCTATTCGAACCCCACCAGAATGAGTTGATCATCCTCTTCATCTCCTCTCCATCTACTCTCCTAGAGATGTAGGAATCAGAAAAGTGCTCATGCAATAAGCCGGAATAGCTTGAGCCACTGATTTCACAAGCACCTCTCTGCCTACTTTAGACAGATGACGACCTGACGACTGCCTGACCTTGTTCCACATTCGGTCTCGCAAATACCCAAATAGTTGTTTCTTGATACGGCCTACCATAGAGGGTAAGCCAAGATATTTCCCTGTGCCAATGCATTCACTCACCCCCAGAATATTAACCACTTGCTCTCCGATAGTCTCATTAGTATTCCTGCTGAAATATATCTCAGATTTCTGAAGATTGACAAACTCACCCGAAGCCTTCTCATAAGTTTCTAGAACTGCTTTTAGCTTTGTAGTTTCATTTACATCAGCCCTGCAAAACAAAAAACTGTCATCTGCAAATAACAAGTGTGTTAGGATCGGTGCCCCTCTACACACTTTGACGCCATGGATCTCTCCTCTCGCCTCACATTTTTTTAGTAAAGTCGTAAGGCCCTCTGCACAAAGAATAAAAAGGTAAGGTGAGAGTGGGTCACCTTGCCTGAGACCTCTCCCTGGTGAGACTGAGCCAGCTCTCTCTCCATTCATGAGCACTGAATAATGTACTCTTTCAACATACATCGCCATCCAATTCACCCACTTCTCATTAAAGCCCAACTTCACAAGAACACATCTCAAGTACCCCCAATCCACCCTATCATATGCTTTGCTAATATCAATTTTGAGGGATACCTCCCCTACTTTCCCCCTCACCTTACACTTCAAATGATGGATGGTTTCAATTGCGACCATCACATTATCTAAAATAGAACGGTTAGAGAGAAAAGCAGACTGCTCCAATGACACGCACTTGGAAAGCACATCTTTCAATCTATTAGCCAAAACCTTGGATATGATTTTGTATATGACATTACAAAGAGATATTGGCCTTAAATCACGCATGGTTGTTGGATTATCTACCTTTGGAATCAAAACGATGTTTGTGTCATTAAGCATAGGTGGGAACTCGCCGCTATCCAGCCAAGCGATACCGGCATGAAATAACTCAGGACCACATAGATTCCAGAATCGTTTAAAGAAAGCTAGGTTCAAACCATCCGGGCCCGGAGGCTTGTCCGAATGCATTTGAAACAAAGCCTCCTTAAACTCACCAATGTCAAAAAGGGGCCGTCAGCTTGTCATTATCCTCCGCATTAACCACCCTTCGCATACAATCCACCACTGGCCCGTAATCACCATTCACACCCTCAAACAAATGCGTGAAGTACCCATGCGCCACCTCCCCTAGCGCCACTTGTGAATCAGCCACCCTCCCATCTTCACGAGTTAATTTGACAATAGCGTTACGGCGACGTCGAACACTAGCCATGGCATGAAAAAACTTAGAGTTAGTGTCGCCATCCCTTAACCGATGCACTTTCGCCCTTTGCTTCCAAAAAGCCTCCTCTTGAGTCAATAACAAACTCAATCTCGCATTAACCTCCTTATAGCGATGCATCGCCCCCGCCTCCAACGAACCCCTAAACAACTCCAACTCCTCCTTACACTTCTTAATATCAAGACGGTACCGCGCCCTCAACCTCCTACCCCAACTATCAATGGCACTGGTACAATTCTCCACCTTTTCCATCAAGTCCCCTTCAGCTCCATTAGACCAACCCTGTTCAACAACAATAGGAAGATCAGCCTCCTCCAACCATGCATTCTCAAATCTGAACGAACAAATCGCTCCACGACGATGGCGTTCCCATAATTGCAACCAGAGAGGCGTGTGATCAGAGCGATCAGCAACACCGTTGATTAGGCTACAATTCGGAAACAAATCAATCCAATCTTGTGTAGCAAGAACTTTGTCCAACCTTTCTTCTTTAAATGCGTCTGTGCCCCTCCCCCTACTCCAAGTGAACGGATGACCCTGCACTGGTATATCATGAAGCAAGCAATCCTAAATGGCATCTCTAAAGCCCCTAAGCACCCAGGGAGCTCTATCCGCACTACCTCTCTTCTCCTCATTAGACAGCAAATCATTATAGTCGCCAACAACACACCATAGAAGTGAATTGTCTCGAGCTAAAGTTCGAAGCAAATTCCACGACTCACGCCTACGGCCACATTCAGGACAGCCATAGAAACCAATAATTCTCCAAGATGGGCCATTCACACTAACTACCTCATCATCAATAAAATTAATAGAATAATTTGTTACCGTACAATCAAACGGGTGTCGCCATAGCAGCGCAAGTCCACCACTCGGACCTATACTATCGACTGCAAAAGCGGAATCATAACCAAGTCTTACACGAATCTCCTCAATCTTGTCAGCATGTACCAAAATTTCACACAAGAACAATACATCCAGTTGGTACGACCGAACGAGGTCATGTAACGAGGGAACTGCTCGTGGGTTACCCAGGCCCAAGCAGTTACAACTTATGATACTCATTGCTCCTGGTAGGCCCCACTGCCAGGACCTGCACATAAAAAAGAAACTTCATTAGGCTGCGACAAACCCACTGATGCTAGCTCATCATTCCTCATACCACCCCCACCCACCATGTTGTTATTATTTTCTACACACTCCTCGGTTAACCCTTCACGCATCGTTACTTCATTAATCCCACGTGGCTCCTCTACCATCCCTGTTGGCGCATTAATACCTTGTTGGAGCTGTTTCGGAAATAATAAGGTTGGATTCTTAAAAGCCTCCATTAAATGAGCAACCTCATTATTATTAACAGTCAAAGAATCCGTTTTGGATCCACTCCCTGATGCACCATCATTGCCATGATTACCATGCATGAAATTCGGCCCCAACACTCCTTGATTGGCTCCTGCATTAATGACGCAATTAGGAGCTGTCTAGGGTTGATTCTCCTCCCTCAACCACCTAGCGCCGGCGCCGCTACTACCACCCCTCCTAACTTCAGCCCTTAACTCTAGTCCCCAGCCACGCGAACCATCATCAGCCTCCATCTCAAACAGGCGATCACAATCACCTTCAGCGTGGCCCAACATACCACAAAGATAGCAAAATACATCCAACCTTTCATATTTCAACACCATCTCCTTCGCCTCTCCACCTCATTTTTCACCTTCAAACCTTTCATCAGTGGCTTCCTTACATCCAATAGGACTATAATTCGCATGTAAAGTCTCCAAAAATTAGAGGAATTTTTTGGATCATATTCTAAGAACGTACCCACCGTATTGGCTACATGCTTCCCAATTATCTCAGACATAAACCCAGTAGGAACATTATGGACTTACAGCCAAAAAGGAACCTGATAGAGAGGGACCTCGCATGGCAGCATGATAACTCATATTTATATGAGTTATTTATACTTATTCAAAGTTAAATCATGCAAGTTCTCTGGCAATAGTAGGTTGTTTCTATTAAGTTTCTGTTAGTTTATTGCTTTTTCATTAGAAAGGGGCTAAATTACAAGTTCTAGGCATATTGGTGCCAATTGGCGCCTTTGTGAGCGTTTTGATGCTTCTTGTGTTTGTGCAGTAAACTGAACGTGGCAGCGTCTCTCGTCACGTCTGAAGAAGGGCAGCAGAGCAAGAAAGAAATATCTTATTTTTGGCGCACAAGAAATGATGGTCAAAGATCTAGAAGTGCAGAAGATCTTCTCTCTCCTCATCGCTGACGCGGCTGACGCACTGTAGCAGTGCAGTGTCATTTCAGAACAGAATTAATTTACAAGCAAGCTTGGAAGGTGGGGAATGACATCAGCAAGCATGTGACCTTCTGTTTTTTTTTGGCTATTTAAACAAAGCTTATCTCTCTCTACGAAAAAAAGAGGGGGAATCCATTCATCATCCACCTTCCTCCACTTCCAGAGGAGTTTTCTAAAAGAAGTTCTGGACACAGACTTCTTCATTCGAACTCTCCTCAAGCTCCATTTTTATCTCCATTCGCACCCATTACTGTGAAGCTCAGACGTTGCAACGTCTCTACAGCGTGCATGAAGGAAGGCTTCTTAGGCGTATCTTTTGCGTTTAGTCTCCTTTTCTCTATGTACGGTATTTGGATTTTAACTCCTCTTCTTTCTGTAAAGATGCTCAGCATGAGCTAAACATTTGTAGTTGGGTTGTTGTTTTGCATGTAATGAACCTCTAGTTTAATGCTATGAAGTATTGATGTTTATGCGTTTTAAATCTTTGCATGTTAATATTTCCAAACTTGTTTTGAACTTGGCCACTTAAAACAAGTAGATTCATAGGTACAGACATGGTCTATGAAAAGAACTCAAAGATTTATGTGAATGAAAAGGTGCACTAAAGACATTTAGGCATTTTTATCTAAGTCTAGACATAGAATGGATAATAGTTCATAGGACATTGCTGTGGGTACTTAAAATACAGGAGTAGGCCTACTTAGAACCTAGACATAGGAATTCTAGTACTTGAAGCTCTGACGTTTTGTGACTGAAAAGCACAGCTCTTTTGCAACAGCGTTCAAACGTTATAACGTCTATACAACATAGCATTTGTACGCGTTAACGTGTAAACGTTATAACGTCTGACTAGAGGAGATTTACTTGCATGCAACAATCCAACTCATACTCTTCCATATTCACACCCACTTCTTATTTACTTGCTTTATTTATGTTCTTAGTCTTAATATCAACTTCTAGTGCCGATTTGTTACTTGTTTCACTTGTGTTTTAAAGACTTGAGCCTTGGAAGTAAAACAATCGTCGTGGGAACGATCTCTTACTTTTTATCCACTTTATTACTTGTACGACGTGTATACTTGCACTGATATTGCGACTAGAAAACACACGGACGCAACACAGCACGCCCTTTGGGATCACACTCAAAATCAACAGATGCTTATCAAAGGACCAAGGGCCTTGCTTCATCACTTTTTGCAGATCTAAAGGATTGAAAAGCTGAAAGAGAAAAGTACCTTGCCCATCCTCCCTAATCGAAACTCCTCTACCTGGCCTCCATACTCCTGCAATTCGTTCCTTCATGATATGCGTTCTAATGGGACGGTTCGTGAGGAACCTCCCCACCAAAGTTAACGATGTGTGTGCCCTAGCGTGTGACTCTTCCTCCACCTCTACTTCAACCTCCACCAACGGATCCACCCTACTCATAGACATGACGAAATGAAAGATGAAATAGTACACGAAACAGTGCTTGAACGTAAAGATGAAAGCTAAAACCGTCTCACTAGGAGAGAACTCTTCTCACGTAAACCCTAGCAGAGCATTACGGAGAGAGGTTTGAATGACCAAATGTGTGAATTTACGTTTTTTTACTATAATTTACGTTTCATCTTTCAAAAGGCCAAAACGCCAACTGGCTTTTTGTAACATCCCTAAATTTCGGTTAATTTCGTTTTATGAAATTAACTAGCGAATTATTATTCGATAAAATAATAAATCCAGTCACGGACATGTTAAGAGGGTGAAAACAACATTTAGTTGCTAATTGTGTGAATTGTGTGTGATTGATTCTGCTTGAGTGGTTATAAAAATAGAGTTTAAATGAGAATTAGAGCGCAAGGGCGTTTTGGTGATTTCCTTATCATTCGAACCCCTAACCCGAATTACACAACACCAAACACACTCCTTAACTCCATAAGACCACAACCACAATTTTTAAAAGGAAATTATGAGTTAGTCGTTAATTAGAAGTAAACTAAGATGATGAGCTAAGTTAAGGGCACTTTAGTCTTTTCCCACTCATTAAAGCCTCCAGCTGAAACACATAGGATCCACACCTCATTCAGTCCCACAAATCCAGTTGCTGAGAAAACAGAAAAATAGATATAGAGAGAAGAGGGAGACACGAGAGAAGGAAGGAGAAGAGGTGAAGGGAAAATCTTGGGTCCTTCATGCATGTAAGGGATCTATAGCTCATTATCTTCCATTTTCAATTTCCTTTCTAATGATACTAATTTGAGAAGCTCATTCCTCCTTTTTCCCTCTGTGCCATTTTCAAATTCTTGAGCTTCCATTAACCAAGTTTGTTGTTCATGTCCTGCATGTGGTCTTTCTTGCAAACCATGGGTAGACACTAGTCAAAAACAGAAGTACATTGTGGAGTTGAAGGAATAATAGGAGTATTGGTGTTGCTGGGATTAAATTGGAGTAGTGGAGGTAGCTGTTTCGAAGCTTGACCAAGTTCGGTGCGAGTTCGTGATTACGGGGATTGTTCGAGAGGTTACGGTTCGATCGTTTCGTGTGAGGACATGATTTCTCTCGAGTTCGTCAAAACGGTGAGTTCTACTCACGCTTAGGATCGTTTGTGTTTCTGAAATGAACGTTATGTGATTGAGTTCGTGAATGTTCTGTCATCCGAAAGTTTTTAAGAGTCGGAAACCGTTATTTGCGAAAACTATGTATTTGGTGTTTCGGAATGAATTACTCAATGCTTGATAGTTGATTGCTATTGTTTGGACTGTATTGTTGTGTTATGATTGCTGTTTTTGGAGTTGGATTAAGATTGGGTTACGAATTGGACTCGAACGGAATTGCGAAAACGAGAAAAGCAGAACGAATTGGTGTGCTGATAGAAGCGCACGGGTCGTGCGCCTTTGGCACACGGACCGTGCGCCAGCTTCGGGAATGGTTTTGAAAAGAATATTCAGTGCGCACGGGTCGTGCGCCTAGTGCACACAGACCGTGCGTGAGCTTCTGTTACCGCACACCGAATTCTCGTTTCATCGCTCCTTTCGATCCCAAACCTCTTCTAATCTTCTTCCCATCCACCCCTCATGTCATGGAACCAATAATGCTCTGTTTTTGAACATGATTGCAAGGTTTAAAATGAATTGTTTTTGGAAGTCAAAATTGTTTCAAGAACCGTAAAGTAGTACACGCGAGCGAACATGTGTTATGTTTACTATCATGGAACTAAATGTTCAAGCGATTGTTTATTCATGGAACTAAATGTTCAAGCGACTGTTTATTCATGGAACTAAATGTTCAATCAAGGTTAAGATATATAAATTATATCAAGGCGCGGGTGACGACCTAGTTGACCCAGGTGATTACCACACCACCGCTCACCCGTCGCTCCTCTCTCTCTCTCCTACGCGACGTCGCTCTCTCTCCTCTCTCTCTCCTACGCGAACACTTCTCTCACCGGAGCTCTCCGTTTTCGCCACCACCGGAGCTCGCCCTCCTCACCACCACCGGAGCTCGCCCTCCTCACCACCGGAGCTCTACTTTGGAGGTTTTTTTTACTGATTTTAATTTTTTTTTACCAACTGATTTTATTTGATATTGTTTTGTTAGGATTTGTAAAATTATTTTTGTGATATTGTTGTTTGGTAATTTTAGTGAATTTAGTTTTGTGATATTGTAAAATTAATTTTTGATATTGTTTTAGTGAAATTGTGTTTAGGATTAAAAATTGAAATTGGGTAGAAATTGAAATTGGGTAGAAATTGAAATTGTGTTTTAGGTTTTAGGATTAAGTTTAGGATTTATAGAAATTGTGTAGGATAAAAATTGTTTGTTGAAATTGAAATTGTTTGTTGAAATTGAAGAAGTTGTTTTATTGAAATTGAAATTAATAGTGAATTGATTTATGTTTTTTGCTTGAAATTGAAATTAATAGTTGAAATTGAAGTTTGATATTGAAGTTGTTGTTGAAATTAATAGTTGAAATTGAAGTTAGTTATGGAAATTGAAGTTGAAATGGTTTAGGATTGAAATTGTTGGTGTTTGAAGTCTCACAACCACACCAAAGTGCGCACTGTCACCGAACCACGTACCGCACCGGACCTCAATCTCATAACGGTTAGTTTCCAAAATAAATTAATTGTTGTTTTCATGAACCCTAGGTTAGATGACTGTGTGTTGTTGATGGAAAAGGGTGAGGTGATGCCGTCCCTCACCCCCATATTTTGCTCGAAATCATCTCCATTGAGATAATTGCGAGGCGATACTAACAACAGTAAGGTTGGGAGTTATACGAAATAACTTCCTTCACTACTTGGATGGAAAAGGGTTTTGTGCTGTCCTTGACCCCCATACTCGGCTCGGAATTATCTCCACTGAGATCATATCGATGCCACTAACTTGATAGATTATTGGGAATGTTAACACGTTTTTTTAAATGTGTGTAGATGAATTTGTATGAATTTAATCATGAATGGGTGTATGATCGGTTATATCCGAGAAGAGCGGGTTTGAAGGAATCTTTTGTAATTGGGGTTGAACAGTTTCTTGTGGTAGCGTGGCGACATGAATTGGCTAAACGGGAAAAGGGGGTTAGATGTCCATGCTTAAAATGCGACGGTGTACCTATTAGGACTGATAATGAAAACAGGGAGCACTTGTATCAATGGGGGTTTAGGCCTAATTATTGGGGGTTTAGGCCTAATTTTGAGGTAGGGGCTTCAAGCAGTTCTGGTGTTGGTGTTCCACGTAATGAAATTTTTGAGTCGATGGAAAACATGATTTGTGATGGTCTCAGGGTGAATGTGCCATTTGATGAGCCTCAATATGACGATCATGATGAACTTCCAAATGAAGAAGCACAAAAATTTTATAATTTGTTAAGAGATTCAAACAAACCGTTGTTTGAAGGCTCGCCACAGTCAAAATTATCTATGTGTGTGAAACTTTTAGCTCTCAAGTCCATGAGTAATATTTCTGAGGTGGGTTTAGACTATGTGACTGAAATGATGTTGGAAGCGACACCTAATAAGGATAATTTGCCAAAAAGTTATTATGAAGCAAAGAAGTTAGTTTCGAAGCTGGGATTGAAATTTAAGAAGATTGATTGTTGTGAAAAATGGCACATGTTGTTTTACAACAACGAATTTGGTAAAAATGATGGTGAGCTACTTGAATGCAATTTCTGTGGAAAGCCAAGGTATCATGATCGTAAAGGGGCAAAACGTAATTATAAACCTATCCCTGTAAAGTCGATGTTCTATTTGCCTATAGTTCCAAGGTTGCAAAGAATGTTTGCATCGACCGAAATTGCGCATGGGTGATGATATTTGGAATGCCTTCAAGAGCCATTGGGCTACCGAGACTTTCAGATTTGCTTTATAAGCTTCGCTGTAAAGATAAAAAAGCCTGACTTCATGGGTGATGATATTTGGAATGCCTTCAAGAGCCATTGGGCTACCGAGACTTTCAAGAAAAATGCTGCAAGCGCCAAAAACAATAGAAACTCAAAAGGGTGGCTCGCTTCACTGCGGCGGGTCCATCAACCAGGCTCAGCATGCTGCTAGAGTGGTAAATTATTTTACAAATCTGTGTGTTTTTTTACATTATTTAATTAGTTAGCAATTTTTGAAAATGTGTTTCATTTTACAGAGTAAAAAGGCAGGACGCCCTATCACTGCTCCTGAGCTGCATAGAGCCACCCATGTAAGGAAAGGCACTGGCGAGTATGTTGATGAGCGCTCCAAGATGACTCAGGTAAATATACAAATTGATTTGTATTATATATAATGTTGCTTTGTCAGAATGGAGCGCTAATTTGTGGTTATTCAAAACAGGAGCAAGTAAATGAGTTCATGACTCAGCTAACTCAGGGGAGCTGGGACCCTGAAGCACTTGGCCAACTTACTCCTGAGATGATAGATCTGGCAAATCAACATTGCGAGAAGACAGTTGGTTGGTCTAAGGGTCGCCTGTATGGTACGGGGCCCTTGGCTCCATGTATGGGCCAGTCTGGGGCCGGGAGCAGCAGAAGACGCAGTCGACCAGCTTCTACTCCTGCAGATACAGAGCATGTGAGGCAGATGGAGCAGGAGCTGCAGTCTACTCGACAGGAGTTGCAGTCTACTCGACAAGAGCTGCACGCGGTGTTTTAAAACTCGGACCGGTGACCGACTCGGTGAAGGTACCGGGTCACTGGGTCAATGGTCGGACCGAAGGGTCGACAGTTGAACCGCATGACCAAAATCGGGACCGGATGACTCGGACCCGGTCTCTATTTCAAGAATTTTCAATACCTATATAGTATATAATATAAATTTCGTCCCTGTAAAATTAATAACTATGTTTATTTTATATCTACTAAAATATAAAAAATTCCCAAATTTTCAGGACCTATATATTTCATACTTGTAAAACTTAATTTGCTAAAATTACACACCATGCCTATTTTATTTTTATTTGCTTGGTATATATTAAATAAATTTTAAAAGTTCATATCATGCTTCAATAAATATTTAGAACAAATTTCATAAGTTAACAACTTAATATTAAATAAATCTTTAAAAAAATACTTAGTATTAAATAAGTTTGTTAAAACATAATATTAATATTACAAGTTAATGCCATGAGGATGAGCGTACTTGACTTTTTGGAAAAGAGGTACCAATTATATTTATTTGAAATGAATAATATCCTCAATAAGATTGGTAGCCTCATGGTAGCGCTCAGCATTTGCTTTCAACAGGTCAGGGGTTCAAACCCCACTAATGGCATTTTGTTGAGGGTTTTTTTTAGTCTCTTTTGTTTTAAGTAGTTTACAAATAGTCCCACATCGGATAGAATGAACGGAACAGGGAGGAGAATGAGATATAAAAGCAAGACATAAGTCAATGGGAAACATACTTACATAGATGGCAATCACTAGTGGGGGCCTGCGTTCGCGCGGCCCCTACCAATTACAGTTCAAAGATTTGATAAAAAAAAATGCACAACCCGGTCCGGTTCGAGCCGGGTCACTGGGTCACCGGTTTTTCCAAAAACCGGCAGGGTCACACCGGTTCCCATCGGCTTGCTGCATGGCCGATCCAAAACCGTGCCCGGCTCGGTTACCCCCCGGTTCCCGGTTCGACCGGTCCGACCGGCCGGGCCGAGCCGGTTTTTAAAACACTGGCTGCACGATACTCGACAGGAGGTCAGGACCTCTTCTGAGGCGGTGAAAAAGATGCAGCAAAACTTTGAGAAGGTGAGCCGTAGGCAGGCGATGATGTTAAAGTATTTTAAGAACATGCAGCAAAATCAGCAGCAAGATGAGGAGGAAGCTGAGGAGTCCGATGGTGGCAGCTTTTAGTGTTGTTGATTAACGTTTTTGTTATAACATTTCAGATTAAGTGTTGTGGATTAAAATTTCATTCTCGTAATTTTTATTTATTGAAGTGTTGTTGATTAAGTGTTGTTGATTAACGTTTTTGTTATAACATTTCAAATTTAAACTGTTTTATATAGTTTAGATTTTATTATTTATTAATAAAATAAACATGTATAAAAGCAGATTAATAAAAAAAATACAATCAGATGGGCTTTAGCGAGGGAAATTGGACGCGTGGCTAGGCGTTAGCGAGGGAATTAGCGAGGGAAAGTGGACGCGTGGCTAGGCGTTAGCGAAGGAATTAGCGAGGGAAAGTGGACGCGTGGCTAGGCATTAGCGAGGGAATTAGCGAGGGAACGTGGACGCGTGGCTGTCTGAATTTTCCCACATGGCTGCCATTAGTGAGGGAATTAGCGAGGGAATGTACCGTCGCTAATTAGCGACGGACTCAGATTCCCTCGCTAATCCCATTAGCGATGAGCAATTTAGCGACGCAATAGGTCCCTGGCTAATTCCCTCGCTAACGGTCATTAGCGACGGAATTTGGTCATTTTGCGAGGGAAATTTCCGTCGCTAATAGCCAATTTTTTTGTAGTGTAGTGTAAGCTGGTGGAGAGGTTCGGCGGTAAAGGCAGAGCTTTTACCGGAGATGTACTAGGGCATGTCAGGAAAAGCTTTATGCACATAGTATCCTTGTGAGCTACGATTGTTTGATGATAATAAATGGACCGAGAGTCATTGTGAGGGGTTACGGTAGAACTCACTGAGATAATGTTTATCTCACCCTTTATATGTTATTGTTTTACAGATACTCAGGGAAAAAACAAGGCAAGGAAGCATGGTTGATGAGACCTTAAGGAGAGCATGAAGTTTTAAACTTATGTTCATGTTTTTTTCCCCTAGTGATTGTACTTCGATTTAATGACTTGTACTAGCTACTAGTTAATGATCGTTTCCGCTATTTTCTTGTTGTTGGATATTGAACAATAGGAGTTGTTAGCAAAAAGAACATAGTACTTGATAAAGATTTGGATGTCTTAAGCTATGTATAACTCTTGATTTTGGGTTAAGATAAGAGTTTTAGTTTTGTTCAATATTTGAAACAGGAAATCCTACTCTGATGTATGTCATTTCGTGCATCTTAGCATTTCTACTTGTTAGAAATATTAGGGTGTTACACTTTTGCCTTTGATGGGTTGAAGTACCCCTAGTGCTCCAATTTAATCCAATATTTGCTTATCAAAAAAAAAATAAAGTGGCACCCGTGCGATACACAGTAAAATACAAGTTAGTCATTATACATTCTTCTTCTCTCAATCTCTTCTAAATTTGAATTTAAATTTAAAAATTTCCTCCACTTTCAATTTTACTTTCATCTATTCTTTCACATACTTTCACTTCTACTACTTTCACTTTTAATTATTTCATTTTTTTAAAAAACGAGTGATGACCTATTTTTATCATTGAAAAAAAAATTAAACTCAATTTAGTCCTTAAAAAAACTAATTTCTAGTCTCTTAGAAAAAAACATAAATACTTAATGACTATTCAAACTACTGATAAATACAAAAAAAAAACATGTGTCCCTTTTTAATATTTGTCACTTAAATATTAACAAGGGATAAATAATTATTACTGATACATAAAAAACATAGAATAAAAATCTGTCATTAATAATTATAATTTTTGTACAAATTATAATCGAGACCAATTTTTTTATAATACTCATGGACGACAATATTTGTCACTAATACATAAAAAAACATGGGATAAACACATGTCACTCTTAAGAAGAAAACACGGGACAAATAATTATCATTGATACATAAAAAAAACACGGGACAAATATTTGCCACTAATACTTATACTTTTGTACAAATTATAAACGGGACAAAAATGGGCAAAAAAAATTAGTTACCATTTATAATGGTTTTCATTGAGTTTGTCAATATAGTCTCACAGTCTTCGACGAGAAAACATGTATTGAAAGACATGAGATCTGTAACATCCTAAACTGCTTTCAGAACTGTCCACTGCCCCCACAAACCAAGTCTTTCCAACATGCATTGTTCTCACTTGCATGCTTTCTAAGAAACTTCCCAAAAATGTCACCCATCCCACTACTACTCCAAGTCAAACATGCTTAACTATGGAGTTCTTATGGGAAGGGCTCCCAATAATATAATGCATTATGTTGATATAGGTAGTCCAAATTAATTCTTTTAAGCCTTCCTTCAACTGTGAAGTCCCATATTTGCACAGCCTCGTGTCCCTCCTCCTAGAAGCATGCCAGGAGCCACTCTTTGTCCGTGCAAACTTTTTAGGCACCGACGATCACTCCCCGTCCTCATCAGTCACGGGTGTCACATACCCCCATCTTCTGCTTGGTTCGTCACTGAACCACACCGTACTGGGAGAGGTCTGCTTCTCTGATACCATTTGTAACATCCTGGTCTGCTTTCAAAACTGTCGACTGCCCCCACAAACCAACACATGTCTTTCCAGAATGCGTTGTCCTCACTTGCATGCTTTCCAAAAAACTTCCTAGAAGGTCACCCATCCCACACTACTACTCCAAGTCAAGCATGCTTAACTATGAAGTTCTTATGGGAAGGGCTCCCAAAAAGATAATGCATTATGTTGGTATAAGTAGTCCAAATCAATTCATTTAAGACTTTCTTTAACTGTAAATTCTCATATCTGCACATTCTCAAGATCCCTCTCATTCCGATGCGTATTAGGTTTATCCACATGTCCCTCCGCCTAGAAGCAGGCCAAGAGCCGCTCTTTGTCCATGCAAACCTTTTGGGAACCGACAATCACTCTCCACCCTCATCAGCCACGAGTGTCACGGGATCATTTTTTCAAAAGAATGAATTGAAAGGCTAAAGATCATTTGTCAAAAGATCATTTAAGGGACAAACTCAAAACAACCAATAGCTTGAAAAAAATATATATTTTAGAATTACAATTTTTGGTTTCATTGAGACATTAGATACTCTTCTCACTTTTTTTTAACAAATAAGTTATAACTACTGAGATGTTTTTTTTTGTTTTGAGACTTTGCACTCATCTTGAAAATATGAGAAGAGTAAACAAGAAATATTTTTGGAACAATAATATTAAATAGAGTTGAATTTGATAACTTATGTTTATAATTGAGGCCACCAACTTATGGCTCTTTTTTGCTTATAAATAAATCGGAGAGGGTATTTATCTCAAAAAAAAATATTACATACTAACAAAGTAGTCATATATGTGGCAATAGATCATTGGAACAAATCTGCATGATCTTATAAGGTGTCAAGCATGGAACAATTTGAAACGTATATGCTTAAAGCGGGCCAGTTCTCCTATGTATTCTATTAAGAACAACAAAAGACTTATTTCTTTGGAGATTCGCTGAGTCTATATCTACTTTATCAATTGCTCAGGTATCTGCATTGGGAAAACTGTGTTGTGGATAGAGTTTTGATATCCCGCTTTCTAATCTTAATTCATATTTTGAGTATTTAATTTGCTAGTACGTAGTCTAATTCTTGTTTTGGATTTTTAGGGCTTTCAAATACTTTAGTTGAAAAAAGGCGACCATGGCGGTGTTTCCAACTTTGAGGATGCAACGAAGTTCTTTACCACTAAAGAAAATGAGATCATCAGATGTTTTTTCGCAGAACAAAAAGGTACATCATACACATGACAATCATACACATGACAATCGTAAACAAAAAGAGGAGGCAACTCCTTTTTATTTTATTCCAACCAAGCCTCGAGAATTCATAGGTTTCTACGTTTGCAAGGAATACAATGGGGCTCGAATTCTGGGAACCGTTATTTCTCACTACGACAGAAATAATAACCTACTCAAAGTATGAATTCTTTAATGTACACAACTAATAATGAGTACCTTCCGCTATATGATTTGTTTGTTGTCCACCATTTATCACATCCAACATTCTTATTATACTAATTGGGCTAAATATTGCTCATTATTCATGAGAAGTTGTGATCCTTAATTACAACTTAGTTAATATTAACTCATAGTTATGTTGACTTTTGTACACTATTAATTAGAATCAACTAAGTTATTCATTGAAAAATATCTAAATGCAGGTTGAGTACGACGATAATAGAGTGGAATATTTGGAGCAAGATGATGTTCTAAAACTTGCTGCAACTGAAAGAGATATTGGTGAGGCTGAACAAGCATTTGCTGAAAAGGTATTATTTTTGTTCTGTACCGTACCTCTGGACTGGTATCCGACACTAGATGCCTAGTCCGACCCGAGATAGTTGGTAATCGCGTTCCTGGTCAGTCCGAGTTTGACTCCGATTCGGGGTGGTTGGTACCTACAATAACACTCTGACGCTCAAGTCAGCAAGTGAACTAATTGCAAGTTAGGTGATTGGAGAGTGTGTACCTTTAATGCTAGCATTGAATGCTTATTTATAGGTTTTGGGGATCAATGGTAACCATTGGATTTAGGTCTTTAATCTCCCCCATTGGTTGATGTATTTGCATTTGGTGTTGGGCCTTAAGCACAAAGGCCCAATCCATAACAATTTTTTTTGAAGCAAACAAACTTATGCCTTTTCATTCATTAAAAGGGTTGAAATACAAAGCGGTATTAAGTCATGAACACAATTGGCTTGTCGCCTAATAAAACTGACATTACAGTTGTATAAATCAGAAAAAGTATGTTGACAATTAGAAATGATAACTCCAAATTCAGTGAAATCATTTAATCTTCCCTTGAAAGCGCCCAGCACCTGCTTGCAATCAGTCTCTACATCAACATCCTTCAAGTGCAGCTGCCGAAGCCATCGAAGAGCTTCAAGCAACCCCATCTCCTCAACCTCTCTAGGTGGAGGCACTACAAGGAATCAGACCTATAGTGACAGCAAATATCCGTTGGTAAAGGATAGGAAAGCGTAGGTATAGGCCGTAAAACCTATACCAACAGGCGCGGCTGACCGTGGTTGATTTTAGCCTATGTCCACGGAATTTTGGCTGTCGCTATAGGCTATAGCGACGGTAATTTATCCCGTTGGACAAACCATTGGTTTTATACTTACAACCCTTTTTCCATTGGTATAGCCTTTAACAACACCTTTTATTTTTACTATACCCACGACTTCATAGGTTATTTTCCGTTGGAATAGGGTTTAAAATAACCTATTAATTTTGTTATACCCACAGCTGAACCTGGAAATAAATTTGTTCTATTTGCAACTTTGTTAAAATTTTAAACCAACTACAACTAATGCCACAGCTGAACCTGGAAATAAATTTGTTCTATTTGTACTTTGTTAAAATTTTAAACCAACTACAACTAAATGCTTAATAAAATAAATATTCTAGTGCAACAAAATAAAGTAAAACTCCATTCAAATTGAAAATTAACATAAGTATAACAAGCATATTAGTTACAAAATAGTTAAAAATGTCGATATAAGAGTATCGTATATATCGGCATTCAAAAAGCTTATCAAATTACAAAATAGTTAAAGATGTTGATCTAAGTCTAATACTCCATTCACTTTCTAAGCTTACTCCTTCAACAGAAAAATAGCTTTTAATCTTCATTAGTGTCATTATCTTCACCATCGTCAAGACTTGGAGAATTCATTTCGCCAGGGGCACTAGAAGCATCAGTAGCCCGTTGAAAATAAAAGAATATAATTTATATACTCAACATACTAATTTTTTTTTTTTACATTATTAATAAAATCTCTAGGAGTAAAATATAATATACTTGTCTTACAGTCTCTAAAATGTCATTCATATCCTCTCCAGGAAATCGATTTTCAATCAATGTCATAACATTTAGGAAGAGGTTCTCCATGCACTTAACTCTATTGCGCAACGCTTGATTCTCTGGATTCTCGGACACTTCAACTTTCGACTTTTTAGCTTTAGGCATCTTGCCCATACAACGCAAACGTCCTTTCTTTGCAGGTCCTTGTACTAGGGAAAATATGTCATCCTTCCAAGGCATGTGCCTTTGTGACTTTGGAGTCACTTGAGATGTTCCAGCTTCACAATTATGTTCTTTTAATTCTTCCTAAAACATAACAAACAAACAATGTCTATTATCTAGGAAAAATAACCAAAAAAAAATTCAACTCTGTAAAGTTAATTAGAAGATATAGTAGTTCAGCCATAACAAACAAACAAACAATTATCTAGACCTCTATCTCAGTTCAGCCAACATATAGTAGTCCAGTCACACAAAAAATTAATACAATACTTTTATTCTTTCTCTCTCTGCATGTGAAACCCTTCCCATGTGCGTGAACTTCCCTTCCCCTTTACCCTTTCCTTCTTCCTCTGAATCTGAATCATCTGTGACTGTGTGTGTGTGTGTGTTTGCTGTGAGAAAAGTACAGGTGCTGCGCCAACAGCACCCACCATTTTCAGTGATTTGAGCCAAACTTCTAGGGTACTCATTCATTCCCACTCCTTCACTTTAGTAAGTTAACATTGACTTTGAATCAGAGTCTTTTGCAGCTATCCCCACTATAGTTTTTATAGCTTCTATGTTGCGCAATCGTTTCCAGTCACACTCATTCAATAAATTATAGAAACTAAAAATATAATTAAGCCAAAAAGGAGTCCTCAAATTTTGAAGTTCAAAGTGCACTCAGCGATTTTATTGTTGAAATAAAAACAAACCCATAAATAGCTAGATTAGCAATTGAAACCTAGCACTTAGAAAATCCCTTGTCCAGGTGACAATATTTTTTTGGGATCAAATTTAGTTTTCCTATCTTGAAAAAGTTGCCATTTGGTACCAAAGTGTTCCACCCAAGCTTCATGTGTCTTGTTTTTGGCAAGATATTCCTTGATGTTATTACCACCCAATAATTGTTTATTTTTCTTTCAATTCAATTCAATTCTAGCACCTTTTAAATTCAGTTCAGCCAACATGCCTTTTAAATTCAGTTTACACTACAAGAAAAAACTGTTTTAGCCACCAACATTTGCGACGAACTCTTATTCGTCGCAATTTCCGACGGATTTCCGACGAAAAAGTCGTCGCAAATGCGCAGCAGAAGAGGCGCTAAAATTCCCGCTCACATTTGCGACGAACTTGTGTTTCGTCGCAAATTTCCGACGGAGATTCTCGTCGGAAAATGCTAAAAGTCCATCGCTAAGCATAAGAGTCTAATTAAAACAAACACCTTCTCCTCGAACCCTTATTTCACCCCACTCAGAACATCACTCTCTCCCTCACGCATTACTCACTCAGAACTCACTCTCTCATTTCACAACCGCGCCGTTCTCACTCTCTCCCTCACGCAGTACTCACTCTCTCCCTCCCTCCGTTCTCCTTCTCCTTCTTTCAACGCCTCAAGCCTCACACCTCAAACCCCCAAATCCCTCCTTCTCTCATTAACCGTAACCAGAGTCTGTTCTCTGTCAATCCTCTTCTCTCAGCGTAATTTCTTTTTCGATTTACTTCCCAAATCTTTGCACCCTAATTTGATGCCATGAGGAAGAAACCCTAATTTCAGTTCCCTTCACCTCCGCGCAGCTCTGTTCAACTCCGCAACCAAGTATTCGGTGCATCACCAGTCGTAACCAACTCTCCACCGTAAGTTTTTCGCCATCTTTCTCATTGTGTTCTCTATTCTTCTATTTTGTCTGGCTTTCTCCCTCTCATTTTTCCTTTTTCTCAATTTTTCTGTAGCTGTTAAGAATCTTGGAATCAAGAAACCCTAATTAGCTGTTAAAGTCGCATCAAGTCACTACAAGGTATATTTTACTCTTATTGTTTTTGATAGTTTATGTTACCCTAATTTGTTAACTGTTGGTTGGTGCCTAGAGAAATGAACTACTAGTGGCATTTTTATTGATAATAATTGTGTAACTGGCTGTCAGTGTGATTTCAGATGCTTTCCTTTTTATTGTGTGTTTATGCATGTGTTTTTCTGATCAAAATGAAAGCAATAAACAGAAACACGGAACAAATTGAACTTTTTCTGCAATCTGGACCTTGTATTGGCAAAAGTTAAGATCGAAAGTTAAATTTTGTTATCAAGCTGTCTCTAATTACATTCTATCTGGCTAAGTCTGGATTTTTGACTAGATGGGAAATGAAGACCCGTCCTATTGATTTTGTGTTTTTTTATGATGTCTGTTTGCAGACATATAATGTGCAACTTATCTGATTTGGCTCCTGAGTGTCCAAATCCTGATGATAGCCGATATTAGCCAGAAAGAATCCTAATATACGATCAACATCCTGGAGGGTCTGGAATTTCAGTACAGGTAGATAACATGAAAAGTCTAGCAATCCAATGATATTTTGTTTCCTTTCTCTTTATTTTTATTAACTGTTTTAAAGAGGCATTTAGAGATAAATGATTTATCTTTAGATTTAGTGCATGACAAGGTATTTTGGCATGTTTTTGAATATTATTGACCCACATAATAGACTGGTTGTTTTTGGTTTAACAATCTTCCGAGGTGTCGATAGATGGTAAGATTTCTTATTCATATATTTTTGATTGTTTGATAGGCTCAACCCTATTTCACAAAACTTCTGTTGGCTGCTCTAGAAGTGCTCACATGTTGCCGCTGTTCGGTGGAACTTGGTTGCCCTAATTGTGTTCAGGTCTGGATCAAACATTTTTTTGTTAGAATTAATTTAATCATTTTTATTCTGATGAAATGGGGGTGGTTTGTTTTTTGTTTATTTTGCTTTTGAGATTGTAAAGTTTGTCTTTTTATTATCTCAATTCAAATGGGTCTTCATTGCTTCTGCTTGCTGTTATTTTCATTCTTTGAATCTTGAAACGTTTTCTTCAGTTCTCCTGAAATGGGGTGTTTTTTTTTTCTCTCTTTTGCTTCTGAGATTGTAAAGTTGTCTTTTTATTATCTTAGTCCAATTGGGTCTTTATTGCTTTTGCTTCGTGTTGTTTTCATTTGGGTCATTCTTCCTTTCTTGATTTCTTTTTGAAGTTTTCAACTTTTCTTTCAATTTTCTGGAAATAGGGTGTTTTTGTTTTTCGCTGTTTTGCTTCCAAGATTATAAATTTAGTCTTTGTTTTCCTGAATTTAAATGGGTCTTGGAATACAAATTAGTATATTTAAAAATTGAAACAAGAATGATGTTGTAGCAATATCTGGATTGAATTATTTCAAATTTGATGTGAAACACCATCTTTCACAATGTCATAGCAATATAATGATGCTAAGTTGTTTTCATGTTATCTTTGCTCACATGATTGTTTCTATTGGGAGAAAAAATAAGTAACTTTTCATTAAAGCATGTGACATTAACTTTGTTTTTATTCTCTTTTCATCTAATCATCAATAACTTAGAGTCAAAGGATGAGAAGTCAGAATCCTTCAAGTTTTCTATCTCAGTTGATTAGTCTTAGTTGTGTTGTTCAACTTCTTCATGCTCTCAATAAATTAGCTGCTTTACTAGCCCAAATGTCACACTTACAGGAAACCGGGGAACGCTTTCACATGGCTGGAAGGATCAGCACAATAAAGGATGTCCACCCAAAGAAAGAGCTGCAGAAGGTTGCTGTTAAAGGGATACCCTGTAATGGTGAGTGGTTTCTGACTTAATTTTATGATCACCTGAATGTTGCGCCGCACAAGATGTTCAATTTTGCCAATCCTCGTCAAAATGCTTGAAACTTTATTGCTTTTATTTGGATAACTTCCTGATAGATTTTGCAACAAAAATTCAATTAATTTTCTGAAAGTATTCACTCCCATACTATAGCATAATCAACACGAATGTGTTCATCATACTGACTCCATTAGGGAAAGCCACTCACACACCTGCAACATGGTGTGAGTTGCTATTTGTTGTCAGTGTGGCCTGTATTGCTTGTAATTGCATTAATTTTTCCTCCTATGTCAATCACATCATCGATGTGGGTTGCTGAAAGATTTTGCAGCTTCAGAGTTTGTGCTGTCCAACTCTAACTCTAACTCTAACGATTGCCTCGATATAGAATTGATGGTTGTCTTTTATCTATTAGTTGGTTGGTGTTTTTTCTATCACATGGATCTATTTATTTTAGTATGCATATTTCTATTTTGATTTGATGATTATATTTTACTATTATGCTTATATGAAGAGGCCCAAACATTTAGACCCAAGCATTTATATTTGTTCTCTAATTTTGTGTTTGTAGTTTCATATTTTATTGTAATTGTGGCTTTCCCTCCTTAACCCTTTTATTTCTTTCAGTTTTCCAAGCAGTGATGGGAAAGATGTACAAGAAGAAACATGCTGACAGACATGGACCTCCAAGAAAACATACTGATATGCAGGAACCCTTTTATTGTAATTGTGGCTTTCCCTCCTTAACCCTTTTATTTCTTTTAGTTTTGTGGTTCTCATGCACGTATTGGTGTTTTAAGGGTTTCATAGTTTATTTGATCAAATCTGTATTAATTAAACTGATCGTATTGAGGTGCAATTTTTCTGAATATTGGCTAATTGTGATTCCTTTTTTTCCCTGTATATCATCAGGCTTTATGTCAGGGGTACAGTTCTTGGATACAAGAGGTACTAGTTTTTCTTCTGAATTGATTTGCAGATATATATTTGTTTATGATTTCTGTTTCATTCTGTTGTATATAATGGATATTGATTCATGTAGCTGGACTTTATTGGTGCTGAAAATTTGGTATAGTCCGTACATTTACAAAGCCAAGGTAAAAAAGAATGGAACTCACTATCGCTGCATTTGGGGCAAGGTTACTAGGCCTCACGGGAACAGTGGTATAGTCCGTGCTAAGTTCAAGTCAAATCTGCCACCAAAATCCATGGTAAGTTTTTGAACACATGCATGGTTATTAATTTTTTTCACTAACTTCTTTATGGTTTCTGATTTGCTGAGTGTTGATCCATTTGCAGGGAGCCAGGGTTAGAGTCTTTATGTATCCAAGCAATATATAAGGTACATTATTGGTTGTTGGCTCAATATTCTTCTTTGAAAACTTGTCACGTAAAGGTCCTTGTTCATGATTTATTCGTCTATTTGCGTTTTGAACTGTGGTCAAACCACTGACAATTAAAAGTTAAAAACACATACAAAAATATTTAAGTTTTTTAAGTAATGGTCTGTTATCCTTGGATCCTATTGTTATTGTGTTTGCACTATGCTTTTTTATTCTCAAACACTGGTACGAATCAAGGGAGAAAATGAAAGCATGCCTGAATAATATGGCAGACTGATTGATTTGCGTCCACCAATCTCATGCTATACAGCTTTTGTCTATTAGGAGCATTGTAATCTATTCGTTTCTGATGTAGCTGCAGCCTTGATAATACATTTCCCATGCACCATATATGATTTTCTAAATTTGCTAGCTGAAAGATAATTTTAGAAACATGGCTTGCGTCCATTAGGATCAGTGAATCCTGTTTGTTTCTGATTAGTTGCGGACTCGATAATTCCATGTATCCAGTTCTGCTCGAGTTATCTACTGTGTTGTCTATTTATTCTATCCATCCTATTTCATAATTCGAAGATTTAAAATTGATCTTTTGATCTCTTTTTGGAGAATGAAAACCGCACTTAGTTCTTCTTGGAAACTTACAAAAATAGTTTCCAGGATTTTATCTGTGCGAATAGAAAGTTAAAAACCCCTCTGCTTGAGCCTTCTCCTTTATGCATGGAGATGTGCTCCAATGTATGTGGCTTACAGTTCCATCTAGTTTTGCTTGAGTTATGTAAAATTGATAAGTTGGTATTGTAATATCTTCTTATTTATGTTCTAACTAGGTAGAGGTGTCCCATTTTTCATCCTGGATACCCACAGAATTTGGCTAATTTTTTTTCTGTTTCTACAAACATTTTTGTCCTGTAAGCTCATGGATCTGTTTTGCTGTTTTTTATGTGCAGTTGTTGAAGTCAATGCTAAGATGTTGTGTATGAGATGTTGTGAATTTCTTCAAAGGCTGATTGGAGGTTACTATGGAGCTGAGGTAAGAATATTTTGATTCAATTTTCATATTTGTAACTTTCTATTGGAGGAGTGGATTATGTATTTGATAGTCTATTCTTCTAATGAGGTTGCTTTCTGGCCATAATGTATTGTTGGGTGTTTTCTAATGTTTTCTTCTTTGATTGATGTGTATGTATCTAATCCATTTTGACTTAATACCTTAAGATCATTTTACAACCATGTTGTTGGCCCTTTAATGCTTCTACCTTAACCTCAATACTCAGACTGACTCACCCCCCTGCTGACTATTTTTTTTGCATCTCTATTCTACCTTAACCTCAAAATTCACAATACATCATCACTGAATTTATGTCCCAGAAGCTCATGGCGGATCCTACCTAAGACTGCAACTCCATGGACTTCTGTAACACACAGTAGCAAACATAGAGGGTGTGGCAGGGTAAAAGTTGCTGCTAAGGAATCATTTTCAACTTGTTAGTAAAATACTAAAATGATAAATTAGGTGGGATTATTCACTTTTCTATATAGTGGATGCTGAGTGATATATATATATATATATATATATATATATATATATATATATATATATATATATATATATATATATATATATATATATAATGTTTACTGATTGTGAGTTTGATGCTTTTTATCAGCTGTCAGATGCCACACCAGAGCAGATCAAGAAGGCCTATCATAATTGTATGAAAGCTTGCCACCCGGATTTGAGTGGTAATGATCCTGAGACCACAAATTTCTGCACCTTCATCAATGAAGTCTATGAGGTGGGTTCTGTTTTGGATATTATATTTAAAAATTAAAATAACCTAAAAATTTGTAGCCAGAATTTAAAAATCTGCAACCCAGAAGTCCTCCCTTGCCCCCTACCCAAAATGTCATATGTTTCACTCCTCCATACCATGGAAGGTGTAACATTTAATGATGTTCACATATTTTCTTGGCTTTCAGCACATACAGTGGGATAACTTTTTTTACGCACCCATTTAGCTTCTGGACACATATTGTAATTTTGGCTTATTTTTCTTCAATAGTTTTTTTGTGATGACACTGAAATTGAGTGATATGCTGAATTTTCTGCCTTTGTTTTTTTTCTTTCTGTTGCAGAGTAATTTGCGACATACTATTGTTTAGACTTCTATTGCTACAAGAATATGATGTCTGTAACAATGATGTTCAGACTTCACAGGTTCAGTTCATGCTCCTTAGAGGATTCAATACAAGAGAAACAGTCAGTCTTCTTGTAAGCTCTTAATGGTTGGTTTTGCATTCTGTTGTACAAATTGGTATAGCAATTTTGTTCTGTCTATGTAAATTTGGCATGGATGCCTTGATTCTTATCATTTGATTCCTAATAGAAAATGTGTCATAGACTTTTGAGATAGTTTTGGCTGTGTAAAGTTACAATCAGTTACAAAAATAATTGATTTTGGTTACACTGTGTTAGATGTTTAGCTTGTGGCTTCAAGGCTGCAGCAAATATGCTGAATAAGATGGGTTTCGTATAATTTAATTTTTTTTTAATTTTTTTTTAAAAATTTCCGACGGATTTCTGACGGATTTGCGACGAAAATGTGTCAGAGTTTGCGACGACTTTGTCACGGATATTTGCGACGGATTTCCGACGACTTTGCGACGGAGACATTTGCGACGAAAAAATCCGTCGGAAACGATTTCCGACGAGTGATTTTGCGACGAAATTTTGTCCGTCGGAAACGTCAATTTGCGACGAAAATTGCTGCATTTCCGACGAAAATCGCCGTCGGAAATCGTCGATTTTCTTGTAGTGTTAGCCAACATATACTTTCAATTCAATTCTACACCTTTTTCTTTCAATTCAATTCTAGCACCTTTTAAATTCAATTCAGTTCAACCAAAACAATAAATACATAAGTAGTTCGCTATTGCGAAGCTAATTAGAAGCATAATTTCTTACAATCAATCTTGCAGCTTTTTCATTGACAATCAATCCATCTTTACGAGTGCGTGTTTCAATATAAATCTCTTTACGGTCTGGTGCTACTCCTTTGGCCTTTTTTTCCTAAAACCAAAGAAACAAGTTATATATAGTTTGATTTATAAAATAAGTATAAAATACAAATAATAGATAAAATAAAAACAAACCTTTTTCCAAGGTTGTCCCCCATCCTCTAGACACTCTTCTCCAATTTCATCTTTTTGACTCAAAATTTCAGTCCCATCAAGCCTTTTAGGAGGATCCCTAAGCTCCCTTGTTCCATCAAAATCCCTACAATTCAACCTCCATTTGTGGTTAGCCGCTAACCAACGACGATGGCACATGTAGCAAAACTTTCTACCATTACGCAACCATCGTGAGGCAGTTTCAAAACCACAACATGGACAAGCATATTTACCTTTAGTACTCCATCCGTTTGCATATGCCGGAAAGTCATTAATAGTCCACATTACAGCAGCACGGAGTTGGAATGTCTCTTTCTTGTGGGCATCAAAGGTTTGAATTCCATCTTCCCATAACTCTTGTAGCTCTTGTACTAATGGTTGAAGATAAACATCTATTTTATTTCCGGGACCTTTAGGACCTGGAATTAGTAGTGATAGCATGAAGAATGATTGTTTCATGCACATCCAAGGAGGTAGATTATAAGGAATTAGCATGAGGGGCCAAGTGCTATGGGTAATACTCATAGTCTTGAAAGGATTGAAACCATCAGAAGCCACTCCTAATCGAACATTACGAGGATCTAATGAAAATGTTGGATATCGAGCATCAAATTCCTTCCAAGCAAGTGAGTCGACTGGATGTCTAAGAGAACCATCATTCAATCTACCCTCATGGTGCCATCTCATTGATTCGGAAATTTTGGATGACATGAACAACCTTTGCAGCCTTGGTTTCAAAGGAAACCATCGAAGGACCTTTGCAGGTAAGTTCTTTCTCTTTTCAGAAGACTCTATTCCATTAGTTTGTACATCATCATTTGTTGTTTTCCACCTTGACATACCACACTTTGGACATACTTGATCTTTGATATATATATCCCGATACAAAATGCAGTCATTAGGACAAGCATGGATCTTCTCATACCCTAAACCTAACCCCGAAATAATTTTCTTCATTTCATAGTATGACTTTGGCAAAATATTTCCTTCTAGCAAAGCATCTCTCAATAAATCAAGTAACATAGAGAATGATTTGTCACTCCACCCGTGAAGACGATTTAAATGATACAGATGTACCATAAATGATAGCTTGCTATACTTCTTACAATTTGGATAGAGCATTATCTCATTTTCTTTCACCAATTGGTAAAACTTAACATTTTCTCCTACTCTCGGGTTCCTTTCATCCTCACCACAGGTTGGCTCTTCTGTAGGATGCATTGCAAACACATCATGAATTAACCCATCCATATCATGCACCTTTTCTAAATCTTGTTCAATTGGTCTACTTGAAGTTGTAGGCCTCTCCCCATGAAATATCCACTGCTTATAACCTCTAAGAAACCCACATCGTGGATCAGTTAAGTGTTCATAAACACTTGTGCGAGAATGTGATTTATAATTGGCACATATTGTACAAGGACACAATATTTTTCCATTGGCCGCTGAATTTTGAAAAGCAAATTCAAGAAATTCATTAACCCCTCGAATATATTCCTCACTACGTTTTGATGGATCACGTATCCACCCTCTATTCTCCATTTCACAAAATTAACTGAAACAAATAGGTGAAGTTTAAGCCTTTCAAACATGTGTAAGTACATAAACATTGGTTTCAAGTTAACAAGCCTAGTAACATATAGGTTTCTTAATGTAAAGATCACTTTAGAGTTTATCTAAACTAACTCTAAATAGCATCACTCTTAGAACTATCTTACAGATTTGAAGGGCCTTATAGACCACTGAAACCTCATTACCCAAACAACCATTTGATAGCTATATTAGTTATGAAAAGTGCTAATGATTTCTTTCCTAGATTAAAGAAGCACAATTTAAAAGAATGCCATCATGCATAATAACTGAGAAGTAAAACAACATAACAAAGACATTAACCATCACATAACCATCAGAAATCTAAAATCATTAACAGGCAAAAAAAAACCTAAAATTACTACAGGAAAAAAAAAACCTAAAATCATTAACAAAGACAAACTCACCTCTTAGAACAATCAAGAAAAGAGAAGATCCAAACTACTGCAAAATATCAATTACACCAAAACAGAGGTAAAATCATCACATAACCCATCAGAAATCTAAAAAAAAAAAACAAGATGAATAAGAATCGCACAGTGAGGGAGGTGAAGCAGAATCATACCAGTGAGGGAGAAGAATTGGAATCGCACCAAGATAAAATGGTTTCAGCTGGAGATGAAGATGAATCGCACCAGTGAGCCCTGTTACCGTCGTGAGCCCTGTTTCCGCCGTCGCGAGCCCTGTTTCTGCCGTCGCGAGCCCTGTTTCCGCCGTCGCGAGCCCTGTTTCCGTCGTTGTCGTTGTTCTGTCGCGAGCCCTTTCTTGCTGTCGTTGCTTCCATTGGCGAAATTTCTTGCAGCTGTGATGGGTTCAACGAGTTAGGGTTCAACGCGATTCGAGAAAGCAATTGAGAGATTACGGTTCTGAGAAAGTTAGGGTTCAAGTCGATGGGTTCAATGACTTGTCAAATGAGAGAGTTAGGTTCTGAGAAAGATAACCCGCAAAAAAGAGAGAGGGAAAATTCAGCGTCGTGCGTTTTCTTTTATGGGGAGTGTGTAGTGAAAAATAAAATTTACCCTACGTTGGTGAGAGTGTGAGGGAGCGAGAGAGAACGTAGGTTGCTGGGAGCGAGAGAGAACGTGAACGTTGGTGAATGTGAGGCTGCTGGGAACGAACGTGAGAGAGAACGAACGTTGGTGAATGTTAGGGTTTCAGGTGAACGTGTTTCAGAGTGAAGTGTGAAGACAACGAACAAAAAACAAAGGAAACTGAAAAATTTTAGTAAAAAGACAATGGGTAGCGTTTTCACTAAAGCGCTACGGATCCTCTAGCGCTCTCTTCAATGGGTAGCGTTTCAGTAAAAGCACTACGGATCAACCTAAGCGCGCTTTTCAATGGGTAGCGTTTCATTAAAAGCGCTACAGATCAACCTAAGCGCTCTCTGCAATGGGTAGCGTTTTACTGTAAAGTGTTACCTATTCCTCTAGCGTGTTTTGGTTATAGGTAGCGTTTTATAAAAAGCTCTACGGATTAGCTAGCGTATTTAGGCATGGGTAGCGTTTTCATACAAGGCGCTACGGATCCTATTGTGTTTTTTGGCCTTCAGTAGCGTTTTCCTTAAAGCGCTACTAAACGTTGCGCTCTTTTTCTCTAAATCTGGCGTAGTGCCAATGGATTTAACTCCGTTACTAATGGCTATACTAACAGATTTTGTTATCCATAGGTATAGAAAAGCTATACCCACGGTTTTTGATAACGTTCGTGGGTATATGTTACATATTCCTACGGTTAAATTTGTCGTCACTATAGGCATTCGTTGGTATATGTCATTTTTCTTGTAGTGAGGATTGCCATCGAACCAAACTGTTTTCACCCGAAGGAAAGAGCCCAAATGATCTCTTAAGCAAATACTAAAACCACAACGATTTTTTTGTTGGAAGCATGCGGCATCTATGTTACATTTAATCCGTCCAACAGCTGGTTTCTCCCATTGCACAGTGTACATGTGTTGCGTCGTTGGTTGAGTGTGGCAAGGCTCATGCACGCGGTGCCACTCCAAGACCACCGATCTTGCGTAAAAAATGGCCAGGTTAATAGGCAGCTCATTGTTGTTCCAAACGACCTCATTGCGGCGGCGCCAGAGACACCACATGACAGCTGTAACACCCCGATATTTCTAGCTTGTAGAAATACCAAAGTGCACAACATGGCATACATCAGAGTAACTTCCTGTTATTGAATATTGAACACAACTAAAACTTTCGATAAAATAATTGTCAATTGGTTCCATGAACCCCATTAAGCTTGACAAAGTACTTATACAATCCTGGTGTTCAATACCCAAAACATAAGTAGCGGAAGCGATTTACAATTTTTAACAATGTATAAGTCGTACAATCGAAAATACAAAAGGTTGACGATAGAAAATAACATAAGCATATAGAATTGAAACTTCAGCGTCTCCTTTAGGTTGCACCGTAGCCATGCCTCATCATCACCTTTAACCTTTCCTGTTTCTCTGAAAAACCACAAAACATGAAGGGTGGGATAAACATTATCTCAGTGAGTCCTATCGAGACCCCTTACTAACTCTCTCGGTTCATTTATGAAACATTTTTATTCGTACTTTCAATATATATATATATATATATATATATATATATACGTACATAGAACTTATCTTTACTTAATACATCACCTATATCATATTACCCGCATTGGGCCGTCACTTATACTAATCCCGCATTGGGCCGTCAAGTATACTATGTACACTATACCCGCATTGGGCCGTCAGGTATACTTGTCATGAACATAACCTCAACCTCATTTATTATAACCTCAACCTCGTTTATTATATTAATTCATTAGACAACTTTCGTGACCTCACTCGTGGTGACTAATGTTCATTAACTTGACTTAGGAAACATCGCAATCCAGTCCAAACATCATTATTTCAATCACAATCAATATTACCCGCATTGGGCCGTCATGTACACTATGTATACTATACCCGCATTGGGCTGTCACGCATACTTGTCATAACATAACCTCAACTTTTTAAATCATTAACATTCAACAACATGACTTGAAATCATTCACCTCATATCATTCATCAATACATAGGGTTGGGGGAAGGGATTAGAATGAACTTGGAACCGTTCGGAATAGCCTAGGACGTGTTTTGAAATGGGGTAACAGAAGTGGACGCACGGTCTGTGCGCTATGGCGCACGACCCGTGCGCATTTTTAAAATTTTTCGCATGAGTAACAGAACCACACGCACGACCCGTGCCGTAGGGGCGCACGGTCCGTGCATGACCATCAGTTTCCAGAAATTGCATTTTCGTGTAACTTTGGCTATCCCGTTCGTTCCAACTTTCATTCCAATCGGTCCCCAAACATAACAATACATTATTTCAGAGTCAAACAACCATCATACATATCATCAAATCATCCAGTTTCAATCATTCAAACATTCATAATCATCGTACAATCAATATCGTCAATCAAACAACCTTATAGTCCCTCATTCGAAACGTAATTTTCGCAAAATGGTTTTGACTCAAAAAGCGCACGACTGAGCACAAAATAGAACATGCAACAATAGTTCGAAAACAAATCCCTAAGCGAGTATAGAACTCACCGATTGTGATGAAAAACACAAAACTGAAATGCAATCCACCCGAACGAAGGTTAACAATCACCGAACCGTGCTCTCACTCGAACCCAAGCTACCGAAAGGTGTGAAACTCGAACTCAGCTACCGAAACCTCTCCTAGACCACTCCAATTCGCAATGTAGCTACTTCCATGACCCATTCTTGCTCTAAGACCAACATGCAAGGCTTTGGAACTTCATTTCTAACATTTCAAGCTTCTAGGTTCAACAATGGTGTTTTGAGATGAGAGGAGAAGTAGGTAATGATTTTGGTACTAGTGGATAGAGGAAGATTTGCTGGTTAGAATGATGCAATAAAATGGAACATGCATGAGGAGTTGAGGAGAATCCTTCCTCTTCTTCCTCCCCTAGCTCTCGCATCCCTCCTCTATCAAACCCCCTTCTATTTTTTTTTCTTCTGTTTTTCACTTCCAGCCACTAATGCAACTTGGTCTATGTTATTTATTAAAAATGTGGGGCAATAATAGTGGGTCAGCTGAGGGTGAGTTTTTAAGTGGGTGGGAAATGACCCTTCTACCCCTCAGTTATTCATTCACTTCTCATTACTCCTAGTAATCATACTTGGCCTAATTTAAACGAAATTAACTTAGCGATCAAGCACACAAGCACAAATAAATCATTTAATCAATATTTTACTTTCTCATAATAATTAAGTTATGCTAATTATTTAACTTAGCTAACCCATTATCTCTTAACCTCTTGCTAATTTCAATAAATGAAATTAGCTAAATTGGGGATGTTACAACAGCTGCGAATTCTATTCTGGTATTTAGATCAAAAACATCCAGCAACCTGAAAATAAGTTCAGTCGATCCTTCAGCCACGTCATACTCATCCTGGATCTTCGACCATGTACCTGCTGCTTGCCACACCTGTTGTGCCTTAGGACAACCAAAAAATAAGTGCCATTCATTCTCTGAGCTCCATTCCACATAGGGCATTGATCATCACATTGTACCCCTTTTCGTTGGAGCCTAGAGCAAGTAGGAAGACAACCTCTCGCAACTCTCCACATCAGAATTTTGATTTTGTTTGGCACTTTAAGTGACCAAATTGCCTTCCAATTTCCATCCACACGGAGATGCGAAGTATCCACAAGATGTTCCATTGCAATGTGATAGGTTGACTTCACACAGTAAACTCCATCTCTACTTTTATCCCATATCATTTGATCAACATCAAGAGCTGTGTACCTTGGCATGCTCTCAATTACCTTGGCGTCACTGTTTGAGAAGATAGCATTACTGACACTAAAATTCCGATCATTAGAAGTATTATCCAGTAAATCAGAGACATAGTTGATATTCAAGTTCGTTGGCCTGTGTGTGGTAATATGTGCATTGCTCGGATTACAAAGCCATGGGTCCTCCCAAATAAGAATATTGGAACCATCACCTACTCTCCACCTCAAACCTCCTTTGACTATTACCCGTGAAGCGCAGATGCTACGCCAAACAAAACTTGGGTTGTGGCCTATGGAGGCCCCCAAAAAATCCCCTCTTGGGAAATATTTAGCTTTGAAAACTCGTGATATAATAGCATCTGGGTTGGTAAGAATTTTCCAACCTTGCTTCCCTAGCATTGCCAAATTAAAGATATGAAATTGCCGGAAACCCATACCTCCATGTTCTTTACGCATAGATAGTTTGTCCCAATTCAGCCAATTGATACCTCATCCATGTCCTCTATTCGTGCCCCACCAAAAGGAGTTAATCATACGCTCCATCTCTTCCCCAAGTGATGTAGGGATTAGGAAAGAGCTCACGCAGTAAGTAGGGATGGCTTGGGCCACTGATTTGACAAGAACCTCTCTACTAGCTTTAGACAAATGTTTACCGGACCACCCTTGAATTTTGCTCCAGACTCGGTCTCTGAGGTAGTTGAAAATGGCTTTCTTCTTTCGACCCACCATGGAAGGGAGGTCCAGATACTTCCCTGTGCCCAGGCATTCTGAGACCCCCAAAGTGTTAGAGACCACCGCCTTCATATCAGCTGAGGTATTTTGCTGAAATAGATACCAGACTTCTGATAGTTGATAGCCTGGCCTGATGCCAATTCATAAGTGGAGAGAATATCCTTCATTTTGGGACTTTCACTCTCATTAGCCCTGAAAAATAAGAAACAATCGTCAACAAATAAAAGGTGTGTAAGGACAGGGGCGCCCCTACACACTTTAATACCATGCAAGTCACCTCTCCCCTCTGCTTTTTTAATAAGCCTTGTGAGCCCTTCATCACCCAGGATAAACAAATAGGGGGATAATGGATCTCCTTATCTAAGACCTCTTCCCGGCTTCACAGGACCAACACTATCATCATTCATTTGAATCTGGTAATCAACAGACTCCAAATATTAGTAAGTGTACCCAAGTATCATGAAAACACATCTTAGTAAGTGCACTCTTCAAATATTGCCAGCTGACTCTATCATAAGCCTTACTAATATCTATTTTAGGAGCAACCTCTCCCACCTTACTCCCTACTTCACAATTCATATGATGGATGGTTTCAAAAGCTACCATGGCATTATCAAGAATGGACCGATCAGCAACAAAAGCAGATTGCTCGGTGAAAATGCACTTAGAACGTAAAGGTTTTAATCGGTTTGCCAAAACTTATGATAAAATTTTATACACAACATTGCAAAAGGATATAGGACGCAAATCTCTCATAGAAACAAGATTTTGCTTTTTAGGAATGAGAACAACATTAGTATCATTTAAATGAGGAGGAAAGTTCCCTTGTTGAAGCCAAGATGCGCCTGCGTGAAATACCTCATCACCACACAGGTGCCTTATCTTTGTGCATTTCAGCTAGAGCTAGAGAGAATTCCTCCCTTGTGAAGCTACAGATCAAGCCCTGATTATCATCATCTGTAATCACTTGTGGTATTGCATCAATAACTTGGCTAGACAATGTCTCCTGACGTTGAAATAAGTTCTCAAAATACAACTTGGCTGTGGTTGCTATCTCTTCTTGTGTAACCGTATGGCTGTCGTCCTCCCTATGCAAGAGTTTGATTTTATTATGGCGTTTCCTGGCAGATGCAGCGGCGTGAAAGAAACGTGAATTAGAGTCCCCCCTCCCTTAACCAAAGCACCTTAGACCTTTGCTTTCACAACGCTTCTTCTTGTGATAGAAGTTGGCTAAGTTTCTGGTGGACATCTTTATACTGGGTTGTAGCCTCAATAGAAATATCTTCCCGCATCACTTCCAATTCTCTACGACACCTATCAATATCCGCCTTATACCTCATGCGAAGAGATCGCCCCCACACATTCATCTCTTCAGTACACACCTTCAACCTGTTGATAACGCCTAACCCTTCGCCAAGACCCCACCCTCTCTCCACGACGGTATCAAGGTTCGCCTCACCAGGCATTCTCAAACTTGAATGCCCTTCCTCTTCGTCTACGCCCTCTCTCATAAAGATGTAATACGATAGGTGTATGGTCCGACCTGTCAGTCACAGAGTTACAAAGTCGGTGGTTCGGGAAAAAGTCCTTCCAACTTTGCGTTACCATAGCTCTATCCAACCTTTCCTCTTTGAAGTCATCAGTACCTCTCCCACTACTCCAGGGTGAATTGATAGCCTTCGATAGGTAAATCTATCAATTGACAATCCATTACTGCCTCCCTAAAACCTTGTACCTTCCACATAGGGTGTTCAACACGTCGCCTCTTATCTTCATTATCATTAAAATCCCCTATCACCCACCACGGTAATGAGTTATCCATAGCAAGAGTCCTCAGCAGGTAGAGCTGGCAAAACGGGCTACCCGGCCCATGTCGGGCTGGCCCGCTACGGACTCGGGCTTTTAAGGGCCGGGCTAAAAAGCCCGGGTTGAAATTCGGGCCCACCCTTTATGGCCCAAGCCTAGCCCTATGCGGGCTGCGGGCTTTTCGGGCTAGCCCGCATTATGCGCGATACTATCATGTAACCGGGCACTTTTCCCCAATATCAAGATCTCCTGGTCAATTTCCTGAATTCTGTTACAGCATAAACAATCAAACATGTTTGATTGCATTATTACAACACGACACTTCTTACCAGTGTTGGAAAAGCACCAATTGCTTGTAAAACTGTTCGCATGAACAGTAAAGGAAGAGGAATCTGCTCAACCTGCAGGAATGAGCATCTGCTATATTAGATCAATCTATTTGAATTTCCATCCCGAATACAAATGAAGTGATCCCCACATTACATACCAATTGATTCAAAACTTTGGCAAGAACCTCTTGAGTGAAAATTTGTTTTTGCTCAAAGCAAGCATTGCATGCATCAGTTATCTGCATGTAAACACAGCAATATGCAAAATGGGTCTTAATTCTTTGAATCAGCATGATGCACAAACCAAATCACAAGTTTATGATTCCAAATCACAAGTTTATCACAAGTATGTATGTATATATATATATATACGGGCTTGCGGGCTACCCATAGCCCGGTCGGGCTAGCCCGACGCGGGCTCGGGATTTTGCGGACCGGGCTAAAAAGCCCGGATGTAAAAGCGGGCTCAATTCCTTCGGCCCAAGTCCTCCCATTTTTGGGGCTAAACCGGCCCAGCCCGGCGGGCCCGGCCCACTTTGCCAGCTCTATCAGCAGGTCCCAAGACTCCCTTCTTCTACTAGATTCAGGACAGCCATAAAAACAAGTGAGTCTCCAATCCAGTTTGTCCGGCTGGCAAACCTTAATGTTAATGAAGTTCTGAGAATTAAAAGTCTATCAAAGTTAAAATTACAATAATATACTATTTCAACTTAATACATTTAACAAAGTTAAGGTCATGGTCGTAGTTATATAGATTATTTATTTTAAGTGTAAGTTTTTTGTATAGGGTTAGTGTACTTTTTTGTGTTCTGTTTAATTGATTTTACTTATCAAAACTATGTAGAGAAAGTTTCGACTAATTTGAAATTGGATAACTATTCATGTCTTTCAATTGAAGTACTGACATTTAAGATTGGCAAATTTTTTTAATCTTTTATGAGTGTCTCTTAATCTATATATGATCTATGAGTACACATTGTAGCAAAAATTCTGAAAAGACTCCCATGGTAAAGCAAAAAAGGCCAGCAGCATCAGGAGAGGGATCAACTGCAATAAAGAAGAAGAGGAACACTTTGGTCGGTAAAAAAGAGAAAGTTTCTTATTGTGATTTCAGCATCTTGTCTTCCAATAATTAATTCATAAAATAAAAGATCATGATTTATTTTTGGTTGGTCTAAACAATAGACTTATGAGCTCTACCAAGGTTTCAAATTGCGGACCGCAACAGGTGTTGCGGCCGCAATACTGCGGTTGCGGAAGTCACTGATACGGCATCCCACCGCAATTGCGATGTGATCTGAAATCCCCCCTTTTTCCGCAACGGAACCGCAATGTAACGCCGTTTCACCGCAACGTAACCCCGTTTTGACCGCAACAGCTCCGTACAATCCAAAAAACAAATTTTGCAGAGCTAAAGTGGATTCTTATTCTTTTTTTGACATATCTAAAGTAGATTCGGTACCTTGTTAGCAGTGAGACTTCATGTCTTCATCCACTTTACTCATTTTGAAGACAAACTGAATTCAGATCTGGTTTCCTCTCCTCTGGTTTCTTCTCTGTTTCAAGACCACCTCTTCAATACTGGTATTTGGTAATGTTCCTCTTTTTCTATCCTCTGGTTTATGCTTTATTCCATTTCTTGCTTTACTCTGTTCCATATTCATGGCTGTGTGGTTATCAATTAGTGTGAGTGAGTGTATGGGTATTTCAGATCAAAGGTTCACAGGGTCTCTGTGTCTGTGTGTGACCGTGTGTTGTGAATGTGATGAGTGTGGTGAGAAACTGAGAATCGTGAGATTGTGTCTGTGACTCTGTGAGAGTGCGATGGTTTTGTGTTTGATTGTGTGTCTGTGACTCTGTGAGAGTGCCGCTTGGGTTTGTGTTTTGTTTTTATTATTTTTTATTTATTTATTTGTGAGATGATTGTGCGGTGGTGAGTGGTGTGTGTTTTTATTATTTTTTATTTGTGTCGTGTGTGGTGTGTGTTTTTTTTATCATTTGTGTGTGGTGTGTGTTTGTGCTTGTGTTTTGTTTTTTTTATATTTTTAGTTTTTGGGATTTGTAAGATGAGGGATGTGTGTGGCGTGTGTGTGGGAATGTGGGATCAGGGATGTATGTGTGTGGTTGAGAATTGAAAGGGGTTTGAAGGGAATTTAGGAGATTTGGTTGTGTGTGTGGTAGTGAATACTGGCCAACAGCCCAACACTTTTTTGGACTATTTATTTTTTTATCAATTAATACTTATTTGAATGATTTGTATTGATATTTGAATATGTGTGTCTTGTGTGATTTGTACTAAACTTTAAATGTTTGATAATATTATAGTAGTAAGTAATTACTAATTTGTTTGCTTGTTTGTGTTCAGATAATCACTAATTCATGGATGATTTAGGTGAAGAACCATTTCCAACAGAAAGATTAGAGAATGCTCCAAGTGAAGATATTGGATGGCATTTTGGAAAGCCAGTATCTGGAAATCGGAATAACATTAAATGCAAACTTTGTCACAAAGTAATAAAAGGTGGCATTACTAGACTGAAGCAACATCTAGCACACATGAAAGGACAAGTCGCAGGTTGTACTAGAGTGAATACTATGGTGAGGGAAAATATGATGAAACTCTTACTTGATGGGAAAGTAAAGAAAAATGATTCTAAAAAAAGAAAAGAAGAATTTGAAGCACGTCTGAGAGGAGAAAATGAAGAAGACATAGATGATCTTCTTGATGATCAAATAAGACTTGCTACACAAGAAAGCATTAAATCACACCATGCATGGGAACATAGGCAACGATTCAGACGGGAAACAGGAGGGCATGGAAATCTCTATGAAGAAGGTGGAAGCTCGCGTACGAGTGTTAGTGGTGTTGAAAGGCCAGAAGATATTGCTTTTTCTTTGAGATCTACTGACATTGACCTTATGAGGAGCAAAAGTAGTAAGCAACCAAGAATTGATAAGGGCTTCCTGAAATCAATGAAGAAGAAGCTTGGAGAAGCGGTAAGCAAATTTTTAATTTATGAGCGATTACCTATGAATTTAGCCAAGTCTCCTTGGTTGCACAATTTGATTTATATTGCTTCTGAGGTGGGAAAAGCTCCATGCCCAACTCCTTATGAAGTCCCAGATATATACTTAGAGAAAGAATACCAAGACATGTTGAAATGGGTTGATAGTATGAAAAAAGTTTTTCAACATAGAGGGGTAACAATAATGTGTGATGGTTGGACATACGGTATCAATCATACTCACATTATGAATTTTTTGGTGTATTGTTATAAAGGAACAATTTTTTGGAAATCCGTCGATGCATCCGGTGTTGATAGTAGAAATACTGACTACTATTTCAAATTATTGGATGATGTTGTGGAAGAAGTGGGTGAAGAATTTATTGTTCATGTTGTCATTGATAATGAGGCAGCATTAAAAGCAGCCGGGCATAAACTAATGGAGAAGAGACCACATTTGTACTGGTCTTCTTGTGCAGCTCATTGTTTGGATCTTTGCTTGGAGGATATAGGAAAAAAGAAAAATGTAGAAAAGTTGTTGGGTGATGCAAGAATCGTTACAACCTTCATCTATAACCACATATATATTGTCAATCTCATGAAAAAGTATACTGGAAATAGAGAAATTATCCGTCCCGTTGTTACCCGGTTTGCAACACAATTCCTACAACTTCAAGCAATTGTGAAGCAAAAACAAGGTTTGGAAAAAATGTTCAAATCTGAAGAGTTTGCGAAAACAAAATTTGCTAAAGACAAGAAAGGACTGGGATATGAAGCAAAGAAAATTGTTTTGAATAAGGAATTTTGGAGTAAGGCTAGAGATATATTGAAAGTGTTTGAGCCTCTTGTCAAAGTTTTGAGGTTGGTCGATGGTGACGAGAAACCAACAATGGGATTTTTATATGAAGCAATTGATCGCGCTAAACAAGCAATTCAACAAAACTCTCGTTATCATTCCACCTATAATGAGATAATTGACAAGCGTTGGAGATACATGCATTCTGATCTTCATTCTGCAGGTATGTCAATTTATTTTATAATTATAACTTCATCATGTAATTTTAAATTTATAACATCATGATAGTATTCTCAATAAATAATTTTTTTAGGCTATTTTCTTAATCCACAATTTCAATATGGAGTTGAGCATGGAGCTGATGTTTATAAAGAAACATTTGAAGGAACAACTAGAGTTATCAGCAGAATAGAAAGAAACATGGAGGATCAAATCAAAGCCATAAACCAAGTTAGTAATGAATATTTATATTTTAATCTTGTAAAGAACTTATCATCAAAACATGTTTATGTATTGATATATGTTGTTATGAACTTATGTTACCTAGTTGATGCTATATAAAGAAAAGGGTGAAACATTTGGTACGCCTCTCGCCCGAAACTCTTGGTCTAAGATGAAAACAGGTAAAAAAACTAATTTTTTTTTGTAAGTGTGTCTGTTTAACTTTATTTCTTAATATGGCTAATAATTGATTTAATTTTGTTTCTCCATTACAAAGCTGAATGGTGGGAGGTCTATGGTTCATGTGCTCCTGAACTTCAACGTGTAGCTATGAAAGTTGTCAGTCAAACAACTTCTGCCACAAATTGTGAGAGGAATTGGAGTACATTTAGTTATATCCACACAAAAGTAAGGAATAAACTCAAGTATAACAAGTTGCAAAAGCTTGTTTTCGTACACTACAACATGAAGTTGAAAATGAGGTATCAAAAGAGAAATAGTCAAGAAGAAATTGAAGAAAGTTTTAATCCTATTAATCTTGACTACATATTTCAAGAAGATGATCCATTATCTCCATGGATGGAAGAGAGAGAAGATCCATTATTGGATGGAGTACAAAATTCTGAATGGTTGCCTATAGTGGATACAGATGATGAAGAGGTTATAGTTCTTGATGATAATGATGGAAATAGTGGCGGTTTAAGTCCACCAAGTGATAATAGTGGTGATGGGGGAGGTAATGAAGAAGCCGGAGAAGGTGATGGTGATGGTGAGGGTAGAGGGTATGAAGAAGAAGTTGATGAGCAAACTCAAAATGATCCATATGGGGAATCACCAAATAATAGACGTTATAGGAGCTTGACTGACATGGCTCCTTCTGATAGTTCACTACCTAGTGGAAGAAGAGAAAGCTCAAAGTCTAGAAAAAAAGGAAAAAGAAAACAAAAGGTTTCACTTGAAGATTCTTCCTCTTCTAGTATTGCACAAAGTTTTGGTGACTTTGGGATTGGTGATTCTTCTCAAAGCAGTCAAATATTTTATCCACCTGTTTATCAGTATCCTTCTTTCAACCCATATAACCAATATGCAAGTGATGAAGCTTCATCATACTCCCAACAATCAATGACTTATGAAGATCCTTATCATCAACAATCAAGTAGTGAAGTTTATGGTTATATCTTTGGGCAAGGAGCTACACAAGATGAGAGTCAAAGTGAAAGTAGAGGTTATGATCCTCCGCGTCATTCCACCATGTGGTAGCACGTATCATTAAAACCATTTGTGACTTGGTTTGTATTATGTATTTTATATTATATACTATGGAGTTCTTACTTCTTTATGCCATGCTTATATTTGATTAATAATAGAATTTAAAAAGTTTATTATCTACATCATGTTCGTTTCGCAACAATTAATGATCTAATGTCTTAAAAACGAATGAAAGTTTATAAAATAACTATAAATAAAATATATATAAAGAATTACAATTATTATAGGATTTTTTTAAATTTTTTGTGTGAATATAAAATTATTTCACGCCGCATCGACCGCAATACGCATCGCAGCGACCGCAATGGCCGCAACCGCAACTGCCGCAACCGCAACCGCGACCGCAACCGCAATTTGAAACCTTGAGCTCTACCCGTCAAAATATCTTACTTGGTAACTTTTTTTCATTGATTTAGGTGCAAAAATATGGTGAATTATGTATGCATTGCTTTCAGAGATAGTAGAGTGTAGTTGCCTTGGACAATTTCATAAACCTCAACTGTCATTTGGTGATAACTAGTATTGAACGATCAGGCTTTAAACTTAATTAATACTTATTTTATTGTGCCAATCTATTTTTCGGTATTCCTCATCTAAAGACATTATTAAGCTAGTTAAAATTGTCCATTTTTTAAAATTTTCTTCATTTTAAAGAACACACCACTACTCGTGCGCATGTGCAGGTATGTTACTAGTTTGGCTTCAAAAAAAATTCGGTCAAAGTATCACTCACCAAAGAAGTATGCACAAAGGGAGTTGTGTTAAAAGAATGACGCACACTGATTTAGGTCAGTTCTACAGAATACTAGAAACAGACACCATAAATTGGGTCACTCTCGAAGCACAACTCACAATACAAAGGATTGAAGTGCTTTGATACCAATGAGTAACGCCCTAATTTCTACCAGTAACTTTAGTTAGTAACTTCTCTAAAAAAATCCTTATGAAGCTAATCAAAGAAAATGAGATATATTTTTTGGCTAGCAGGGATGTGGTGCATTTGGGTACCCATGAATAATGTTTTGTTCTGGGGTCAAGCGTTCAATGTAGATGTTGTTGTAAACAATGTGAAATGTGTATCTCGAGGATGATTCATTAGTAATGTGGGTCGTGGTAACATAAAAATCTCAGTGAATCCATCCACACTACTTACTACAATCACAAGTAAAACAATTAATATATAGATCATATGCAATTGTTTCACATGATACAACATAAACTCAACCTTTTCAATTTCAAAAAGGTCTTGTTAATACCATGTCTTATGGCTGGAAGAATACCCATAATAACTATGTTGCCTTGGTTGGGTGTCTTTTATGTGTTTTGGTGTAGCTGATGTTTAGTTTGCGTGTGTGTTTTGGTCTTTTTTTTTTTTAATATAATAGGGGCTCAAATGCCCGAAACGAAAACTACGAGCTACACGGAAACTAATCTAGGAGTAGAAACTCCAATACAATCATCATGCAAAAATTGTAAAATGCGCTCCGGAGGATGCTCCCAATAGTGCATGCCTTCCCCACCTTCACACGCACACTAGTACAAAAAAGGCCTTTTGAATCGGTTATTTGGCACATTTGGAGTCGGTTATTTGCCGATTCGAATACTGCCGATTCTAAATGTAGGGACATTTTGAATCGGTTAAATAACCGATTCAAAATATGACATTTTAAATCGGTTATTTAAACAACCGATTCGAAAACTGCTAATTCTAAATGTAGGGACATTTTGAATCAGTTAAATAACCGATTCAAAATACTACATTTAAAATCGGTTCTTTAGATAACCGATTCAAAATGTCCATTTTTTTTAAAAAAAAATTATAAAAACAACCCACCAATTGTTACTATTGTTCTCTAGAAATTCAACAACAACACCCATTACTAGATACAAAAACAACCCAAAATTGATTTCCATAAAGCAGCAACTCATAATAATTCAATAATTCATAAATTTACTTCTATTGAACTTAAAAGTGCTAGAAGCACAAAATTACAACAATTCATTAAACTTAAAAGTTATACAAGGCATCAAGGAAAAACAAAATTACAACAATTCATTAAACTTAAAAGTACCATAAAATTCTTCTCTTAAAGCATCTTCCTTCAGCTGTGTTTGCTTGTTTGTGCGCTCCTGCACTATAGCTGCCTTCTCTAGAGCAGCTTTTACTTCTTTAACAGCAATGTCATACTTCCGCTTCCACTCATCAGCCTCCTCTTGAGCAGATTGAGATTGCTCCCTTGCTGCAGCCTCCCTTGTAGTATTCAAACAATCTAAAAAATGCTAGTGTTATTATTTGTACATACACCTAGTTAAGCTGATGCCTAATAGAACCTAAGTCAGAAAGAGTTTCAAACTATTACTACGGAATTCCAATCAATTAAGCTCATGAGAAACAATTCCAATCTCAAAACCCATTTTCAACTCTAATAGGATTTCACTCTCAATCACATGATGTAGCATTCTTTGAATGCAGCAAGTTTTGTCTGCTACCAAAGAATGAACAAGCACACACATGCATAAAGGCTAATACTTAATTATGCAGCAAGTTCTTCTCTATTGGAATTGTATTCCTTCTTTTACCAAGGAAGCTATGCAGCTTTAAAAAAAAGTTAAATAAAGAAAAGACTAGCTACTCAGCTTAGCTCCAAGAATGGATGGAGCTTCACCCCTTGCCTGTTTCAGATAGGAAACGTATTCACCAAAGTGCATTGTAAATAAGGTGCTTTGGTATTTGGTCAGCTGTATGCGTTTCCTGAGTGACTCAGTGATCGAACCATTGTAGCCTGCTTTACGTATCAAAGAATCAATGGCCTCAATTGTAGACCAACCTGAAACCCAAACAAACATAGATAAGCAAGTAATTTTACTCCCTAGTTGTCTCTTTTGTTCGTAACGACTAACAAAAGACACATTTGTGAGGTTAATAAATTATAACCATATAGTATGTCAGCAAGAAGCTCAGGACACATGTAATAAGGAGTTCCAACAACCTATACAAGAAGATATAAGAAGAGTGAAAATAGAAACATGTATAGTAGAATAAATATAGTAGAATGTAGTAAAGTGAAAACATAGAAGTGAAAACATAGATGCTTAGTAAAGTTGGTCTTACTATATAGAAGAATATTAGAATTTTCTTCCAGAACGTGGCATGTTGTCTCAAAAATTACTTGACAGCCAATTATAAGCCTAAGTATGAACACACTGTTGCAGCAGGATGTTATAAGCCTAAGTATGCATTTATCTTGTCCTGCTTCCAACTTGAAAGCTTCGTCATCAGGTGAACTAGCATCCAAGTATTCATTCACATCCCAATTAAGGTAACTCACTGTGATGAAATAGAAGGGCAAAACTTGATTATTTACTTTAAAAACAAAATATGATAAATCAATGCATGAATCAAAGGCTACTTTGAACAGAATATTTTCGCTATAACAATTTGTATAACCGGGGTAGTGTTTACTTTCAGCAACTACCTGGACTTTAAAATCTTTTGCAGCCATTGGAATGACCTCGGACTCAAAATCATTTGCATTAGGATAACAACTCCTAAAAAAGTATTACCAAAGAAAATGAAAATCACTTCATATTTATGAGATGGACTTTGAAGTGTTTCAATATAATCCTATTCATAAAAAGAAAGTCAGCTTAGCTTACCAAACATGTCGAATTCATTAGGAAACAGCTTTCTCTCAATCATGAGCTATGATTCCAGTTCCTTGACCTTCAAAAATGAAAACATACAAAGTTGAGAGATTCAAAAAAAGGCTAGTTTTGATCATCCAAGAGGATTACAACAATCATAGCATACAAAGTGCTGTGAGATTGAAAATAGCAGGAAATAACAAACTAGTTTGTTAGTCTACCTACTGTACAAAATAGATTGAGGTGAAGGTTTTTTCAACAAGAGATTGAAGTGAAAATTTAAAAATGGAAAAGTAGAACTAAAAATAGTTGATTGGTGCTCACCTCCTCTGTTGCCTCGACACACCACTGTTCTAATTCAGCCAAACCTGTCTTCACATACTCCCCATTGCTGAACGAACAACACTCACGACGCAACAGAAGACTGCAAGTAATAATCAGATTAAGTCCATAAAAAACTCGACATTCTGCAATGTTACTTGCAATGCAAAGTGGGGGGATAGAGATTACCTGTTGAATAGTTGAACATTGATGAATGAGAATATTTGAGTGAACACTTTACGTACCAAGAAAGGAGGCACCTGGTAAACCTTAATAACCAAAAAAGAATTCACATCATAAGAATTCTAGAATACAAGTATTACTAATGAATACAAATCCTGAGTTTCTTGTTATTGTTCTTTAGCCACTGAATGTCTGTGACATTTGGTCGCAGTTGTTTAACTGTTAGCATTGAAGAAAGACTAGCAGTGTAGCTTGAGTTTATAATCAATACTAGAAAAAACCATGAGGCCATCACCACTCTAGTTAAGCTGCTGTGCATTTTTTCCCCTGCAAGAGAAAAGCATAGAATTCACTTGACTGTTTTCAATTAATTAGGAGCTTTCTTTAACACCAAAATTGCAAATGAGTCTGAGATTGAAACAATGATACTCACTATGAGCAAAGAAGAGTGAAGAGAAGGTAAACCAAAGAGCTGTGCTGAGCTGGATCTTCCAATTTCCTTGAAACTCAGGATTGGGTTCTCTCTCAAGCCACCAAACTACTAACATTGTGTAAATCAAAATTAAAGCTATAACCATCCACAATTGCCAGGTAAAGGGCTTCATAAACATCCATGCTGATTCTTCAGGATTAGCTTGAACTATCATTGACAATCCTGATTCTGCATATGGTACGGTAAAATCCACATACTGCAATCTTTCCTCTATTATGGTCATGTCTCCAACAACAGCATCATAAGTCTTTCATCATTATTTAACCACGCGTGAAATAAAAAAAGTCTCAATCAATAAAATGAAAACAAAATGATAGTCAAAATTTAAGTCTTCAACTGAGAGGGATAATAATCAAATAGGAAGCAATAAATACAACTTAATATTAGACCAAAATAAAAACATTTTTTACCTGTATACACAATCCCAGTAAAGGGGGTATCTCCTTTTTCAGGTTGTCTCGTATCATCCCATATATTTTTTCAAGGAAGGCAGTAAGCTGTTGCTTAAACAGAAGTGCCGCAAATTAAATCTATGACTATGTAAGTAAAAATAAAACCCTAGAAATTAGAAAATAGAAAAAGGGGTACCTGAAGAAATGGGAACCGTTGATAGCGAGCTAGGAACGCTGACGGCGAGTTAGTAACGGCGACGGCGACGGCGACGACGAGATACAGAGGAACAACGAGCTGAACAGCATGAGGCGGAGAGGAACAGATCGAGTGCGACGGAGTGAGAGAGTGAACAGAGTGTGTGGGAGTGAGGGAGTGAGAGAGTGAACAGAGTGCTGGTGGGGGAGAGGAAGGGAGTGAGTGCGACGAAGTGAGGGAGTGAGAGAGCGAACGGAGTACGTGGGAGTGAGGGAGTGAGGAACTGAAATTTTAGGTTTCAGTGGAGCGCGAATGAGAGAGATGAGGGAGTGTGAAAATTTTGGGATTTTGAGTGAAAAACACACTTTAAGAATCGGTTGTTTAAGAAACCGATTCCAAATTAACAGTTTCAGAATCGGTTGTTTACACAACCGATTCCAAATGCCTAAATATGCACATTTAGAATCGGTTGTTTAAACAACCGATTCTAAATGAATCAAAACATCTCCCAAACATCAATTTATTTACAAAATTGCCACCGCGCCTACATTTTGAATCGGTTATCCAAATAACCGATTCAAATTAGTGCTTTTTAAAGCACATTTTGCAGTAGTGGCAATAGATGCCAGACTATCGGCCACCATGTTGGCCTCCCGATAAATATGCAGGATCTTGACTTGCCACTGACGCTGCAACATCTGCGGGAGGCGATGAACCAGCCCCCTACCCATCATTGTCCCGGAACCATTGCCGGTCAATTGAGAAACCACCACCTTAGAATCCAATTGAAGCTCAACGTGCCTGTATCCTTTGGTCTTATCGGCATATCTAGATGTAGCTTCTGTAATGTATTGCTTGTTCGGTGTGTTTTGGTTTCGTGCCCACTTTTCTTTGTAAAGTTGGACTTTTACAATGAAGTTCTCTACTTATAAAAAAGGATAAAATATAAATACATTCATTTAAAATCCGATTTATTCATTTAAAGATAGATTGCAGATAGATTGCATACCAATATATTGCACACAAGGTAAAATTTGCTGAAATTTAATTAACATAAATAAAAAAAATTAATTGACAAAAACTCAGTGTGCAATTTGGTCTCTGTGAATAAACCATGCTCAATTTGGTGTCTGACATTTACAAACGTACAGTAGACACATTAGTTCTTATGACAGATTACAATAAAAAAGAAGCACTAAAAGGCTCGAGGGACCAAATTAGGCACTGAAAATGGGTATTCACTCATTAAATAAATAAGTCAATAACTCCCCATTAATAAACATATATGAAATTTGACTGACATTTAATTGACATAAATGTATAAATTTTAATTAAATTTTAATTCATTAACTGCAAATTAATTAGCATAAATAAATAAATCTTAAATAATAATGTTGAATCATTGACTTCCTTTAAAGGAGAGACTCAAAAACAACAAATATAACTTGAAAAATTATATATTTAAGAATTAGAATTTTGGGTTTTATTGAGGAATGACATACTCGTCTCACCATATTTAAAACCAAATGAGTTATAATTGCTAAGATGTTTTTTTTGCTTGAGACTTGCACTCATCTTGTGAAAATATGAGAAGAGACCATATGAACAATAATATTAAAAAGAATTGAATTTGATGACTTTTATTTATAATTAAGGCCACCAACTTATCATTCTTTTTTGCTTATAAATAAGGTTAGAGAGAGTATTTATCTTCAAAAAAATATTACATACAAACAAAAAAGTAGTCATATATGTGGCAACAGATCATTGGAACAAATTTGCATGATTTTATAAGGTGTCAGTCATGGAACCATTTGAAACGTATATGATTAAAGCCAGTCGGTTCTCACATATAGTTCAATTAAGAACAACAGAAGACTTGTTTCTTTCGAGATTCACTCTGAGTCTAGATCTACTTTATCAATTGTTCAGGTATCTGCATTAATTGGGAACTGTTGTGGATTGAGTTTTGATACCTTGCAATCTGTTCTTGATTCATATTCTGAGTAATTCATTTGCTAGTATAGTCTAATTCTTGTTTTGGGTTTTTAGGGATTTCAAAAGCTTCAGTTGAAAATGGGTGACCATGGCGATGTTTGCAGCTTTGATGATGCAACAGAGTTCTCTTCCACTAATGAAAATGAGATCATAGGTGAATTGTTCCTTTAGCCCTTGATCTTTTGCATCTTATGTTATAATACACTTCAATCAATTTGATATACGCTAGGGTTGTCGATTTTCATTTTAATGAATTTTGTTATAGTTTATGTGATTTATTTGTGACTATTATCCCTCTCTCTCTTTCTCCCTCTCTCTCTCTCTCTCTCTCTCCCTCTCCCCTACCTCCATACCTCTCTCTCAAAGATTCCAAAGGAGATAAACAATATCAATAACCCTAACAAGAACCACGTACACACACGATTAAAATTAATTTATTATCAAACGATGTCACAGTATCACCTTGCATCAACAATTATTAAAACAAGTCTGTTATAAATTACTACTCAAATCCCATCAATCCAATAGAAACAGTCTTCAAAGTCACCTAAAGCTACTATCTTTATATGTTTTTGACCCATTAATTGTACCATCATTGTTTTGTGAAAAGCGAATTAACACCCAAACCATATCAAGTAAACTCAAGAGGTTGACTGGTGGTTATGGACTTGGGTTCCTACTGGGGGGTGTTGAGCCTTCTGTTTTCTACAAGGTTTGGAAGATTCATGTTTCCCCAAAATTGATTGCTTTCTGTGGGAAATTGCTTTTGGTGCTCTGCACTGTCTTAAAATGTGGTTAAGACCTAATTCAACCCCACAAAACCGGCTTGTAAGGTGAGGGATGCCTCCCACTTATAAACTCATTTTCAGGCCATATCACATCCAATGTGGGACTCTTAACACACTGGTCTCTTTTCTCTATCCATCAACCTCTTCTTCATTGCTTTCTTTACATCTTCAACTAATTCCCAAAATATGTATCGTGAAGTTCAAAATAATGCACCTTGGAAATGGTTCTTTTGTGCCCTACCTTGTGGCTCAAATGATCACATGGACCTTAATATTGGTTAGTAAAATTTTATGTAGTTCTTAATTTATTTATAAAATTTCTTGAGAAATAGAAACATCTATACACTCTAATATATATAGTTTTTGAAGAATCTGCATATATTATTAAGTCACTTAGATCATTCTTTAACTTATTAATATACTTTGTTGTGCAGGTGATACAAGTTCTTCGCCTCAAACTGTTAGCAAAATTAATACAAGGGATTGTAGACAATTTTCCAGAAAAAAATCAGTATGTGCCTCAATCTATGATGTAGCGTATTTAGTGAGAACTAGTTCTTACCGATGAAAAATGAGAACTCTTAATTATAATTGTCAGATTAAAATTAACGGTTCAGATTACGTCATTAATTACAAGATCTTGTGTGATTGTTTCCTTATTAATTGAAGATCACACAAGATCTTCTAACTAATGACATAATCTAAACCGTTAATTTTAACCTAACGATTATAATTAAGATTTCTCATTTTTTATGGTAAGAACTAATTCTCACTTGATACAATCCATATATATATATATATTTCATTTTGTGGTTTGGTTTAATATATTGAAATTATATGCAAGTAATCATTAGATGTTTTTTCGCAGAACAAAAAGGTATATCATGCTAAACAAAAAGAGGAGGCAACTCCTTCTTATTTCATTCCAACCAAGCCTCGAGAATTTATAGGCTTCTATGTTTGCAAGGAATACAATGGAGCTAGAATTCTCGGAACTGTTATTTCTCACTGCAGAAAAAATAACCTACTCAAAGTATGAGTTCTTTAATGTACACAACTAATTAATTTTAGTGCATGCATTTATTAATGTGTATCTTTATCACATCCAAAATTCTTACTATACTAATTATTAGGCTAAATATTGCTCATTCTTCATGATAAATTGATATCTTTAATTATTAACTTAGATAATATTAACACATAGTTATGTTTACTTTTGTACACTATTATTTAGAACAACTAAGTTTTATTCACGGGAAAATATCTGCATGCAGGTTGAGTATGAAGATAATAGGATAGAATATTTGAAGCAAGATGATGTTCAAAAACTTGCTGCAACTAAAAGAGATATTGTTGAGGCTCAACAAGCATTGCTAAAAAGGTATATAGTAAAAGTGCTTTAAAATTAAAATTTTAATAATCTACTATTTCAACTTAATACATTTAATCAAGTAAAGGTCGTGATCCTAGTTATGTAGATTTATGTTAAGTCTAACCTTTTGTATAGGGATTTAATTGATTTGAAATATTAAAAAAAAAACTATCTAGAGAAAGTTTTAATTAGTTTGAAATTGGATAACTATTCATGTCTATCTATTGAAGTATTGACATTAAGTTTGGCCATATTTTTTTAATCTTTTATTATTAGGGTCTTTTAATTTATATATGATGCATGTGTACACTTTGTAGCAAGAACTTTGAAAATACTTCTCATGGCAAAGCAAAAAGGCCATCATCAAGTGAGGAATCGACTGCAAGAAAGAAGAAAGGGAACACCTCAGCAGGTAAAAAAGAGAAAGTTTCTTATTGTGATTTCAACATCATGCCTTCCAATAATTAATGCATAAAATAAAAGACCATGATCTATTTTTGGTTGGTTTAATAATAGATTTATGAGATCTACCTGCCAAAATATCTTATTTGGTATTGGTTTTTTCATTGATTTAGGTGCAAAAATATGAGGAATTATGTATGCAGAATTGCTTTCAAAGTTAGCAGGGTGTAGCTGTCTTGGGCAATTTCATAAACCTTGTCATTTGCTGATAACTAGTATTGGACTATCAAGCTTTGAACTTAATTAATACTTATGTTATTGTGTCAATCTATTTATCAAGATTCCTCAACTAATGACATTATTAAACTTGTCCCTTTTGTGAAATTTTCTTCATTTTAAAGAACACACAGCTACCTATGCACATGTGCGGGTATGTTACTAGTTTGGCTTCAAACATTTTTGGGTGAAAGTATCATGCACTCACCAAAGAAGTATGCACAAAGGAGTCGTGTTAAGAGAGGCACACTGATTTAGAACAATTCTACAAAACACTAAAATTAAAACAGACACCATAAATTGGATCACTCTAGAAGCATGACTCACAATACATAGGATTGAAATGCTCTTATACCATTGAGTGCCGCCCTTATTTCTACCATAACTTTAAATGGTAATTTCTATAAGAATTTTTTTTTATGAAGTTAATCAAAGAATTAAATATCACGTTAACGTTGTTTTTGAATAGAAGTAAAAATTTCATTTCATTACAAAAGCCTACTCTTAAAGATATATACAAAAGACATAGGACTGTAGCAGAATTCTGATTCGGGGTACTATTGCGATTCTCAAGCATCCCGAAAATGTCTTTCATCTTCCAATGCATACCTGCATCTGAAAATAAGAAATAGAAAAGGTAATATTGATATAGCCTTTGTATACAAACCACAGTAATCCACACCCGAACACGTACTTGGAATGAAAGAAAGAATCAAAAGAAGGCACTAACCACTCCGAAGATCTCTAATCTCCGGTACTTATACTTCTTCCTATTTTTCCCACTGTTAGCTCATTATTATTACATTAAATCCATAATCAATTACTGGTTTGCATTTTCGCTTGCGAAAAACAGGGATAAAAATAATGTTGCTGAAGCACCATGGGGTCGTCGAAGCGCCGCCATGGGTAGCCGGAACGTTGCCATGGGGCTGCCGGAGAGCCGCCCGGCACCACCTCCGTATTTAAATATAAATATATATTTATATATATATATATATATATATATATATATATATATATATTATAACTATTATATTATATATAACTATATATATTATATTTATACATTTACGGATATTAAAAATATAAATAAAAAAAATCTGAAGTATAAAAATATATTAAAGTGATGTTTAAAAGTATTTTTTTACTAATAAAAATATTTTTTTAGTAAAAGATTTTTTATGTTTTAAAAATATAAAGGAGGTGGTAGTGATGGTGGTGGTGGTGAGAAGAAAAAGGAGGTGGTGGTGGTGGTGGTGAGTGGGAGATGGTGATGGTTGTGGTGAGAGTGATGGAGAAGAGGAATGAGGTAAAAGAATGAAAGAGAGGTGTAAGTAGTAGGAAAAGAATGATCAAAAAAAATTGGGAGCCAACCCACAAAGCCCTGGCCCCAACCCATTAAAAAATTTAAAATGTGGGTTGGGGCTAAAAAAAGCCCCATTAATAGGGGTCTGAAATATTTGGAGCTAAATTAGGGGGCCAATGGGACTGGGCTTGGGGCCAAATTGACACCTCTAACGATCACAAGTAAAACAATTAATAGATCATATGTAATTATTTTTACATGATACAACTTAAACTGAACCTTTTCAATTTTTGTGTCAAAAAAGAACCTTTTCAATTTCAAAAAGGTCATGTTAGTACCATGTCTCCTGGTTGGAGGAAGTTGTTTTCGATAATATGATGCCAAACAAATTTTATTATTTGATTTTTCTATTTATTGTAATTTTAAGAAAAAAAACAAGTAAATAATTTAAATTAATATTTTGTTTTTTAGTTGTATAATAATTATTCAACGGTTTTTATTATATATTTAATGTAATTAATGGATTTAAGAAACTAGTTTTTTTTGGGTAAACCTGGGTATCCACCGCACGGACAGCAGTGACTAATCTCTCGCTCATTGTAGGTGTCTCGAGGGGCAGGACAGCTGGCCCAGAGTTTTAACGCTTCTCCGTACCCAATGCGGGGATCGGGCCTTGGTTAAGGAGGTTCAGAGGCTCTGGGTTATTTAAGAAACTAGTTGACTGATCATTAACTATCCAGAAAATTAAATTGATTTTTTTTTTGACAAACAAAATTAAATTGATGGATTGCATCAAATCCATTATATTTCTTTTTTTTTATGACAACATTATTATATTTCTTTTTGTAATGGATAGATTATATGGATTGAATAGATGATGGATAATTATATCGTTTTGCCTATCCTAAATTACACCTGCAACAATTTGAGTTTCGCCATAAAAATGCCTTTTCAAACCAATTAGTTAGTGTTATATAACACTAGATAAAAATTAAATACGTATATTCATTTAAACTTCAACTTATTCATTTAATGATAGATTGCATACGAATATATTGCACACAAGGCAAAATTTGCTGACATATAATAAACATAAACGAATAAATTTTAATCAAAATTAGAGTGAATGTGTATTTTAGTTCCTGACAAGAATCTTAGTGTGCAATCAAAAAGAAGTTGTAGAAGGTTGGAAGAACCAAATTAGGCATCGAAAATGTGTATTCAATCATTAAATAAATAAGTCATTAACTCCCCATTTAAAAAATATGTGAAATTTGACTGACATTTAATTGACATAAATGCCGTATAAATCTTAATTAAATTATAATTCATTAACTCCATATTAATTAACATAAAAAAATAAATCTTAATTAAAATTTTGACTCATTGACCACCTTTGAGGGAGAAACTCAAAAACAACCAATATAGCTTGAACAATTATATATGATTTTGGGTTTTATTGAGAAATGACATACTCTTCTCCCTTTTTTTTGGATAAGCAATGTTAGTGACGGTGGAGGAATGTTAGTTTACGGGGTTTGAACCCGGGGCCTCATTCTTACACTCTTTTGGTGCACTCATTCTATATCCTCTAGCTCCCCTTATTTATAACCAAATGAGTTATAACTACTAAGATGTTTTTTTCTTGAGACGTTGCACTCATCATGTAAATTATGAGAATAGTTAACTAGAAATATTTTTGAAACACAAAATATTAAATAGAATTGAATTTGATGACTTGTTTTAATAATCGGGGCCATCAACTTATAATTCTTTTTTGCTTATAAGTAAGGTCAGAGAGAGTATTTATCTTAAAAAAATATTGCATACAAACAAAAAAGTAGTCATATATGTGACAATAGATCGTTGGAACAAATTTGCATTATCTTATAAGGTGTCAATCATGGAACAATTTAAAACGTATATGATTAAAGTCAGTCGGTTCTCACATATAATTTTATTAAGAATGACAAAAGACTTGTTTCTTTCGAGATTCACTCTGAGTCTAGATGTACTTTATCAATTGTTCAGGCATCTGCATTTATTGGAAAATGTTGTGGATTGAGTTTTGATAATTTGCTTTCTGTTCTTGATTCATATTTTGAGTAGTTCATTTGTTAGTAGTCTAATTATTGTTTTGTGTTTTTTGGGCTTTTAAAAGCTTCAGTTGAAAATGGGCGACCATGGCTGTGTTTGCAACTTTGACGATGCAACCATGTTCTCTACCACTAATGAAAATGAGATCAAAGGTGAATTGTTCCTTTACCTCATTATGTTGAAAATGAGATCTTTTGCATATTATGTTGACCAAATAGGGATTTAGAGAGCGAAGCTAATAGGGATTTAGGGAGTTAGCTTGAACGTGAGAGGGACGAGTTTGAGAGAGATGGAGTTTGATGATTGAGGATTGGACTGGACTTAATCTCTCTCATGAATTTAAGGATTGATGATTGAGTATTGGGGATTTTTCAGAGGGCGAGAGCGCACACACGGGTTTTACTTTCTAAAGGGTTTGCTAAGTACTTTTAAAGTCTAGAAATGTAGCCACTGAAAAATCCGGATGAGAGATTCTTCGACGTTTACAATGAAGCCGCCACCAATACTTATTTTTAGGAGAAAATATTGGAAAAAACCTTTTAAAAGGACAAGGGGGTTTGCGGACCAGGTTTAGGCTCGGGAGTCGTTTATGCGTAGGGAATGTATTAGCACCCTACGACATCCCTCCTAAGGAAGGTTACCTTTTAACTAAATGTGCAAATATCTATTAATTCAAAAATAACTATTTTACCCTTATAATAATAATAAAAAAAGACTCACTAAACGGTTAGTTATTTTTTGTACTTTTTGAGGAAAATGAGAGAAATGAATTTAAAGGGAAAAAAAAGTTTTTATTAGTGCAATTGACAGAGGTCGGCCGCCCTCTGGTCCTACGTATCTCCTGGTAGAGAATCAAATCGCACGTAGTTCTTGGGTAGAAAAAATTTGTTTGTTGATGTTTTTAATTAATATTTTGATAAAAAATAATTTTTGATGAGTAGTAAAAGGGAATAAGGAAAAATAATTGCAAAAACAGAGTAGGTTGCAAAACAGTAATCCGAGGAGTGCAGTTAGCAGTGGGGGGTGTTGTATTACTAAAATGAAGGGTGCAAATAACAGAAGCCAGCAGCCTAATCTACGTTTTTGGGTTTCGGCTGATTGTTTGCGAGTGGGCTTATGGACAAGGAGGGGGGCTATTTTATTAAAACTGGCTGTGTAAGTATTAATCTGATTAATTTTGTTTATTTTCCTTTAAAAAAAATAAATCAGAAACAATGGGGGTATAAAAGGAACTCAATAGAAAACTTAACCCTAATTTCTTTCAACATTTTGCGCCGCAAACAGGGCAAGAGAGAGAGAGTTCTCTGGGAAGCCATTTTTTCCACAAAAAACAAATATTGGTGGAGATGCTCGAACGAGAGAGAGATGCGATGAAGAGGAACGATGGGTGAGGGCGAAAAACGCGACGAAAAGGCTTGGTTCAACGGTGGTGGTGACGGTTACAGTGGAGGGAGGAGTGAGTTGCGGTGAGAGGGAAGAACGAACGTATGGAAACGACGGTCTGAAGTGGTGGGCTCGCCGGAGGTCACGGCGGTATGGGTATGGTCGTGGCGTTTGTTCGTCGTGGTGGGAGAGAGAGAGAGACTTTACGACGATGGGAAGACAGAGATTCGCGTCGTCTCCGGCGACGACGATGGTGGTGGTTTCCACGGATATCAATGGCGACGGGTCTGGTTTTGCAACGACGACCGATTGGGGAGAACGGCAGCGAGGAGAACGACGCGAGGGGGCTCGCGAAGGTGACACGTGGTGGTGACGGGGTGGCTCACGGTCTAGTTGTGGCCGTTGGGAGGGTTCACTGTTGGGTGGTTGTAGTTTGGCGTTTGGAGGGAGGTGGGGTCGGTTTTGGCGTACGGTTTGGTGCTATTGGTGGCGGTTCACGGAGAGGAGTAGCGCGTGGTGGCCGTGGGAAGGAAGAGGCCGTGAGTTAGCGTGGTCGTGGTTGCTAGGAACCTTGCGGAGAGAGAGGGTGGTTCACAGTGGTGGTGTAAAGGTGGCTGCGGGTGGTGAGGCGGTGGTTCTGTGGTGGTCGTTGGTGGTGATGTGGTGGTTTTGTGCGGTCACGGTGGTGGCTGTTGGTGATTTGAGTGGGGTGATGTGGGAGTAAGAGGTGGCTGGCCGTGAGGTGATGCGGCTGCTGATAGCAGTTCTTTCACTTTCCTCTCATCTCAGCCTATCTCTCCTCCTCCCTTTTTTTTATTTTCGTTTTGTTGTTACTGTGTGTATGTCTGTGTATTTGCGTATTTTTTTCACTGACTCCCCCCTACTGTTCATTGCTGTCTGGTTTTTATAGATGAGTTGGTGTGATGGAGGTGAGGAGTCAAAAAGGACAGCAATTGGATAAGGATCAAGGACAACAGCTAGCTGGCTATAGGTGGCACAAAAGGACAGTCATTGAGGGGAAAAACCCTAGCTAGGGCAGCCAGCAGCTGCTGCGCCCCCTTCCCTCTGTTTTTGAATTTTGTATTTTAATTTTTTTGTACTATTTACATCTTTTTGCTTTTTTGTTTATATGTGTAAAAAGACTTGATTATGTAATAAAAGGGATTTTGGCTATTCATCTTTTGTTTAATTTTATATTACATTTTATTTATATTTTTTATATTTTATGAAATAGAGCAATATTAACAAAAACGAGTATCGAAATAAACGTCACACGTTGACTGTTAAAGACACGTGCACGATTAAAACGACGATAATAAAAAAACTCTTTTGGATTTTTTTTGTCAATTAGCTGGACAAAATTAGGGTATGACAGTTGCCCCTCTTTATTTATATTTTGTGGATAAACTGGAGGGTTTTCATAATAGGAATAGAAATAAAGATAAGACAGACGCTAATTTTGTCTTCTTTAGAGGAAGATTGGGGGTTTTGAGAATTAACAGATAGTGGTTAACACTTGGGATATTAATGAGAAAGCTATAAAGAAGGATCACTGGGGATCAGAAGGAGCACTAGGGCTCTGAAGGACCATGGGGGGTCTGAAGGATCGATGCCTTGAAGAGTTTGGCATAATGATCTGAAGGTCTAATTCGCAGTCGATGCTTGGCGCATTGATTCGAATTAAACTGAAGGACCGATGGGTCTGAAGGGCTGCCTGGGCCTGATGGACCAAAAGGGTCTGATGGACTGCAACTAGCTATGGTACTAATAAAACAGTCTGAGGGTGACCTACGTCGATGCGGCCGTGAGGGTCAAGATCAGATCTAGAACTGATATGTTGACCACGAAGGATGTCCACTATGTCTTAGGCAGACACAGCTAATCTAAAGGACCTTTGGGGATCTGAAGAATCCGCCGCGCTCAGTAGCGACGTTAAGATCTGAAGGTAGAGTTCGAAGCCATCGTTTTGACGTGTTAATTCGATCTGAACTGAAGGACCAAACTGGTCTGAAAGATCTATGCTAGACTCTGTGCTAACACTGCGATATGGTGTTTGATATGAGATTCAACGCTGGTCGCATCGACTTAAGAAGTGGAAGTGATATGGATTGACACTTGAAGTTGATTAGAGAGCAACAGGTCATATGCATGTAATGTATGTGTCTGTAATGATTGATTTTAAGTGGAATGAATGAATGTAATAGAATGAGCAATTTTTCTTTTTTCTTGGTATATAATGAGTGTATGGAATGCAAAGCGCGAACGTGATGCTCTGATGCGAATGCCATGGTGAATAAAGGAAAACAAGCGAATGCGAATGTATGGTACAATGATATGATTAGTGATGTAAAAAAAATAACTTTTCTTTTGGGCAACGATGAGACCGGCACTTAGCACGCCTATCGAAGCAAACAATGTCATGCATGTAATGTGATGAATGTGCAATGATTGGTATCTGGTGGGATGATGAATGAAATGGGTATACCATGGGTGTTGAACCTGATGGAATGAGAAAATCTACAAACGGTTGTAGGTGGATGCAGAGAAGATATGAATTTGTATTGCTTAAATGCGAGTGCTCCGATGAAATGCATGGTTGCATATGGAATGGTATGATTGCAATTGTAACGATTATATGCAAATGCTATGGTGAATGACAGGAAAGCACACGAATGCATGGTACAATAATATGACTAGTGATGTAGAAACTTTTGGCAATGATGAGACCGGCACTTGGCACGTCCATCGAAGCAAAAAATGTTATATGTGTGCATGCATGAAATGTGTGCAATGCAATCTATGTGGATGCAGACGAGATATGAATGTCATTGCAATGGTTATATGTAGATGCTACGGTGAACGGAAGGAGACGCATGAATGCACAGTGCGATGACATGATATGATTGATTGGGATGCAGACAGACTTTTGGTAATGATGAGACCGACATTTGGCATTTTTATTGAAGCAATACATGTTATGTGCGGGTATGCATGTATGCATATGCAATGCGTAATGCGAAAGAAGCAAAATTGTGTAGGATACTTGCATGAGAGAGTTGTGATGAGTATGATCAGAACTTGCAAAAACAAGTGGAATGTGAGAGTTGTGATGAGTATGATCAGATGCATGGTTTAATTCTAGAATAATGAGGACATGTCTAATGCATGATTTGTTGGTAACAACATTTTTTTGTAAGGGTACAAAAATGTTTGATGAGAAACAAAACTTCTGATGCTGGAAACAGAGAGCTGAACCTTTTGATGGCTTGGACTTGAACTCTGGTAAGCTTAAGGTTGTCACCTTGAAAAGTGTGGCTTGCGGCAATGTATTAGTGCCCTTTCTAGAGATCGAGATGTGTATTTGCAGACTTGTTCAAATGAGTTCTCATGATGGCTAAGCTTTCAAGTCTAAGATGTTAACTTAGAGTGATTGTCATTAACATGTGTTTCTCTCTTTGAAGCATTTGTTTAATAAATATGAAAAACGGTGTGAATGCAAATAAATGTGCCAGTTGACTCAGGGTTCAAGAAATGTAGGGTATGTGTCACGTGAGTAGAGTGAAGGATGAGGTTTATTGGCTCAAGCCTATGAGAGATAAGCTTGCCCCAAGGTACGAAATGTTTGACTGCCCCAATTTTGACTTCAAATAGTGGGGAGTGAAACAGTCTGCCTTTGTATAGGGAGGACAATGACAACTAAGGATATAGACTGATTGAGGGATTGGGAAATATGCTGGTATTGAGGGTGACAAGTGACTAGGAATGAATGGACTGGGTGGCAGAAGGATTCTTTCGGCCCAAGGGATATGATGCCCCGGTCTATAAGAGGACAAGGTTACCCCACTCCATGAAAGATGAAAATTGCCTCATCTTGAGTGGGAATGTGACAGGGTGCAAAGTTAGAATAATGGTTTGGAAATTGGTCTGGTATGGCTACATGAGTGTAGTATATGAACAGGATGAAAGATGAGGGTATTTTGGGGATGCTAAAAAAAATCTCCCTGAGTTTGAGTGGAATGGAGGGTGGGGTATTTCCCCATTTTGATATGATAAGTCAAGTAACTGCCTTAGTAGGGATTTGTGGTTTTCCTTGGGAAGGATTCCACAAGCTAAGACAGTCAAGAGTTTTTGGTTCGATGAAAATTCACTTTGTTGATGATCACTGTTATCTTCTCTTGATGAACTTCGAGCGTGCAAGCCCTTTTAAGTTTTTTTTCTTTTTATTTTTTATTTTTTTGTGTAATAATATTTTTCTCTTTTGTTTTTTTTTTGAGCAAATAAATTATTCTGATTATTTTGTCCTAGAGTATAAGCTTTGAGAAAAATGGAAGCAACCAATCACTGATCAGAATAGGCCTTAGGATTGTAATATGGCCAATGGTTAATGATTCATGAAGGAAATGATTACTTTGCTCCTGAGAGTGTTCGGGGTTGGTTGGGACAAAGAATCTTTTATGTGCTTCATCGTAGAATGAACCTGTTTTAGGGTTGTAGCGCATTTGAGGGTTTATGGAGGATAAGATGCTTAGGCCAAAGGAAATGTTTGAGGGTTTATTTCAGACAAGGATCTTTTATGCGCTTGATGGTGTGAAGTATCAGCTCGCGATTTCTACCGCTTTGGTTTTTTCTTCTTTTTCCAAGATTTTTCGATCCTTTTTTTTTTTAATTTCACTTTATTTTTTGTGATTTTTTTTTGGCTGAGCAAGCTGATAAAGGTGGTACATCGTCGTTAGATATGGGATTGATCTTTGTCTAAGGTGATTGGAGGATTTATGATTTTTTGGCTCAAAATGGGTAGCGAATGGCATTTCTATTTTTTGGATTTTTGGATATAGGAAAATGGCCAAACTCCACTTCAAATCATGATTGCTTATTTTCTTGAAGTTGTAACTATAGGACAAAACTTCATTTTAATATATTTGCTTTTTCTTTATTATTATTTTTTTTGATGCCCTAATTTTTGCTTAGATTGCTCTTATGAGTTTTCAACCTAACGGGCTTTTCTTTTTTTGATTTCTTTTGTTTTTTTTTACTCAAAGGACTTGCACGAGTGTTTAGAATGCTAGAAGAAAATATTAGTGATCATTACTCCGCCCTAGTATGGAGCATACAAAGTGCTTTTCGTGAAATTTCATCACTGGGGGAAAGCGAATGAAATACTCTTGTGGGGATTGGGCATTTTATGGATGGTTGGATCTGGTTTTGAAAATGATGGATAGATGGGGGTAGTATAACAGACTCAAACAAGAGTAAACACACATGTCGTGTTAGTTTATTTTGCAAATGCTTCATGGAGAGTTAACACCGCATAAGATAGAACAATTTTAATTGCTAAAACCACACAAGTTAACAAAATAGACATTTAAGCTTCTTACCACGGGTGTGAGATATATGTTGGCTGATGCCCTTGGTGGGGCACACAGTGGCTAAGGGTCAAGCCTATGGGAGCAAGGGTTTGAAATGATGCAGTCAATATTGGAGTGACCATGATGGTGAACGAGTTATTGGTGAATTCCATTGAAGGGTTAAGTGGGTGGATGGTTTCCATAAATGTGGTAGGTATGAGTAGGATGTATATGGAGTGAAGGGTGAAGTACTTGATGTCGGTGAATCAAGCTAGGGTGTGACAACATTTTCCAAGGAAGAGGAATCAATTCGAATATATTTTCAAGAAGACATCGTTTCTCATCAAACAGTGGGTCAAAAAAAAATCTTATGAGTTTCATTTTTTATTTTTTTGGAAAAATTATTTGAATAAAGTAGAATGCATGAAATGTACAATGATTGCTTGAATGTGATAAAATAATTTCTTAAATGGCTATATGATTTACTTTTTTGTTTCAGCTGACAAAAAAAAAATGGAAAGCTGACAAAAAAAAAATGGATGGTGACTGATGCAAGAATAGAAGAAAATGATGCAATTTCTAATTTTGTCTCAATGCATGTGAGAGGACTGATGCCCTTGAGATGGATGTGAGAGGAATGAATGACTTTTGTTTTTGTTATGATGCATGAATGAGATAATGTATTGGAGATGCTTAGGAATGAAGGACTTTTGTTTTTTGTTTTTTTTTACGATGCATGAAGATGAGTAATGGAATAATGAATGAATGTACTCCCTCCGGTCCACAATATAAGAGAAAAAACCAGACATCTCACATACCAAGGAATAACATTGAAACATGTGTTTTTCAATTAACAAAGCTGAAACATAGTTTTGTTTCCAAAACTACCCTTTTTATAAAATTTAAATTTAATCTCCTAATTAACTACACCACCTTTAATCATTAATGACACTATTTAATTAACCACCTTATTCTCTCTTCTCCATCTAAATAACCAATGCAACGCTTCATGTTCCAAAAATTTTACTCACTTCAGCCATCAGGTGGTGGGAGTTAAATTTGGATTTCCCACCATCAAATTTTTAACTTCCAAATTTTTAACTTTCCCTTCATATTCATCCATTGTTGAGATTGAACAATGCCACTTGATATAAATTTGAATTTTGCCGTTAGCGAATCACCAACCCAAAATAATGAGACTACAAATGCAGCATTAAATAGAGATAGAGTTGATGAAGATAGAGTTGCAGCATTAAATCAACCTCCACATGTTTTAAATCAACCCACATGTTTTGATGAAGATAGAGTTGAAGCTGAAGATTATTTAAATCAAACTCCATCCTTTCCTTGGTTAGATGAAGCCGAAGGTTAGTTCATTAATGAAGTTTTGATTATTTATGCAAGGAGCAGTACATGGGAAAGTGGAGAGATTAAATATTTCTCGTAAACATACTTTCTAAATAAATAAGGGTAGAATTGGAAATTGACATTTAACACATCCTAAAAACAATGCTTATTTCTTATATTGTAGACCACAAAAACACCAATTTTTTCTCTTATATTGTGGACCGGAGGGAGTAATATTTTTTATAATCTCAATGTGGTATTTATTATTTTTGGTGTATGGATATGCAAGATGATGCACTTTGGATGAGATGAACCAGCAAAAAGCATGATATTTTTGTTATTTTATAGATGATAAGATGTATGGTAGGAGAATGATAATGAAATGTTTATGAATGCATGGTGATTTTTTTATATGTTTTCTTTGAATAAAGTACAATGCATGAACATATGGATGTTTGTTGTATATGAGCAACAATGGAGATGAATGAAATGCGTGATGATTTTTGAATGTGACAGAAGGATGTCTTAAACGGGTATTGTTTACCCCTTTTTTCTTATGCTTCAACTAGAATAAGAAGCTAACAAAAGGCTATTGGATGATGAATGATGCAATAATAATAAAATACTTTTATGTTTTTTCTCTTTATTTGGGAATGTACCGTACGAATGAACACATGATGATGGATATGTACGATGAAAATGCAAATGTATGAAATGTATGGAGGACCTGATCACTTCAAAAGACCAACGACTTTATTCTATTATAAACACATGATATTTTTTGTAAAAAAAGAAGATTAACTATGCATATGCAATGGGGATAACCAAATTACATGCCCCTATGTCCTAATGCATGAAGGATCACCATGCATGACGAAAATGCAGATGTAAATGTATGGGATGCGTGCATGAATGATCACTTGGAAATGTCAGTTATTCTAAATAATTTTAGGAGGCAATGCAGCACGTGACCGATGCAGAGCCTCTTTCATGTATCAGAATGAAATGCTAAATACGTATCTTTGAATGATGCGAAAATGATGACATGATTTTTGAAATGATGCATGTCGAAACGGTGTATAGATAATGTGTGGATGAAATGGCGTATGAGTGATTTAATGAAACAGTGGTTTTTTTTTTGAGGATGAGTGAAAATGTGTGTGAATGCTATGTTTTTTCATGCATTTCATGATGTTGCAAATAATGAAATGCCTATATTATTTAATGATGATTTTTGTGAACGATGGAAATGCATGCTACATGAGATATTCAATTATTTATCACAATTTTTTTAATGGTGATCATGTTTTTTTACTCTTTTCATTTTCATGAAAAAAAACAATGCAATGTATGAATAACGTTGCATGATGCAGATGAGAGGACTGTGAATGAATGATCACTTTAAAAGATTGACTATCCAAAATGATTTTTCGGTGGCAGGGCAATATGATGATGAATAATGCAAGAAAGTGGTATTATTTTATTATTTTTATTTTATTTTGGAAATGATGCATGCTAGATGACTAATGCATTCGAGGTGGATAGAAATGAATGGCTTTTATTTTTGTTTTTTATGGTGCATGAAGAGGATGCATTTAAATGAATATAATTTTTTTATAATACAAGGTGATATTCTTTGAGTGTTTGAATATGCAAGATGATGCAAAAAGAAATATGATATCTATATTAGTTTCTATATGATGAGATGCATGCTAGCGAAATGATAATGAGATGCGTATGAAAATAATGATATTATTTTGTTATGAAAAAAATGATGATTTTTTGTTTGTTTTTTATGTATGATGATGTTGCCTCATGTGCATGCAAATGAAGGAAGCATGAAATTTTTTTTTTGAGTGATTTTATTTTGGAGAAATGCTAACCTTAGGGAGAGTGAGTATAATGCCCCTGTGTCCTAGGTGGGTCATGTCTAAATTGGGATTTTCAACATGGTCTAGGGTCGCTTATGTGATCAATATCTCAGGTGGCTCTATTCACTTCCTCACAAAGGTCTCCAGAGCTAAAATCCCCTTCATGATATGATCCACAACGATAGCGAGCTAACTGGTGTGCGATACCATGAAAGAGCGTACTCTGGTTGAGACTTTCATGAGAGTCAGACAGATAAAATCCAGAATGACTGTCACTAATAATCTCCATTCGTCCTAGGTTATTTGCAGACCCGGGTATAGGGCCCCACTCAAAAGTGTGTGCAAAAGTGTAAGTGAGGTGTGTGATGAAGGCAAAATACCTAAACTAACCAAGCTGGAAAAGATATACAACAATAATAACAAAAGAGTCGTCTACCCTAAGGTTCAATAATATAACAAAATGCTAATAAATAAGTAACATAAGCATAAGGGCAAAAACAAAATATAAAGCTAATAAAACTTACACATTTAGTTAACCAGGCTTGACTCTCTTAATTTGTCCCCAGTGAAGTCACCAGCTGTAGCGACCGAAAAATCCGGAGGAGGGATTCTTCGACGTTTACAATGAAGCCGCCACCAATATTTATTTTTAGGAGAAAATATTGGAAAAAACCTTTTAAAAGGACAGGGGGGTTTGCGGACCAGGTTTAGGCTCGGGAGTCGTTTATGCGTAGGGAAGGTATTAGCACCCTACGACATCCCTCCTAAGGAAGGTTACCTTTTAACTAAATGTGCAAACATCTATTAATTCAAAAATAACTTTTTTACCCTTATAATAATAAAAAAAAAAAAGACTCACTAAACGGTTAGTTATTTTCTGTACTTTTTGAGAAAAATGAGATAAATGAATTTAAAGGGAAAAAAAGGTTTTTATTAGTGCAATTGACAGAGGTTGGCCGCCCTCTGGTCCTACATATCTCCTGGTAGAGAATCAAATCGCACGTAGTTCTTGGGTAGAAAAAAATTTGTTTGTTGATGTTTTTTAATTAATATTTTGATAAAAAACAATTTTTGATGAGTAGTAAAAGGAAATAAGGAAAAATAATTGCAAAAACAGAGTAGGTTGCAAAACAGTAATCCGAGGAGTGCAGTTAGCAGTGGGGGGTGTTGTATTACTAAAATGAAGGGTGCAAATAACAGAAGCCAGCAGCCCAATCTACGTTTTTGGGTTTCGGGCTGATTGTTTGCGAGTGGGCTTATGGACAAGGGGGAGGCTATTTTATTAAAACTGGCTGTGTAAGTATCAATCTGATTAATTTTGTTTATTTTCCTTTAAATAAAAAAAATAAATCAGAAACAATGGGGGTATAAAAGGAACTCAATAGCAAACTTAACCCTAATTTCTTTCAACATTTTGCGCCGCAAACAGGGCAAGAGAGAGAGAGAGAGAGAGTTCTCTGGGAAGCCATTTTTTCCACAAAAAACAGAGATTGGTAGAGATGCTCGAACGAGAGAGAGATCCGATGAAGAGGAACGATGGGTGAGGGCGAAAAACGCGACGAAAAGGCTTGGTTCAACGGTGGTGGTGACGGTTACGGTGGAGGGAGGAGTGAGTTGCGGTGAGAGGGAAGAACGAACGTAAGGAAACGACGGTCTGAAGTGGTGGGCTCGCCGGAGGTCACGGCGGTATGGGTCTGGTCGTGGCGTTTGTTCGCCGTGGTGGGAGAGAGAGACTTTACGACGATGGGAAGACAGAGATTCGCGTCGTCTCCGGTGACGACGATGGTGGTGGTTTCCACAGATATCAATGGCGACGGGTCTGGTTTTGCAACGACGACCGATTGGGGAGAACGACAGCGAGGAGAACGACGCGAGGGGGCTCGCGACGGTGACACGTGGTGGTGACGGGGTGGCTGACGGTCTGGTTGTGGCCGTTGGGAGGGTTCACTGTTGGGTGGTTGTAGTTTGGCGTTTGGAGGGAGGTGGGGTCGGTTTTGGCGTACGGTTTGGTGTTGTTGGTGGCGATTCACGGAGAGGAGTGGCGTGTGGTGGCCGTAGGAAGGAAGAGGCCGTGAGTTAGCGTGGTCGTGGTTGCTGGGAACCTTGCAGAGAGAGAGGGTAGTTCACGGTGGTGGTGTGAAGGTGGCTGCGGGTGGTGAGGCGGTGGTTCTGTGGTGGTCGTTGGTGGTGATGTGGTGGTTTTGTGCGGTCACGGTGGTGGCTGTTGGTGATTTTGAGTGGGGTGATGTGGGAGTAAGAGGTGGCTGGCCATGAGGTGATCCGGCTGCTGATAGCAGTTCTTTCACTTTCCTCTCATCTCAGCCTATCTCTCCTCCTCCCTTTTTTTTATTTTCGTTTTGTTGTTACTGTGTGTATGTCTGTGTATTTGCGTATTTTTTTCACTGACTCCCCCCTACTGTTCATTGATGTCTGGTTTTTATAGGTGAATTGGTGTGATGGAGGTGAGGAGTCAAAAAGGACAGCAATTGGATAAGGATCAAGGACAACAGCTAGCTGGCTATAGGTGGCACAAAAGGACAGTCATTGAGGGGAAAAACCCTAGCTAGGGCAGCCAGCAGCTGCTGCGCCCCCTTCCCTCTTTTTTTGAATTTTGTATTTTAATTTTTTTGTACTATTTACATCTTTTTGCTTTTTTGTTTATATGTGTAAAAAGACTTGATTATGTAATAAAAGCGATTTTGGCTATTCAGCTTTTGTTTAATTTTATATTACATTTTATTTATATTTTTTATATTTTATGAAATAGAGCAATATTAACAAAAACGAGTATCGAAATAAACGTCACACGTTGACTGTTAAAGACACGTGCACGATTAAAACGACGATAATAAAAAAACTCTTTTGGATTTTTTTTTGTCAATTAGCTGGACAAAATCAGGGTATGACAAGAAATACCAAAATGTACCACTTGGCATACATTAGAGTAACTTTCTGTTATTGAATATTGAACACAACTAAAAACTTCGATAAATAATTATCAAATGGTTCCATTAACCTCATTAAACTTAACATAAAGTGCTTAAGTCTTATAACTTAAGACTTATACAACCTGGTGTTTAATATCCAAAACATGAGTAGCGGAAACGATTTACGACTGTTATTAATAATATAACTAATCGGAACTACAAAGACAACAAAGAGAAAATGGCATAGTCATAAAACTAATTCTTCAATAACAGCTATATAAAGCATACCGTCTAGCCGTGCTTCTTCGCCTTTGCCTTTCCCTGTTTCTCTGTAAAAACCACAATAATAAAGGGTGAGATAAACATTATCTCAGTGAGTCCTATCGAGACCCCTTACTAACTCTAGCGGTTTATTATGGATTGTACTTTGAACAGCATGGCCCTAATAAGTGACCATGTGGACATATATTTCTTTATTTCTTCTTGTAGCCCTAATAAGCCACTACATATCATGTCTTATCTTTTCTTTAACTTAGCACAACACCTCGAGCCACCTTATTCGATTATTTCTTTGGCTTTTGGTGAACCCAATCCACTAACCACTAATTAGCAGGAAAACCTTATGGGGACTAGGCTTTGGGGATCATGACTTCCCCTCCCCTAGTATGCTAATCCTTAGGGTTGTCACCCTTGATATACATATATACTTATATGTATGCCATCTACCTTTCCTTTAGGGAAAGTAATTCTTTATTTCCTTTCGGGAAAGTAACTTGACTTGTTTGGACTTATAGTCCTTTATCTCAACTTGACTTGTTTGGACTTATAGTCTTTTATCTTAACTTGACTTCTGTACACTCGCGCTTACTAATGTACGGTTTTTCATAATCTTCATAACTTAAGAATTTTATATCGAACATGCTCAATTTCATGATTTTCATGCACTACAATCATTGAGTAACCTTGGGGAAATGATCAGAAGGAACTTGGAATCATTTGGAGTTGGAGTAAAGCACATTTTAAAAATGGGTGACAGAAGCTTACGCACGGTTCGTGCCCTAGAGGCGCACGACCCGTGCGTGTTTTCAAAAAAATTTGAAACACAATTGCGAAGAGAACGCACGGTCCGTGCCTAGGGCGCACGATCCGTGCCTAGGGCGCACGATCCGTGCCATGTTTTTAAAGTTTTTCAGGTCACCTGCGAACGAGACGCACGGTCCGTGCCACTGAGCCACACGATCCGTGCGTGTTCATCAGTAACCTAGAAATTGTTGTTCTTGTAAATTCTTTCCATTCTGTTCGATTCCAAAATTCATTCCGATCGAAGTCCTAACACAACAAATAGTATTCCAGTCCAGACAACAATCAAAACTTCAAGCAATTCAAACAATCACCGTATCGTTCAAAAAACTGTATACATTATCGTAAAAACGTGATTTCGTAAAAACGATTTTTGATTCGATTCCATTTTTGAAATAAAACGCGAGGTACCTTGGTTCAGAAACGTGCAAACTCAGTATCGAAAACATCCCTAAGCGAGTATAGAACTCACCTCTTGCGATGAAAATCACACACAACAACGACGACAACTAGACTTCGACGAACGAAAACCGAAATCTCACGAACCGGCTCCGTATCTTCCAACACTCCTCCAACTCGAACCAAGCCACCCAAAGTATAGCCCAACAACTGAACTTCGTCCCAATCTTTCCTATAACCCTCCAATTTACTGAAATGCAGTAGGAATTAGCTCTTGGAACCTCCTTTGAGCTCACAAGAACAAGAATACAAAGATGAACTCACTACTTACTTCTCCACCCATGAAACTCGAAATCAAGGTGATGATGGAGGAAGATGACTAAGCTTGAATATTTGTATGAAATTAGTATCAATGGAAAGAGAAAAACAAATGAGGAAGAATGGTGGTAAAATGTTGGACATGCATGAAGAAATGGAGAAGATGTTCCCCCTTTTTCTTCCTCTCTTCCTCTCGCGACTCTCTCCCCTCTCCCTCTCTTCTATTTTTTCTGTTTTGCTTCTCTTGAGTTCAGCCACATGTGTGTGTGTTATCTGAAAGTGGGTGAGGGTTTAAGTGAGTTTCAGCTGGGGGTGTTTTAAAATAAAGGAAATGACAGTTTTTCCCCCTATGCTCTAATTGCACCCTATTATTTCTAAACACCACCCTTTGTGACTTACTTAATCAACCATCAATTTATCATCAAGGCACACATACATACATCATTGGCAATTAAATTAACCATGAGATATAATCAATTATGCCTAATTATTCAAATTAGTTAATTAATTATCTTATAATTTTCTTGCTAATTTCAATAAATGAAATTAGCTAAATTGGGGATGTTACAGTGTCTATGTTTTAAGTCAAACATCTGGGCACCCGACTTTAAAGGTCTAATTCTTTTCCAAATTTTGCACTAGTGTACGGAGCAAATCTCTTGTTTATATACAGAAAAAGTTTATGTGAGATGAGCTCTTGTGACTCAATTGCATCATGTCTTATTTAGAAACTGTTCATGGTACTGGACAGAAGTGGGGGCAAGGGATTGGACAAAAACCCAAATTATTGTACCTCACAAAACCACAGTACAACTTTCTGTCCCACCGTACAACTTTTCGATCACTCAAAAAAAATACCAAATTTTTATTTTTATTTCCTACGCAATAATTTTTTCTTTCCTTTATTCTTTTTCTCTCTCTCTCTCTCCTATCTCATTCCTCTCTCTCTCTCTCACTCTCTCTCTCTCTCTCTCTCTCTCTCTCTCTCTCCTATATCATTCTTTTCTACCTTTCTTCTCTCACCTCTCTTATCTTATCTTATCTTATCTTATCTTATAAAATATAAATCTTGTGAAGTCTCCCACTCCACTTTCCCTCCAAAACTCCCACCGCCTCCTTTTTTATTTATAATTTTATGTTTCAAGAGTATATTAAAATTTAGGAAAAAAATTAGATCTATAAATACATGAAGTTTGTTCCTAGATAATTTGATTAGTGAAAATGAAAATTAATTTTGTGATATAAATTATGTAATGTACGATGCTAAGTAGTGTGTTTTTGGATTATTTAGTGTTCGAAAAAAATTCAACTATTCAAATATGCAAAATTTGTGTTTCAATAACCGATCTGGTGAAAAAATATATAATTTCGTGACAAAATACGTAAAGTGTGATGTTAAGCAGCGTGTTTTGGGGGAATTTATTGTTCGGAAAAAATTTAACTGGTATACTACTCAATTTAAACTCGCTTTTTTATGTTGCAATTTAAGAAACAAATTTACCCAACAACAATTCTATATTAACAAGATTTTTTACCTCGTGCAATGCACGGGTCAAGGCGTCAGTGGTTTTTCATCTCATGATCTCTCTCTCTCCCTCTCTCCTCTCATCTCTGTTAATTATATCTTTTCATCACCTCTCTCTCTCTTCTATCTTCTCCATCCCACATTTTTTATAATGATTTTTTAATTATATTATAAGTATTAGAAAGGAATTTATAGTAAAAGTTACCTTTTTTTACATTAGAATTACATTAGAAAGGAAATATAGTAAGAATGTAAGATGGGGGCGATCCGTCAAAAAAAAAGTAAGATGGGCGAAGCTGGAAATTATCGAAAATGTAGTCCCTTTTATTAAAAAAAAAAAGAAAAAAGTAGTCCCTTTTATTAAAAAATAAAAAAGTGGAGTGGTGGTATTTCAACCATGATAAAGCCAAACCCATTCTTAACTGAGCTCTTAACTGTGAAGTGCGAAAGTGATGACTGAGTAGAAATAAAGCAGAGCAAGCAACAACGCTCGAAGCTGAAACTCACAAAATTGATAATTTCTCTTCTCTGCTTCATCTCACGTAGTAGATTATCATTATTCCATTTCTCTACACACCATAAACCATTAACTAATTAAGTCCTCAACTCGTTTTCCGAACTCGGACGAGTCTAAACCGAGTTATGGCGAATCACCCATCCGACACCCCCGCCGACGATTTCCTAGAGCAAATTCTAGGCCTCCCGAATTTCACTTCCACCGACGGAACCGATGCTTCTTCCTTAGCTTCTCCGATGATGCTGCAACTAAATTCCGGCGACCCCGCTCACCTTGCCGCCGGAGCGGGATTTCACACACCGGTTTATCAGTTAGGGTTGAGCCTGGACCAGGGTAAAGGAGGGTTTTTGAAGCCCGATGACGCTTCAGGGAGTGGAAAGCGCTTCCAGGAGGAAGTTGTTGATACCAGACCTAAGAATGTAAAATAACCTTTTCATTTCTCTTCAAAGTCCCTACACAAAGTTACATAAATTTTGTTTTTATAAAACTGATTTTGTTTCTTTATTTTTTAGAATTTTTGGTGGATGTGATCATCTGTTGAAGATGTTGTTTTTGGTGAGAAATGGTATATAGTAGATGTGTTAGGGTCACTTTGCAGTATATAATGCCAATAAGATAGAAAACATTTGAGAAATTACATTCTTCAGCTGCCTGGCATAGTAACAAATTATTTGGGCTTGCTTTTGTTGATATCAACTTGCTATTACATCAATGTTTGCCCTTTGTGAGTGGATCATACTGGTTGTGCTTGACTTGGAGTATGACCTTTAGATAGATAAGAATTCAAGTTGAAGATGAATGAATTATGGTTAGATATTATGGAGTGTGTAGACTTGGCCTAATCTTAGACCATTTAGCAGAAAATTAGACCATTTAGACCTTGACATTTAGACCATTTAGACCTTGACATTAGTACTTAGGTCATTTTTTCCCTCAAATCTTTTAACCTCTTAAATTATATAAGACGCACATGTGCTTGGTTTCAACTAATCTATAAAAAAAATGCTTACTTTTTGCAAGATTATTAATTTTTAATATGCACCTTTCTGCTTCTGCGATGGCCACGAGGAAAGTTGTTGATCAACAGATCAAGTAGTGTTTTTTTTTCTGTATTTGATATATAAAGTTTTTGCAGACTTTTCATGGGCAACCCATGCCTACTACAGTTGCCGCCGCTCCACATCCACCGTCAATGCGTCCTAGAGTGCGGGCTAGAAGAGGACAGGCTACAGATCCACATAGCATAGCTGAAAGGGTGGGCACTGACATATTTTCATGAATACAGAATTTCTGCTTGTTATGATGCTTAACATTTAACAAGGATAAACTCAGACTGCCTGTTCCTTGATTAGCTAATGTTTCTTTATTCTTCATCTTGCCATTAAATAACAGTTGCGCAGAGAAAGAATAGCTGAAAGAATCAGGGCTTTGCAGGAACTGGTTCCTAGTGTCAACAAGGTATGTGACTTCTCATGCATGTTATTTTTGTTACAATATGTAATGTTTCACCTGTACAATTTTGTCCGTAGATAAGTAAGGATGTTTTCATGTTTAGTTGTTTACTTTGAGATGAGAAAACATACAGAGCCTCCCCTGCCCCGGAAACAAAAATGGTGCTGAAAATGGAGTTTTGAGGGGTGTGTTTGACTGATTTGTCTAATTGTCTTGTTAGATATTGGTTATCTGTTGGATCTTGAAGATACTGTTCATTGCATACTTGGTCAGAACACAACCATCTATAGTTCTATGGTTCTACCCTAACACTGGTCATGTGGCTCATGTCTGTATCCATTTGAAGGAACTTTTAATGCTAACTATTTATGTGAAAACGCTCCTATCAAAAGGTTAAGAGAAGAGGATAAATCTGCATATATTCTGTTTAGGTGTACATGAAATTTAAAGAGTTCTGAAGTATGAAATAAATCTCAGATTTCAAGATATAGAGATTTTGTAAGAGTTGTGTATTTCTCTTGGCCCTCTACTGTATAATTTTTCTGTTGTTTCTAATATGATTGTGTATTTGTACTTTATTCAGACAGATAGAGCTGCCATGCTGGATGAGATTGTGGATTATGTAAAATTCTTGAGGCTTCAGGTGAAGGTTAGTGCTTTTGTGATCTTCATGGATTTTACATTTGATTTTTTTATTATTCTATCTTTATTAGGTCTTTATATTCAATGGTACCTTTAAATGGTATTTTTTGTTTATTCTGTCAAACCTGTTAACCTATGATTTTTGACCTCTCAACCCTAGAAATCATCATTTTTTGGGGATTCAACTGGTAATTATGAGCCTGAGATGCCACTTTGGTACAAGATTGATTAGCCATTGGATTTTATTCCAGAACACTAGTGAATATCTAAATACAATTAAATGATAGCGTTTTACGCGATTTTGCACTGTTGCCACTTTAACTACCCAAAAACCTCCAACTTTCCAAGGGTCATCAGCCGTGGACTCAATTGTCTTTCACCAGTGGAAGGTGTGATTTGCAGTGTGTGAATAGTAATACCGATTTCTAGTTTTCTACGAAAATGTTAACAGTTTCAATGATTGTGTGGGAGTACATGCCGCTGCTTGAACTTGAATATGAAAGTGAAAGCAAGGCTTTTTTATTGGATCCAAATTTAAATCTCAGCAATATGAAACTAAGAGTGCTAAAGGCTTCCAATAACTACTAATTCATCTGTCTGTCTTTCAGGTTTTGAGCATGAGTAGATTGGGTGGAGCGGGTGCGGTGGCACCACTGGTAACTGACCTCCCATTATCATCAGTCGAGGTAATTATTCTAGGTATATATAGTTTGCACAATTTTGCTTTTCTCTAGGACAATATCTCAAGTTTAGTACTGATCAGGAAGAAGGAAGTGAGAGTGGAAGAAACCAACCAGCTTGGGAGAAGTGGTCTAATGATGGCACAGAAAGACAGGTGGCTAAGCTCATGGAAGAAAATGTTGGGGCTGCCATGCAGTTCCTTCAATCAAAGGCACTCTGCATCATGCCCATCTCACTAGCATCAGCAATATACCAGTCACAACCATCAGACACCTCCAGTATAGTTAAGCCTGAAACTACTCCTCCTCCATAGACATACCTCGGTATTTCTGGGACCCACCTGTTATTTGTCTGTTTCTAACCTCCTTAATTTTTAGCCATTGGTTCCCATCAAGTTGGATTCAGAGTAGGATGACATAGTCCTTCCTTTTTCTGCCGATCTTGAAACTTTTCTCAATACAGGGTTCAATGTGAATACCTAGAAAATACAACCAGACCCCATCATGTATTGGCAAATTTTTTGTAAAGGGAAATAACTTGTCTAAGTTCACTTGATATGCTCTTCCTTTTTGTATCAAAGGGTGGAGGTTAGTGGAACGTGATGGAAGCACTTTGATAGTGGGGCTTAGTTTTTGTAGTGGGCTGTGGGACCTTCTCACCTTGTAAAAGTTTAGGTTGGTGTCTATGTTTTTATTATTAGTGATGTAACTCTAGAGAATTTGAAAGGGATAATGTTGCTTTAAAGAGTGTTGGATGTTAATGCAAAGTCCAGCTGAAAATGATGGTGCTTTATGTTTTTTTGGGGTGTGCGAGAGTTGTTGTTTATTCAAAATTAATTGGACTTTTTATAAGATGGAAGGAGAGATGGAATGACAAGTAATGTGCTGCTCTCTTAACTAAATCCATATCAATCAATTAGCAATAATCTTACTCAACTCTCAAGTGATAGAAAGTCAAAAACCTACTCTCAACTGTGTGGTATATATATATATGTAGGGTTGTTCATGGTTCAGTTCTAAAGGTGAACTGCACCGAACTGAACTGAACTGTTAAGACAGTTCGACCGAACTGAACCGAACTGTCTTAGCAGTTCGACGAACCGAACTGAACTGTCTTAATAGTTCGGTTCGGCAGTTCGAGCTCGAACCGAACTGTTTAAATTTTGAACTTTTTTTCGAACTTTTTTTTTTGGGCTCAAGAATTCGAAAAAAAAAATTAAAATTTAAAACAGTTCGGTTCGAGCTCGAACTGCCGAACCGAACTATTAAGACAGTTCAGTTCAGTTCGTCGAACTGCTAAGACAGTTCGGTTCAGTTCGGTCGAACTGTCTTAACAGTTCAGTTCTAAACTATTAGCAAAAGTTCAGTTAATTTCGGTTTAGTTCGGTTTGGCAGTTCAGTTCAGTTTTTTGGTTTAAATGAACAGCCTTCTAATATATGGATATAAATGGAAGGATGCTAAGAGTAGGTTATTTTTTATTTACAAAATGTCAGAATGATACGCCTTTTTTGTTGACTATTGGGGTGGGGTGGGGGGGGGGGGGGGGATTATTATCTTTTTCCATCTTGCGTACCTTTGAATTTTGTCAAAATTTTGGCCTTTTTTTTCTCTCTTCTCCTTTGCTGAATAGCACTTCCCACGTGAATAATTGTACTTGTGTTGCTGGAAAGTTTACTCCTGGGGCCACTTAGTAGTAGTTGTACTCAATTTAGATTGACAAAAAAAAGAAAATCGATTTAAATTTCAGATAAAGATAACAATCACGTAGTTTTGGTTAATAATCGTCGTTATAAAATATATTTTTTATTTCATATAGGAGTGAAGTATTTTTTTTTTTGACAAAAAGGAGTGAAGTATCTATTGACGGTGCTAATGACTTATTTTTGTTGAGGAATCTAGTGGAGTCTCCTATTTTAACCATGTTTTTCGATACACGAGGGTCGAACTCGAAAATCTTACCTAAGAGAATTGAGCCAATTTTCACTCGGACGGCATAAATGTTGGTGATCTTGATGGAATCTTAATCCTCTGTGTCTTACATTTTATGGTGTGTTTGTTTGAGGTGAAAAAGAGAAGAGAGGGTCATTTTGTCATGTTTGGTTGAGGGTAAAAATGGGAAAAAGAGAGGGAGGGATGATTGTTTTATTGTTTTTTGCAATCTCTCCAATTGTGGAGAAAAAAGTGAGGGGTTAAAAAAATGGCGCAGTAGTTATGTTTTTACTATTTTATCCTCACTTTATTACCCCAATGTCCTAATTCTTTTCATTATTTAATTAAATTAAATATCTAACATAAATATTTAACTAATTAAATTAAATGATTAAAATAATTATTTAGTTAAATAAAATAAACATTTAACTAATTTAATTAAATGATTAAAATAACTATTAACTTAATTAAATTTAAAAATTAAATCAAACACATAAGAGTGTTTTTGTCCTTTTAAAACTAGTATTTTTTTCTCTCTTCTCTATCACTCTAACCAAACCAAGAGACACAACTCTCTCTCCCCTATTACTCTTCTATTTCTCTTAAACCAAACAACACCCCTAATCTACTCTATTTCTCACATCTTTCTCTCTTCCCTCACTCTTTCTTCCCTCTTTCTATCTTTCCTCTTTCTCTTCCAATCCAAACACACTCTTAACGTTGCTAGGTTCCTCAAGCTCCTTTTTCTCTGAATAATCTTCACTAAGGCCATGTTGATCTTTGTTCTTAAACCAAATAGAATTGATTCCTATATTTTGCCCCAATAGATGGGATGACGTGGCCTTCAGCTAAAAGAGTTGATGTTTTTAAAGGAACGTCTTATTGATTAAAAAATTAATTACTCCAAATAGGGATGATAATGAAACCCGGCCCGTGGGCATCCACCGGATCTGAGTTTGACGCAGAAACTCGCTTTAATGAGGGCGCGTTTGAGATGTCGATGCCCATCCCACACTCGCTCGACTAAACATTAATTATCAATTTTTATTTTATGCATATATATATTTATTTATATTATTTCATATATTTTTGTTTATTTTTAATTTTGATCTCTTTTACACAGAAAATCTATTTTAAGGTTTGTAACTTTATTTTAATATAGTATAATAATTAGGATTTTATTCTATTAATTGTTAACAATATAAATTATTTACTTTTTTTTATATAAATAATGGCAGAACCGGGGACCCCGCAAAGAAACCCGACCCCATTTGGGATGGGGATGGGAAGGGCAAAACCCAACCTCGCTAGGTATTGGGTCGGGGACGAGGGAGGTAAAGCCCACCCCATTGCCATGCCTAACCCCAAAAATAAGTCTAAAGCAGGAACAAGAAAGAGATGGAAAAGCCGTAATGAAAACAAAATCAAACAAAAATTGAAGCAAACTCAAATGGTTTTTTTTGGCAAAGAAAGTTGGGAACCTCTTTTAACCTTCAGATGTAAAGCCTATTTTTGGAAAAATAATAGGTAAAGAAAAAGAGTACTCCTCCCTAAGGATGGACAACCAAATCATGGTCAAGTAGCAACACAAAATATCATCTTTTTTTATTGGCAAATGTTAGTTTTCGGTGAGTTATATCAAATTATCAATAACTAAAATTTGAACATTGGACCTCCTTCCTCCTTTGTAAATCTCTCCTAAACCAATGTTGATGAAATCCAAATCAGCTTTCGTAATTTGATTAATATCTCATGCTATCTCCCCCTCAAGTGTGAGTTACCTACATCTTGACCCAAACCAGGATTTACTTCTCGCTCCCCCACCAAGCCGAACTTGGCTCTGATACTTCTTGTTGGGGATTCCGAGGGAGCACTGGTAGCAACAATGAGCTAGCCAATGAACCGAACCACCAAGAGACCTAGGCGCCACATCTCCACCCAATATGGGTCCCCTCTCTTATATATCCTTCATTTAGCTCATTCATAGCCGATGTGTGACTAACCACTCACACTTGAATTCCCAACATCCAACAACTGTTATCAGAGCTTTTGGTTCGATGGGGTATTAATTTCTTAGTAAGATTTGTGGTTGCGGCTTTGTCTAATCTTCCACATCAGAAAAGAAGTTTGATACTGTGAAAGTGTTGTTTGAGAAAGGTTCTGGCTAGGAAAGAATTGGTATTTAAGTGCGTTCATTGTGACCCACCTCTCTTTCCTGGAAACCAACTTGGTGCATGGTTTACAGTATGTACATAGATGCAATGTCAAATTTTGGCAGGGTGTGTTGATACAATCGAGGTTGCACAAGGTGTGTGTTGATACAATCGTGGTTGCACAAGATGTGTTGTGAGATTATGTGGATGACTTTCGACATGGAGAAGTTATTGATGTGGTTTTTCCTCAAGTGAAATGTGCTCTTTATGGTAGAGTATGATAGTTGTTTTGAACTATTATTGTCAGTGTAGACAATGAAAGTGGAAGATGTCTCGCGTATCAATTACAATCAATGTGGAGATTGTTAGAGTTGATTGGAATTGAGCATCTTGAAAAAGTTATGTCGATGGCTTCCGACATGAAGAAATTCTTCAAGTAGTTTACCTTCAAGTGAAGTTACTCCTTATGGTGGAGTATGATAGTTCTTTTGAACTATGATTGTCGATGTAGACAATGAAAGCGGAAGATGTCTCGTGGATAAATGAAAATCAATGTGGAGATTGTTGGAGTTGATTGAAATTGAACATCTGGAAGAAGTCCCACATTCCTTAGTTTTGTGAAGGAAAGGGGAGACCAAGGTTATATATATGAACTCAAGTTCTCCTTTACAAGATGCACCAATCAAAAACACATTATGTTTGTATTTGACTTTTTTTTGTCTCTTATAATCTTGTTTTAGAGTGTTGTGAGATGTAGTTAAATATTTTCTTTGGAGGGTGTGGATGTACTGGGGCCATTGGGTGTTTGAGAGAAGTTGTAACAATTTTCACATAGTGTTTTTCTCTGGTTGTCATTAAACAACAGTTCCTGATTTTTCTCCAGTTTTGGAGTTTTCTACGCTAAATTCGTGTGTTCTAATAGTGCTCATTTTAATTCTCCATGTTGTTATTATCCCATTTCTCATCATTTTGATTATATATGCATGTTTCAGTGACTTACACATTGTTTAGCCAAGTTATTAGGGAGAGTGATCTTGGGGCATGTTGAGCTCTATAGAAGAATCTGCTGCAAACAATCTTCGAAGACTTCTATCCATGAACAGATTTCCCGATATGACATAACCTTTTTCCGTAAGACTTCCCTCGTGGCCATGGGAAATAAATCTTGCATAGACCCGCAAAGCGCTACATCCATGTTTCCAGGAGATTGGTCTCAAAGGGTTGAGAATCTACCAAAGCCGTCAAATAATCCTCCCCTAACGTATCCTTCTTCATGTTGCGATCAAGAATATTCAGTGGCGGACCCAGGACCCCGGGGTCAGGGGTGTCAACTTTTTTAAGGCCAGTGTCAAATGGGTGCAAAATTTGGTCTACTAGTGCAATTTAAAATTTTCAGGGGGTTCAAAATTAAAATTTCAGGGGATTTGGGATATTTATATAGGGTGGTAAGTGCAATTTTTTTCCCAGGGGGTTCAACTGAACCCCCTCACTACAAGGTAGGTCCGCCACTGAGAATATTGCATTTTTGGATTGAAGTTCCACCATTTTTGGGGAGGACATACTTTTTTTTTGACAAAATGGAGAAGACAAACTCATGAATGTATTCTCAGATTCCCGAACAATGGAAATTCAACTTAATCTTTTATTTTTAGTTCAGATCAGACTACCCACAAAGTGTCTTAATGCTTTCAATAAAAGACTAATTTTCGTTCGTGCTTAGAAGCAAATCGCACACTGGCCAACACCGAGTTTCAACTTAATCTAATCATAGTTAAACTTTTTTTTGTTGGTCAAGAATTATACCTGGACCATAAGTGGTCGATTTAAATGGGCCGAGGCCCAATCGTTTTTTTGGTCACAAAAACTGGAGGACCCGCCAATTCCCCTTATCGTCAACATTTTGGAACTGAAAGAGCAAGAAGGGGCAAATGGCGTTAGAGCAGGCGGTTTCATCAACAAGCTTTAGGAACCTACTGACGTCCCCCCCAAACCCTAATTCCAAACCCAAAATCCAACTCCCATCTTTTAGAACCCACCTTCCAAAAGGAAATCACGGGAATTTGAAGTTGAAGTTGAGGTGCTTCAATTCCATGACCAATGCAACGTACCCTAAACCCTCTGAAATTCAGTGGCAAAAGGAACTTTGCAACTCCGTCAATCTCATCGGCTTCGTCAGCGCCCCTGTAGAAATCAAACACCTCCCCTCCGGCAAAGTCGTCGCCTGGACTCGCCTCTCCGTCAAGAAAAACGCTACCCAAACATCATGGATTAACTTGACATTCTGGGATGACCTTGCTCATGTTGCTTCTCAGCATATACAGAAAGGCCAACAAATTCACGTTGCTGGTCGGCTAGTAACTGACACGGTTGAAACCGATGAAGGCAAACAACAAACTTACTACAAGGTTTTTGTAACCGCCATTCATTAGCTCAAGATTTGAAAAAATGTCCTTCAAAATTTATACATAGTTTTAAATTTGAGTGAATCACTGTGTTGTGGATTTTGTTCAGGTGGTTGCTCAGCAGCTGAATTTCATTGATAGGAGTGCTTCGCCAGTGTCCTCACAAGATCAAGACTTTGAGTTCACCATGGGTGACAGTGGTACTGGTAAGTATATATTCAATGCAATATAGTATTTTCGACTTCATATGGGTTTTGTTTTTCTCTAAAATAGTTTAGCCTTTTGCTGTTTTTGTTTCAGGGAGAAAAGGGGGTTATCCTGCAAACAATAGTACTGGTTCTGTGGTGGAATTATGGCAAGCATTCTTTGCTAACCCAGGGGAGTGGTGGGACAATAGGAAGAACAAGGTAGATTTTTATTCCATAGTATAGTATTTATCTGCAATGCTGTCTTTTTATTTATTTTATCTCGGTGGCATCAAGCAGTTGTTTGAACTTTGAAGTTTTATGTTGCGTGCCTATTGATTATTGCTAACATGCCATTGTATTTTTGGAGTTAATTCTCTCTCAAACGTGTATAACAACATCCTCAATCGCCCTCTGTAGAGTTTCCTTTCAATGATTTCCTCCATTTCATATTTTTTATGTACTAAAGTTTAGGTTGAGGATAGTTTCCCCCGTTTATGTACTAAAGTTTTGGAGTTATTGAGGTTGCCTTCAATAAATAGGCTCTAAGTCAATCAACCCTCATCGGCATATGCATTTTGCAGTAATAACACTTTTCTATCCGAAAAATAAAAAATCTTTTCCTGAATAATGTTTTTCTGCTTTCCTTATTGGCATGATTATGACATAATTTAACTTGTACCACTTGTACCTCTGCCATTGAGCATTGGGTGTCTGTCTGCACCTGCAGCAAAGCACAGAGCAAAAGTGAAGGAAACAATCCCAAGATTTTGCAGCTTGCATTATATTGAGCTATCATTTATTTCTATGGATCCAGATCAATATCTAAGTAACAATTCAATTATTTGAACAAAAGGATATGTTGAGTTTCTTTTCTTTGCTTGGATTGACATGGAGAACTATCTGCATTTTTTGATAGCCATGTCTAAGTCATAGTTAATAACCACTGATGATTGAATAAGATCTTGTTACAAAGTTGTATCCTCCAGTTATCAATTTCTCACGCCTTATATCTTCAAACATTTCTGTAAACTTTGCAGAGGAACCCAAAAGCTCCGGATTTTAAGCACAAAGATACTGGAGAAGCGCTGTGGATCGATGGCAGATCCAATCCACCATGGGTCAAATCCCAACTTGAAATATTAGACATAAGGATGGGATCTCATGCTGGTCAAAACGGTAGGATGGCTGTAGATATGGTGACAGCTGATGAAATCTTTTCTTTCTAAAAGCTCTGCCAAACCTTGCCCAAAGTAATGTTCTATTTCAACTGGGAAACTTCTTGATGCAGTTTGCATTTTGCCCATAAATTTTAGTTCTACGTATGGGGGCATTGTTTATAGTCTCTGGTGGTGGTATGTTAGTATTTAGGTGTACTCTAGTTTAGCAGCCTAGTTCACATTTTCTGGAAGTGGAATTTTGCCTATGTAATTTATATTTGATTTTCTTATGATCCAACCTGTTCATAGTGATGGCTAGCATAAGATCTGAGCTCTTGGACCTCAAGACTATTCCCCTTCATAACTAATGTTTTAAAAAGCGGATTGGAGTTTGAACCGACGAGACTTTTATTAGGTCATGGTTCAATTGTTTTAAAGTTTAAACTTCTTGGACTAGCATTAATTGAAGGGTGAACAATCCAAATAAACGGACCATAGACTTGGCTGGTTCTCAGCTTAACGATTGAACCGTCTAATTTGGTTTAATTTTTAAAACACTGTTCAACACTAACATTCATTCACCTCTCCTAAATTATGATCAAATAACATGGACACTCTATTTATAAATTGAACACTTACATCTCTTATTTGTTGAGAAAGTTTTCCTCACCTCAAGTTTTTTAAAAGACACAAGCACCCATTTATTCTTAACATAATATGGAGAAGATGTGTGTAATTTAAGGGAGGTCAATGTCTTGTCCAAAATAGAAGGGCTATATGTGTTATTTAACTAAATTGAGGGGAGGTGAGTATAATTTCCCCACATTTTAGAGCATATGTAGAGATTAGTGAGATTAGCTGTTGCTTGTGTTTTGAGTTAGGATTTTGCTCGGAAGCCTTTTATTGAATCATTAAAAATAGCTGTTGCCAACTGAGCTTTAACATCATTGATTAGTTTCTACAATTAGAAATTATCACAGTAGTTCTTTGAGTTGGTCAATTTGTTTTGGTCCTCTGTACAAATAATGGGGGTCCAAATATGTTTTACCACTAAGCTGTGTTCTTGGGATTTTGAGTTGGCCAATTTAGTCCTTTAAATTGTTGGAAATGAGTTAATGTGATTGAATTTCAATAATTATTTTGAAATTTCATTAATTGTAAAACCATGCCCACAATTTTACTAGTATAGAATAAATTAGTGATTTATTAGAAGACTTATGCTATCAATGTTGTGTTTGTTTACTAACAACAACGTTAAGATCGTACCAAGTCTGAAGAGTAGAATTGGGTGAAAGTAATTGAAGCAAGTTTCTGGGATAAGGGTTCATGTATCTTGGTCTACTTTTAGATTAACGAGTTTATGACGGAACCATGTCTACCCACCGTTGAATATCACACGGACATCATCTCCAGTTAATATCGCACTGGGCGGGTTTTGAAATCCATGATCTCTTTAGCAATAATTTGATGTCACATTACATCCACATTGAGTGATTGAATTCATTCATTTAGGAATAATTAAATAAATAGAGGTCATGAGTTCAAATAATATTGGAAAGAAGAAGAAAAGACTAATAATAGTAAGAAACCCGAAAAAGAGCAAAAGAGAAACGATGAAATACTCTCGAGCCGAGTAAAAAGAGTCGAGAGTGGGATACGTTTGTGAGGTTTTGAGATTTTATGCTCTGCATTGTTAAATAGGATGTGACATACACCACAAAATTTCCCGACAAATCAACTGGCTTTCAAGTGTGTTATGTACTCACTCGCCCTTATTAAGAAACTTCTAAAGAGATTACTCATCCTGCAAGTGCTCAAAGTCAAACACGTTTACCTACGAAGCTTTTATGTTTTAACCTAAAAAGTGATGCCAATTAATTTCATTAAGCCATCATCAACTATGTAGTCTCATAACTGCATATTCTCTAGATCAAGAACATGTTTTGAGTTGAGAGGCGTGGAACACGTCGAATAAATTTGCCAAGGAAGGAGATTGAGAAATCTGATAGGCAATTGGTCAAATCCTTTGGAGAATTTGGAATGAACCATGAAACGAGGATTGAGCTTTTTACCTCGAAGAATCCTCTCAATACCTACAAAGGAATTCCTTTTGAAAAGACATTTCCACTTTCCTCAAATTCTAAACGACCTCATTCTCTTGTTGTTACAACTCTTTTGTTGACTTTGGAGAAGGTGTTTACCACGTAATATTTCGTGAGCCATTTTTAGAAGAAAAAGGGTTACGCGACCCAATTTTTTTTATAACTTTGATTATTTTTATATTTGCAACCGATTTCTATCCTATAACTCGACTTTAGCTACACACTTCATATCAAAACTCCAATACAATGGTGGGAATCTTATAATTTTGGTTTAAATATTTTTTACCCCCTGCAAATATACCCATTATCCAGTTACCCCCCTGCAAAAATAAAAGGTTTAAAAAACACCTTGTAAAATGTAACGTTATCCAGTTACCCCCCTGCTGTTAACTTTTCTGTTAAACAAAATGTAAAATGTAATTTTATCCAGTTACCCCCCTGACGTCAGTGCCACGTGTCACCATATTATTGGGTCTCTGTGACACGTGGCACTAACATGCCACGTCAGCATCTATGTCACCACTGCCACGTGGCACTGACATGCCACGTCAGCAACCAATGGATGGCTGCCACGTGGCAGTGTTGTTAATTCAAAATAAATCTTTAAAATGCCTAAAGTAAACGTGGCACTGACATGCCACGTCAGCAACCAATGGATGGCTGCCACGTGGCAGTGTTGTTAATTCAAAATAAATCTTTAAAATGCCTAAAGTAAGACTTGATCCCACGACCCCTTACTCACACCCACAACTCCCAACCATTGAGCCAAATTAGTACTTGTGATTATTAACTCATCTACTAATATAAATTACATCATTGCCAATTAAATTAAAAAAAAAATCTGGGTTGTTCATCATCATCATCATCATCATCATTATCATATACAAACCTTCAATGCCACAATGGACTCCAATTCAACTTGGTAGGCCTAAAATTCCACAAACAAAACAAAAATGAAAAATTGAAAAAACCCACATTCAACTGTCTCTGCTGAAAAATTGATCATTCTCCTCTGTCTCTGCTGCTGAGCCTTATCCAACTGTTCCAAAACAGGGCGTCCTCTTTTTCCTCTCACTCCTCCTCCTTCAACCATCTCCACTCCATTCCCAAACCCTATCAGCGACCCTTCAACACTCTCCACCCCACGGAACACAGGATCCACCGAAAACATGCCACTCCCACCGCCGCCGCTCAAAGTCTCCGTGAGGGGCATCGTCGACAGTTCTTTGAACGTCGGGAATAGAGATTTGGGCGTCGAGGAGGGTGGAATCTTGGGAAATGGGGAGGAAATTGGGGGTGGTGAATTGCGGTTTGGAGGAAGGACGAGAAGGTGGATCTGAATTTCTTGAATTTGAAGACGCCATCAAATTCGACGACGCCATTGATCCTTAGGGTTTTTGGTTGATTGAAATTTGAAATTGGGATGATGATGATGATGAAGAACAACCCAGATTTTTTTTTTTAATTTAATTGGCAATGATGTAATATATATTAGTAGATGAGTTAATGATCACAAGTACTAATTTGGCTCAATGGTTAGGAGTTGTGGGTGTGAGTAAGGGGTCATGGGTTCAAGTCTCACTTTAGGATTTTAAAGATTTATTTTGAATTAACAACACTGCCACGTGGCAGCCATCCATTGGTTGCTGACGTGGCACATGTTAGTGCCACGTGGCAGTGGTGACATAGATGCTGACGTGGCATGTCAGTGCCACGTGTCACAGAGACCCAATAATATGGTGACACGTGGCACTGACGTCAGGGGGGGGGGGGTAACTGGATAAAATTACATTTTACATTTTTTTAACAGAAAAGTTAACAGCAGGGGGGTAACTGGATAACGTTACATTTTACAAGGTGTTTTTTAAACCTTTTTTTTTGCATGGGGTAACTGGATAATGGGTATATTTGCATGGGGGTAAAAACTATTTAAACCTATAATTTTATAATTACTTAGGCACACACAAACCAAAGGATTGTTTCAAGCAAAAGGCCTTGAATGTGGTTGTCTTTGTGATGGTTAATTCAAGAATGAGCAAGAAGAAGCAAGCTAGAAAAAACTGAACACGATATTGATGATCAAATTTTAGATTTGGATACTCCAATTTAGGTTCGAGAAGAAGATATAGTGATAGTGGTGGTATTAGTGATGCACTTGGAGATGATTTGAAATGTTAAGAGTATCTAGAGTGAGTAAGAAGTATTGGATAAAAATCGACATGTTAAACAATATATAAGTGTCGGGACTTATACACCTAATACTTTAAGGTTTTGGGTGAAAGATGTGACGTCAGATTCACTTATATGTTTGCTCTTGGCCGAGAATGTGGAGATCTCTCTAGTGTTTTAAGCTTCCTTCATGACCTAACACAATGAAGGCAAGAAGATGCAATTGATGAAGATGAATATCATATGGAGGACGACTTTTCTCAAATTAAATTGAATGTTATCCTAGATATCTAGAGGTATAGTTTTTTAGAGTTGGATTAATATGAGCTTATGTGTTTGCATTTGAGCTTAGATGAATTGTTTGTTATATTTTGAATCTTGACCGTATAATAATGTTATAAATCTGACAAATAAATAATTTGCACCAAAGTTACTAAACAGGCATCAAATAACACTTGCCTTATTTAATTCAACACTTGAAATCAAGTAGAAAGAAACATGGATCAAATCAAATCAAGACCAAACCATATTAGAGAAGGAAAAAAAAGCTCAGCCTTCCTGATGGATGGGGATCCCCTCTTGTATACATGATTTATATATATATATTTATATACCTAAACAAATACAGAACAAAATGAAGTATTATATATATCCTCTGTACAATTAGAAAGGCATTTACTATATTCTTTTATTCTCTTAATGTATTTTCATTTCTGATCTCCATTCCCAGGTTTGCCTTTGAGGATCCAGAACAAGAAGAGTATATATACCCAACGAAGCAGGCCTGAAAGACAACTAGTTGTTGAAACAAACAAACAAATAAAGGAAAATACAACTGTCTATGTGTCTCTATCTTTTTAATCATCAAGAGCTTTGCTATGCTTTCTGGTTCAAAAACAACCCAATCCCTTTGCTTCTGATCCCTTCATGATTCTAAGCCTCTTGCAGGAGGACATGAACATGCTGCAAATAATATAAGCAAATAATAACTATTAGATTAGATAAATATACATAAAACAACAAATATTTACTTTAAGAACAGTTTTTTTTTTTATACAAAAGAGATAGAAATAGAGAAAAAGAAACTTACTCCCAAGGAACATCTCCAACTAACATCCAATCACCGTCTTTATCTTCATAAGTAGGAGCGAATTCAGATCCATTGTAACCTTCTCTTTCTGAATATTCACCTGGATCCAATCCAAAATCAACCAATAAGTTCCCATGATAATTTTCTTCTCTATATATGTATGTATGTGTGAAATTAAAAAGATTATTAATTAATCTTGAAATTGTTATTAGTTCTTACCAAATGTGCATTTGAACATATTTTCCAAGGCCTTGAGAAGTTCTAGGTAGCTATTGTAAACCTTGAGATCTATCTTCCTCAAATAAGGTGCACCAGCCATACTCACTTTCACATACATCCCACTTTCTTCCCCTTTCTTCTGTTGCAAACTATTCTTCCTAAATGATCGAATCGGTGGCCATCCAACTACTTGTGTTCTGCATCACAAAACAAAACCACTTTCATCAACACATGCTACTTTGTAATTTCTTTATTTATTTCCTTATGAAAAATGAAAAATGAAAAAAATAAAATATTGCTTACTTTGCAGGTGGAACACTATCTTGGTCATCAGAAGAAACATTAGAATGATTCATATTGCTATTGCTCTTGCTTATGGATTCTACTTCACTGGTTTCTGGTGAAGATCTCTTGTTGCTTCTAACAAAAGAATAGTTGCTTGAATGTTTCTCTGATTCATCACTTCCGGGTAAACCCAACCTTAACTCTGTGTCCTTGAGATTCATCTCTGTTTCATGCTTTCCCAATGAATTCTCCATTTCTGTTACAGATCCAAACTTTGCAGTTAGTTCAATATGATTTGTTGAGACTTGAGAGATGGGAGAAAATGCGGTTGTTGTAAGACTAGTTGGATGCTAGGGAATTTTATAGGAACAATAGTGTGGGACAATATCTAGGTGACTTATTCTCTTGGTGTTAAATTGAACAAACAATGGAATACAAACCGACTTTCGTGTGTAACACGCGCTTAGTCACGGACTAATCAATGTATTTACTGGATGGGACTGCTAAGGTGTTCAATAGTTGGAGCAAAACTCCACATCAACTCATTATCCAACTCAAAATTGATCTACTTGGTTTGAAATTTTTTAACATTTCTAAAATTTAGATTCTTTTGACTATTCAAGAGTGTTGGAATGTTAGAAAAAAAGTATTTTTCTATATGAGAAAATTACACGCACCTCCTCTTAGCTTTGGTTAATTACATGAACACCCCTTCTATTTGGTAAAAGACATTGACATCCCCTTTATTACCCACAAACACTTGCGGGTGGGGGGTGGGGGGGTAATTACCCTCACACATGTTTATATTATTTATTATATATATAGTTACTATTATTGCAATTTTAAGTATATCTACTTTAAAAAAATTCCAAACTACTAGTCATTTAAGTCCCTAATTGTGTGAGTGATTGTTAGTATAGTCCCTGAATGTATAAAAATTACAAATACATCCTCAAGTGTCTCTTTTGTAATTCATTTTGGCTATCAAATATGTCTACTAATCATTTTGATCCTTGAATGTTTTTTTGTTGGTCAACTTAGTCCATAAAATTTCTAACAGAAGAGACGCCTAAAGAAGTATTTACTATTTTCATACATTCAGTGACTATAATGACAACGTCTCATATATTTAGGAACCAAAATGACTATTTACCGAACTAAAATATTAATTTCATATTATAATTGAAATTTAGTAGTAAATGTTTCTGCACAGATTAATTGTAGGAGGATTCATGTTCATTCCTTCAGACTTTGAAGTAGTATATAGGGTTAAATATGTTTTTGGTCCCTATAAATTTTGATAATTTTGTTTTTAGTTCTTAATTATAACAAATTTCACTCACTTTTATTTCGTACGTTTTCGTCTACAATGCTTTTAGTCCTTCATAACTTTTAATAACGCTTATAAGAGCTATTAGAAGACCCATAAAAGCACTATTAAAAGTCACGATGGACTAAAACATTGATGTAGGAAAATATGGGGACTAAACGTGTGAATGAAATTATTTATAGCGATTTAAAATAAAATTCTCAAACTTTATAAGAATTAAAAACATATTTAACCCTAACATATAAAGAGAATTATATATTTATTGAGGGACGTCGTGACTCCGGCGGGCTTCTAAGAAGTTCCACCACCGAGGAGGTGAGTAAAACTTTTTTCAGCAAAATGAGGGAGGTAGGGGTTCATTTAAAAAATAGAGTGGGTATCTTTGTCATTTTCAAAAAAATGATATTTTCGTGCATGACTTGTGAGTAAATCAACCCATTTGATATCGATTAATTTGGGCCCAGCTTAATGGGTTTGGACAAATTCCGATATAAATCCTCTCATTTCCACTCTCCATACATTTCACTCCCTCCTCTTCATTTCTCTTAATTTCACTCTCACTCATCATTAAAAAATTATAAATAATAATAAGAGAGAGTAAAATTAAAAGAGAAATAAAGATGATGAATGGAAATATAGAAATATAAGAGTGAGAGGGAGAGGATTCAAAGTGGACAAATCCACTCCGAACCATCCGTGAAGTCATGAACCCTCCTCATAAGGGGGGTTAGGGACTGCCGTCTTAGATGTGAAAGCTACCACACGGTTGATGGGGAAGAAGCGCGTGGGGGTGAGGTTTGAAAGCACAGATATAGTTGTCGGTGACTTTAGGAACATGAAAAAGCATGTTGTGAGAGGGATAGGGGACAATGGAGGGAACAGGGACAAGCAATGGTACTCAATACCGGGGACCACGAATGAACGGTTTTGATTGAGACAGTGGGATTTGAGGAGCGAATCCTGGAGCGTTGGATCGCGAGGAATCGGTACACATGTGATAGGTAAAGGGACCCACGTGGGACTTGTTCATTGATTGCCCATAACCATGTGGGTGGGTGTTATTTTCACTTGATTGGATAGGATTATTGGAACATAAATGATTAACTCGAATTCCTTTTGGTTTGAGATAGGTAGGAATCGAAGAAAAAGAAAAAGAAAAAGAAAAGTGTTAGGACTAATTAATTGTAATAATGCGAAAATAAAGAGACATGACAGGGATAAATCAACTACTTGCGTGGCCTCAATAGACATGGAGCTAAATATATATTTGTATTTAGACAATATTTATAGTGGATAATCTCAGTAGGAAACTGGGAGATAGCCGTAACCCTAGTTTGAGGCAGGGCTGTCAAAGTCAAACTAATCCAACTATATAATTTTCCAACCACAACCAATTGCATGCGGCTGTGAATATCGCTGGAGCTCCGCCGTCGGCCACCGTGACGGCCATCGGAGCTCCACCACCGGCCACCGCCCGCAACACCACCATATATAAATATATATTTATTTATATATATATATATATATATATATATATATATATATACAAATTTAAATTTCTGCATTATTAAGGTATTGCAAGAAATTTTCATAATAAACAATACATAATTACAATCTGAAAAATATATATGAACCTATCTGTTCCTTCATAATTAGAACTAGTAGGATACCCGTGCAAACGCACGGGTGCTGTTGTGTTTTTTTATGAATGAACTTAGACATAATTTAAATAGTCTAAACATTACCCGCGTGAAAATAAATACAAATTTAAAGTAGATAAAAAAAGTGTCAAATAAAAAATAGATAAATATTAAAATCTAAAAATGTAAAAGTATCTTTAAAACAATACGTGCATTTATCCAGTGTTTTTTATATATCAGTGCAATGTTTTTATATATATCAGTGTTGTTAACCCGTGTTTTTTTATATATCAGTGCAGCTATCCCGTGTTTATATATATATATATATATATATATATATATATATATATATATATCATTGCAATTATCTCGTATTTTTTTATGTATTAGTACAATTATCCCGTGTTTTTTATATATCAGTGCAGTTATCTCATAGTTTAAATTGATTATTTTAGTTGATTAGTAGATTATAGTAGATAGTAAAAGAAAGATAGTAGATTATCAATAAGAAATATTTATCCCGTGTTTTATTATATATCTATGACAATTATTTGTCGTTTTTTAGGTATTAGTGACAAATATTTGTGACATGTGTTTTAAATATTAATCAGTAGTTTAAATAGTCATTAAGTCTTCTTGTTTTTTTAGATATTAATCTCGTGTTTTTTTATATATCAGTATAGTTATCACGTGTTTTTTCTTTTATATATCAATGCAGTTATCTCACATAGTTTCAATTGATTATTTTAGTTGATTAGTAGATTATAGTTGATAGTGGAAAAAGAAAGTGGGTGGGTTTGATTTGAATTTTGAAATTTTAAAAAAAAATAGGAGAAAGTAGAAAATAGTGGGAGTGAGAAGAAAGTGCGTTGGGAGAAAAAATTTGAAAAAAGCGTGAAAGTAAATTACAATGTTGTTCTTAGATAGATGAGTTGTCAAGTAAATAGGGAGACTTGTTTGGGTAATTTAAGTGTGGTTTGTTTGTATAAATAGATTTGTATAAATAGATTAGACTAGAATTTATCATGCTGAGGTAGAATTTCAAAAGAATTGTATCTTTGGGAGAAGAGAAAAATGTGATTAAGAAACTTGTGATGTTTCTTATACTGATTTTTTCCTTTTTCTCAAAGACGCTACTAGGAAAAACTGAAATACCGACGAAAATATATAGACGAAAAAAGGCAAAATTCATCTATAATTATGTCCCAAAAGGGTACCTCACATGGTTGAGTAAAAGAGACATTAACTTAAGCGTCTGGGGTTCGACGAACCCTGTTTTCCCTCCCATCCAAGAACTAACACACTAATTACTAACGAATTTGTCTATAACGTAAGCGTCGGTATTTTCGCTTTTTCTAGTAGTGAGATGTTCTTCTTCTGAAATTGTATCCCAAGTTCCCAACATAAACACCCAGTTCTGATTCTGAATGATAACACGACCAAATCAAGATTAGTGTGGTTGGTTGACACGAGTATGTTCATCCTGGCCTACTAGTGTTTCATTCAAGACCTGAAACTCGAATATTGGTTAGCAATGCAGCTGCTTCTAACGTCATAAAAGTTGATCAAAAGGATTTAGCTTTACTTAATGGAAAATAGAGTGACTTGTTAGATGACGATAATCATGAGGATGAAGCTACTAGCTAGTGTCACTCAGCCAGTGGAAGAGTCTTCTGAGAGAAGGGTTGTTGTTTCCAATTGTGAATCATGAAGTTTCCAATGTAAGTTTGCATATGTATTTTCATTTATAATTATAATCTCTCTTGGAAGATTGAAATTTAAAAGGTGTTTAATTTGACCAATACCAAAATTCTCTAATTTTAGCAGGATCCAGTACTATATATATTTAATCAAAAGATTAACATTACATTTGGGAATGGACCATATAAATAACATCGAACCAATACACATTTCCCCCCCCACCCCCTCCCACCCAAAAGAAAAAAGTAGAAAACTATAAAAAGCCAGCAAGTTAGGTTTTTTGTTTGGACCACATAACAAAACCCAAAGCACACGACTCCAAAAATAACCAACTCATAGATACACGATACATGTTGGGAATTAACTAAAAAGAGAAAGAATAGCCAACATATCACAAACACTGTCACGTTAACTAAAGCTGTGATGTGATAATAAAACCAAGGGAATGCTTTTCTGGACACAACTCAACTTTCTCTTCCTCTTGGAATTGCACCGCAGACACAAAGGACACTCAACTTTCCTTTCCAGCCAGTTATGTTAAATCAACCTATTGAATAGTCGTATTAAATAAAATAAAGGGAAGCTAGCTAGAAAGTTCAACCGTAGAAGGATCAAAGAAAATGGCTTGAAAAAACGGTTTCCTCGAAAATTCACTTTAAAAAGTTAGTTAATTGTCTAAAATGTCTGCCTTAGAAGCTTTTCTTTTGCTTTTGGTTCCCCCTATTTTTTATTTTTTTCATTAAAAAATATTACAAGGTATGTCAAATGAAACATCATGTTTTGCTTCATGCATAAAAAATGTCGAAAAAACAGAAGGTTATATTAACATTAGGTCATGTAATTAGAGACCATAGAGTAAAGCAGCTAGCTAGCAAGACTTTGATGTTGATGGCATCTTATCAAAAACACACACGTGTGGGGTGTTTAATGTTGATCGATGGCGAAATATTGTGGACTTTCCGCCACACGTGGGGGGAAAGAAATTGAATTAGATATATCAAAAAGTAGGGTAGGGAATGAAAGCCCAAATTTAATTACGTAGGTTAAAAGAACTAGTCCCCACTCCCACTCCCTAATTGCTTCCTTGTTTCCCTTTATGCTCTAGTACTCCATGTGATTGATGGTTTTGGGCAGGCATGGGCCATGAAATGCTTCATGTTGTCATCAAGGCGCCTTCCTTAAGATATCATGATAATGGCTAGTGCTGGAAAATATACAATAAAGTAGGGTTGTTTCTAAGGGGTAATTTACTGCAAGGAAAACCTGATTTAACTACGAACATTATCGATGGAACCAAATTCGTTGTAAATTTGTGATGGATTTAAGATGGAATTTGTGATGGGTGAGTTTGCAACGAGGATTTTGCGACGAAATTCTTTCCATCGAAACTATTGATTTGCGACGGAATTTTTCATCGGTAATCAATTGTAGTGATTCAAGGAATTGAGTAGGATAGGAGGTGCAAGGTTAAAATCCTAACTACTAACATAGCTCACTAACGATTAGCATTTGTTTATAAAAAATGGTTGTTATTTAGTCAAAGCTATTGAGGGTTGGATTTGAACTATTTACAATTAATAGCTAGGTTTGGTTGCTCTCAACTTGATAATCTAGATTTCATTAGGCTAAGCATTTTTTTCGCCCAATCTTTTGTTTGTGAAGTTCAGTCTCTAACCCTAATTTTTGCATCCTTTAATTACTAGAGCAGTAATTATAGTATTGAAGTAGTGTTGCTTATATACAATGCAGGTGTATACCAATTTATCAGTTTTTATGATTTTATTCAAAGAACTATTTAGAATATTTTTTGTGAATACTTTTAAGTGTTATTATTTTTTTATTAGTTAATGCTTTTATTAAGAACTATTTACTTTTTTAAATTAATTATGTTTTATTCAAAGAACTATTTATATACTCTATACGAGAGAGGTGAGGATTGGAACTTTGGAAGTTTCGCAACAAGGAAATTGTCAAGGCCGGATGAATTACACAATAGAGTAATTCTTTGTTGATAGATCAGAGACCATGCATGCAAGAAATAAAGAAATAAAATCAAACAAGAAATTTAAATTTAGGAACTCAGTATCAATAAACTACATACCTTTGCCTAATTTAGGATTTGAATAACACTACAAAAAAACAGGTCATTTGCGAGGGACGTTAGCGAGGGAATACTGTTCCCTCGCTAAAACTGACATTAGCGACGGAATGGTCCCTTGCAAATTCCGTCGCTAACCCCACTTAAATTGTATCAGATCCCTCATTTATCTCTCACTGTTTATTCTTCACTTCACTCCCTCACTCTTCTCTCTCACGAACCCCAACTCTCTTCTCGCATTTCCACCACCACCACACCACCACACCACCACCACCACACCACCACAACCAACTGTCGCCGTCTCTCCTCTCTCTCTCCTACGCGAACGTCGCCCTCTCTCCTCTCTCTCACCAGAGCTCTCCCTTTTCACCACCACCGGAGCTCGCCCTCTTCACCACCACCGTAGTTCTCCCTCTTCACCACCAGAGCTCTACCTTTGGAGGTTTTGATTTTTACTTCTTATGATGTTGTTTTGATTTTTATTTTTTATGATATTGTTTTTTTGGATTTGTAAAATTCGTTTTGTGATATTGTTGTTTGGTACTTTTAGTGAATTTAGTTTTGTGATATTGTTGTTTTGAAAGCAGAAAATAGGATTAGGTTTTGTGATATTGTTGATTGTGGTTTGGGTAGGGTTTTAGGTTTGGGTAGGGTTTTAGAAGAACAAAATGGGATTAGGATTTGTAGAAATTGTGTGGGATAAAAACTTGAAGTTGAAATTGAAATTGTTTGTTGAAATTGAAGTTGTTTTATTGAAACTGAAATTAATAGTGAATTGATTTATGTTTTTTGCTTGAAATTGAAATGGTTTTATTGAAATGTGTTATTGAAAAGTGTATCATTTTAGAGTTGTTAATTGAAAAGTGATTAATTGTTGTTTTGATTAATCCTAGGTTAGATGACTGTGTGTTGTTGATGGAAAAGGGTGAGGTGATGTCGTCCCTCACCCCCATATTTTGCTCGAAATCATCTCCATTGAGATAATTGCGAGACGATACTAACAATTTTAAGGTTGGGAGTTAGAAATAACTTCCTTCACTACTTGTATGGAAAAGGGTTTCGTCTGATCTGTCCTTTACCCCCATATTCGGCTCGAAATCAGGTAAATATACAACTTGATTTGGTAAAGGGTGTTGTGAGAAAGGGCACATGTTGTTTTACAACAACGAATTTGGTAAAAATGATGGTGAGCTACTTGAATGCAAATTCTGTGGAAAGCCAAGGTTTCATGATCGTAAAGGGGCAAAACGTAATTATAAACCTATCGCTGTAAAGTTGATGTTCTATTTGCCTATAGTTCCAAGGTTGCAAAGAATGTTTGCATCGACCGAAATTGCGCAGAAAATGACTTGGCATTATGACAATAGGCGTACCTCAGACGACATTTTACGCCACCCATCTGACGGTGAAGCGTGGAAGCACTTTGATCAAGTGCATTCAGATTTTGCCTCAAACCCACGGAATGTTCGGCTTGGCTTGTGCTCTGATGGATTTACTCCATATATCCAAGCATCGGCGTCACCCTACTCTTGTTGGCCAGTCATTGTTGCCCCTTACAATCTTCCTCCTCAGATGTGCATGACTAAACCGTATATGTTTTTGACTTGTCTGATACCTGTTCCATCCAATCCAAAAGCTAACATTGATATCTTTTTGGAACCTCTGATTGATGATCTTAAGAGATTGTGGGGTGGTGTTTTGACATATGATGCAGCACGAAAAAAGAATTTTATGAAGCGAGCCGCATTGATGTGGACAATTAACCACTACAAAAAATGTTGCCTTTAGCGACGGAATTAGAGAGGGACTTTAAGTCCCTCGCAAAAACTGATATTAGCGACGGCATTAGCGAGGGCATAGAGCTGTCGAATTTTGTTAAGCATTAGCGACGGAAATTTTAGCAATAGCGACGGCCAGGCCGTCGCTAATGACCTGGGCGGGAAAAATTAGCGACGGCTATAGTGTCCCTCGCAAATGTTTTTTGACCGTTCAACGCGTGGAACTGCGTGGAAATGGGCGTAACGGTTAGCGACGGTCCATGCCGTCGCTAATGCCGTCGCTAATGTCAAATTAATTTCCAAAACTGAATCTCAAAACAGAAACCCTCATTTCTCTCTTCTCCTCTCTCTCACCGCCTCTCTCTCTCCGCCTCTCTCTCTCCGCCTCTCTCTCTCACCTACGACGGCCGCCGCACCACCACCATCAACTACCTACGACCTCCTCTCTCCGTCACCTCCTCACTCCGGCTCTCTCTCTTCGCCTCCTCACCGTCTCTCTCTCCGCCTCTCTCTCTTCCTACGGCCACCGCGAGAAGCCGCCAACGCCGCCAACGCCACCACCCTCACAACCACCACCACCATCCTCACCTACCTACGACAGCTCCTCTCCGCCATCTCGCCCTCTCTCTCTCCGCGTCTCTCTCTCACCTACGGCCAACAACCACCCACCACCACCGTCACAACCACCCACCACCACCGTCCCAGCCACCCACCACCACCAGCACCTACTTTCTGCTGTCTCTCTCTCAGCCCCTCTCTCTCAGCCTCTCTCTCTCTCACCTGCGAAATTTAACTGTGCACCGCCGCCACCACCCCCGCCGCCACGACCACCACGAATTTCTGCCCTCTCCCTTTTGTAGGTTTTGACATTTTTTTATGATATTTTTTTGATATTGATTTTTTAAATTTGTTTTGATTTATGTTTTTTGATTGATTTAGGATTGACATCGTTGGTGTTTGGAGTTTAAGAACCGCACCAGAGTGCGCATCGTCACCGAACAACCGCAACAGACGTCAATCTCATAACGGTTAGTTTAATTGAAAAATATTTAATTATTGTTTTGATGAACCCTAGGTTAGATGACTGTGTGTTGTTGATGGAAAAGGGTGAGGGACATCCTAACCCCCATATTTTGCTCGAAATCATCTCCATTGAGATAATTGCGAGACGATACTAACAACGGTAAGGTTGGGAGTTATATGAAATAACTTCCTTCACTACTTGGATGGAAAAGGGTTTTGTGCTGTCCTTAACCCCCATATTCGGCTCGAAATCATCTCCACTGAGATCATATTGATGCCACTAACTTGAAATATTATTGGGAATGTTATCTAACACGTTTTCTTAAATACGTGTAGATGAATTTGTATGAATTTAATCGTGATTGGGTGTATGATCGGTTATATCCGAGAAGAGCGGGTTTAAAGGAATCTTTTGTAATTGGGGTTGAACAGTTTCTTGTGGTAGCGTGGCGACATGAATTGGCTCAACAGGAAAAAGGGGTTAGATGTCCATGCTTAAAATGCGACGGTGAACCTATTATGACCGATGATGAAATCAGGGATCACTTGTATCATTGGGGGTTTAGGCCTAATTATTGGATTTGGGTAGACCATGGAGAACAACAATTTCAAAATTTTGAGATAGGGGCTTCAAGCAGTTCTGGTGTTGGTGTTCCACGTAATGAAATTTTTGAGTCGATGCAAAACATGATTTGCGATGGTCTCAGGGTGAATGTGCCATTTGATGAGCCTCAATATGATGATAATGATGAACTTCCAAATGAAGAAGCACAAATTTTTTATAATTTGTTAAGAGATTCAAACACACCGTTGTTTGAAGGCTCGCCACATTCAAAATTATCTATGTGTGTGAAACTTTTAGCTCTCAAGTCCATGAGTAATATTTCTGAGGTGGGTTTAGACTATGTGACTGAAATGATGTTGGAAGCAACACCTAATAAGGATAATTTGCCAAAAAGTTATTATGAAGCAAAAATGTTAGTTTCGAAGCTGGGATTGAAATTTAAGAAGATTGATTGTTGTGAGAAAGGGCACATGTTGTTTTACAACAACGAATTTGGTAAAAATGATGGTGAGCTACTTGAATGCAAATTCTGTGGAAGCCCAAGGTATCATGATCGTAAAGGGGCAAAACGTAATTATAAACCTATCCCTGTAAAGTCGATGTCAGGAGACAGAGCATATCAGGCGGCTGGAGCAGGAGCTGCACGAGACTCGACAGGAGGTCAGGACCTCCTCTGAGGCGATGAGAAAGATGCAGCAAGATTATGAGAAGGTGACCCGTAGGCAGGAGCTGATGTTTAAGTATTTTAAGAATATGAAGCAAAATGAGCAGCAGCAAGCAGATGAAGAGGAAGCTGAGGAGGAAGCTGAGGAGGAAGCTGGGGAGGAAGCTGAGGAGTCTGATGGTGGCAGCTTTTAGTTTTGTTGATTAAATATTTTGTTATAACATTTTAGATTAAGTGTTGTTGATTCAAATATTTTGTTATTGGATAATTTTTATTTTAAACTATTTTATGTATTTTATGTTATTAGATTTTATTATTTATTAATAAAATAAACAGGTATAAAAGCAGATAAAATAAAATAAAAATTTCATCAGGTTGAGCAGTAGCGTGGGAATTAGCGAGGGGCTTAGCGAGGGAATGTGGCCACGTGGTTGGGTAGTAGCGTGGGCGTTAGCGAGGGAAGGTTGCCACGTAGCTGAGCATTAGCGAGGGAATTAGCGAGGGGGTTAGCGAGGGAACGTGGCCATGTGGCTGAGCATTAGAGAGGGAATTAGCGAGGGAATGTGGCCACGTGGCTGAGCAGTAGCGAGGGACTTAGCGAGGGACCATGGCCACGTGGCTGAGCATTAGCGAGGGATCTAGAGAGGGACACTGCCCTCGCTAATTAGCGAGGGACCCAAATCCCTCGCTAATCGCATTTGCGAGGAGGGAATTAGCGAGGGACGTTGTCCCTCGCTAATTCCCTCGCAAATGACTGTTAGCGAGGGAATTTGGTGATTTAGCGAGGGACTTTGCCGTCGCAAATGACCTTTTTTTTTGTAGTGAACGACTTTCCTGATTATGGTTTGTTGTCGGGTTGGGGGACTCACGGTAAATTGGCATGCCCCCACTGCATGGAACACACAAAGGCGTTTACCCTAAAGTACAGGGGAAAGAGTTCTTGGTTTGACTCGCATCATAGATTCTTACCGCAAGAACATAAATTTAGAAAGAACAAGAAGGCCTTCAAGAAAGAGGTAGTTGAAACTGATGGATGATAACACTATTTTATATAGAGTTATTTATGCATCTAAACATAACTAATTTCTTGAAACCAAGTATAATATCTGTTAAATATAGTAGTATGAGTAAGATAACAACATTCTATGTTTCAAAGAGGATTATGTAATGATTTAAGCATTTTATATAAATATTGGTATGTTTAAGATGTTTGTTCAGTGCACTTGCAGTTAGGTGCAAATACACTAGGGAAACAGCAATGCATCTACGTACTAAACTATACTTACAGCAGTGTAACTGCACTTAGGTGCATCTACACCATCCTACGCTGATGGCAGATTTAACCCCACCTTGGAAGCACCTCAATTCATACCAATGCATAAACTTTTCAATGTTATCATGCTTAGTCATAAGTCACATGGAGTCACATGCCAACATGCAAGAGGAGGCGCCCACAATGGAAAATCATCATGAAAGGCAACGCATCTAGAACACATGGCTTTCCACAATTGGACCTCCCCTTTGGACTCAATCTTCTCAATTAAAGCTCTGAAAAGTAACCATGGTTAAGCCACCTTTGGTCAGCTTGATCTCCAAGCAAACCCTCACTTGAAGGAAACCTCCAAGGCTATATAAAGGCTTCCACTTCTCACTTGAAAAGCATCATATCATAAGATATAGATCATAATCTTCACTTGTAATTTAGTAGTTTCATTCCTTATAGTTTTTAGTAATAGTTAGTTGGCAAGAAGGTAAGGAAGGAACTAACGACTTCTTCCTTCACTTCTTCATCAACTTAGTTAGGTGCAACTGCACCAGGAAGTCAGTGCTTCTGCACTGCTGGGCAAATTTATGCAAGAGTACTTCAGTCAGTGTAATCTCTACCCTATTGATATCTCTTGTACTTTCATTTATATTAATATGTTTTATTTCATCTATCTTTGCCTTGCAATGCATATTATGAGCTAAACCTTTTTTTGGTTGAGATGTTATAACTTTATAATGAGCTTTTGAGTAAGTTATTGTGCATTTAAGTGTTGTATGTATTTTGGGTCTTGTGTTATACTATATCCATCTTATTGTGAGGTTGATCGCTTAGAATAAGTAGAGTTATATTCACAGACATGGTTTATAACTAGAAATCAAGACTAATAAGGGTGAGTGTTTTAATGAAGGCTTTGTTAACTTGTGTAATAAAGAAAACTTTGTTAAAACCATGTTAAGTCCTAGACATAGGATAACATAGTCCTTAGGGTGAAACAGTGGGCACTTCAAAGGCAGGAGTGAACTTATTTAGCACGCCTAGACATAGGAAGCTTGTAACGAAACTCTGAAGAAAATAGCTGAAAGGCATATACTCATGCAGCTGCACTCAATGCATCTGCACCACATAAAAGCACAAAACTCTCAAAAGTGAATTATTTAGTGAAGACATCTCAACTATCATTCTTAACAGATTTCCTTCATATTCTTCTACATATTTGCATTCTGTTTTCACTTGACATTAAAACCCAAAAAATTGTGAGTAGTGTAGTAGCACCAATTTATATTTTCTTAAAAATACAAGAGTTAATCCAATCCCTATGGGTTCGACCTTTCTCATCACTATATTACTTGTTTGTGACTGTGTATACTTGCACATATTTTCTCACACCAAGTTTTTGCCGCTGTTGTCGGGGATTGCCATTAATTTTTGTTGTTTAGATTTATAAATTAGTGTTTTATTATTCTGGTAGTTTGTTTCTTAGTGCAGATGCACTAGCTTATGCACAGGGTCAGATCACCAGAATTTGCATTAGATCCTGAGATAGAGAGAAGGTTTATAAAGTTTCTGAGGCTCAAGAAACAAAGAGTTCAAAGCTGCAGAGTCACTATGTCTCATCAAAGTGAAGAAGAGGGATCTAGACCAGGTTCAAGTGGAGGATCAGTCAGAGGTGGCCCAAGCACTCATCATGAACCTGAGAATGATCACAGAGAGCAATTCATCAACATGGGACCAATAGGTATGATTAATGATAGAAATAGACCCATGAGGGATTATGCTATGTTTAATCATCAAAATATGCAAACAAGTATAGCTAGACCTCATATTGATGCTGTGCATTTTGAATTTAAACCCATGATGTTCCAAATGCTACAAACAATTGGTCAATTTGGTGGATCCATCCATGAGGATCCCCATGAGCATTTAAAACAATTTTTAGAAGTATGTAGTAACTTTATTCTTCCTGGTGTTAGTGAAGATGCATTTGGACTTAAGCTATTTCCATATTCTTTGAATGATAAGGCTAAATCTTGGTTGAATTCAATGGAGCCTAATTCTATTCAATCATGGAATGAAATGGCTGAAAAGTTTTTAGTAAAATATTTCCCTCCCATCAAAAATGCCAGAATGAGAGATGATATTACATCTTTTAGACAAAAAGAATTTGAATCATTGTTTGAAGCATGAAAAAGATGGAAAGAGCTTTTAAGAAAATGTCCACATCATGGTCTACCTGTCATTATTCAAATAGAAACTTTTTATAATGGTTTAGAACCCCAAACCAGAATAATGTTTGATGCATCATCTGGGGGTGTGTTATTAAACTTGTCTTATAATGAAGCATGTGAATTGATTGATAGAATTGCAACAAACAGTTCTAGTTGGCCTACTGAGAGGGTGAGTGCCCAAAAGAAACCCTCAGGGGTACATGAAATTAGTGATGTATCAGCCCTATCTGCTCAGTTAGCCTCACTGACAAACAAGTTAAAAAACTTCACTTCAACCAGTGCACTTGCACCTAGTGCAGCTGCACCAACAGAAAACGCTGCAGCAGCCATAGAACAAGCCCCCCAGGTGATACATCTTGGGTGTATTGTGGAGGAGGTCACTTGTATGAGGAATGTCCTAGCAACCCTGTCTCTGTCAATTATGTAGGATACACTAGGAATAACAACCCTTACTCTAACACCTACAACCCTGGCTGGAAGAACCACCCAAATTTCAGATGGAACAATACTGGTGCATCTGCACCTAATACATCTGCACCAGTCACACCACCAGGATTCCAATCTCAGAACAGCCAAAGACAACAAACACCTGCCAATGATAACTCCTTAGAAGCCTTGCTAAAATCCTTCATTGGTGAAACTAGAAAAGCTAAGCAAGCACAAGATGCATCTATAAAGAATTTGGAGAATCAAGTGGGACAATTGGCTACAGCTCTGTATCAAAGACCAACAGGTACACTACCATCAAATACAGAAGCCACCACATCCCACAGGCCAAGTAAGGAACAAGTGAAGGCCATTTCTTTAAGGAATGGAAAAGATCTTTCAGAACCACAAGAGATTGAAGGTACAGGTAAGGGAGAAAAAATAAAAATGAAAAAAATACTCAAGATGCAGAAGCACCTGATGCATCTGCATCTCCTGAAGTTCCAACTCCAAGGTTAGTCTCTGAATACCCTCCTCCTTTTCCTCAAAGGTTAAAAAAAGCACATGAGGAGAAGCAATTCAGTAAGTTTTTAGATGTTTTAAAACAGTTGCATATCAATGTTCCTTTAATTCAAGCACTTCAGCAAATGCCTAATTATGCTAAATTTATGAAAGATGTGCTTTCAAAAAAAAAAGATTAGGGGATTTTGAAACAATTATTATGTCCAAAGACAGTAGTTTGATTTTGCAAAACAAAATTCCAAGAAAATTGAAAGACCCTGGTAGTTTTACAATTCCATTTTCCATAGGCAAATTCTATACTGGTCGTGCGTTGTGTGATTTAGGTGCAAGCATAAACTTGATGCCTAAATCTATCCTTACAAAGCTAGGGATTGGAATTGCTAAGCCTACCACTGTAACACTATCACTGGCAGACAGATCAATAGCTTACCCAGAGGAAATTAGTGAAGATATTTTGGTAAAGGTTGACAAATTTATATTCCCTGCAGATTTTGTTATTCTTGATTTTGTTGCAGATGAAGAAGTGCCAGTCATTCTTGGAAGACCATTCTTAGTAACTGGGAAAGCACTGATTGATGTGCAAAAAGGGGAACTAACCATGAGAGTAAATGATCAAGAGGTGAAATTCAATGTGATGAATACCCTAAAGTATCCTGTAGAGGAGATTGAAGAGTGTTCAGCTATCAATTCTCTTGACCATTTAGTGCAGAAGCGGTTCCATAAGCAGTATGATCACCTTGCCAGTGCACTTGCACCTGATGCAGATGCACTGCCTGAAGAAGAAATTCTGGAAAAGGACATTCTGCCAAGAGAAGAACAAACACAAAAGGTATGGTCTAGAACTTTTGAATCTCTTAATTTAGAAGACCCTAACCTTAAAAAGAATTTACCCTCAATTAAACAACCTCCAAAATTAGAATTGAAAGAGCTGCCCAAACATTTGAAATATGCTTTCTTAGGGGAAGATGATACACTTCTAGTGATCATTGCCTCTGACTTATCAATAGAGCAGGAGCATGATCTCATTTGTACCTTAAGAAAGCAGAAAAAAACAATAGGCTGGCAAATGGCTGACATAAAAAGAATTAGCCCTTCAATATGCATGCATAGGATAATTTTAGAAGATAATTCTAAAAATTACATAGAAGGACAGAGAAGGCTAAATCCAATAATGAAAGAGGTTGTAAAGAAAGAAATCATTAAATGGCTAGATGCTGGAATCATATACCCTATATCAGATAGTGCATGGGTTAGCCATGTACAATGTGTTCCAAAGAAGGGGGTGTAACCGTTATAGCCAATGAAAAAATGAGTTAATACCAACAAGACCTGTTACAGGTTGGAGGGTATGCATGGATTATAGAAAACTCAATAAGCCCACAAAGAAAGACCATTTTCCTTTACCCTTCATTGACCAAATGTTAGATAGGTTAGCAAGTTAGGAGTTTTATTGTTTCTTAGATGGTTATTCAGGATACAATCAAATAGCAATTGAACCTAAGGATCAACAAAAAACTACCTTCACTTGTCCTTATGGCACCTTTGAATTTAGAAGGATGTCTTTTGGACTTTGTAATGCACCTGCAACATTCCAAAGATGCATGATGTCCATATTTTCTGACTTCATTGAGCAATCAATGGAAGTTTTCATGGATGATTTTTCAGTTTTTGGGGAAACATTTCCATTCTGTTTGTCAAATTTAGAAAAAATTCTCCAAAGATGTGAGGAAACAAATCTAGTGCTCAATTGGGAGAAGTGTCATTTTATGGTACAAGAAGGCATTGTGCTTGGACATAAAGTGTCAAGGAAAGGTCTTGAAGTAGATAAGGCTAAAATAGAGGTCATTGAGAAGTTATCACCTCCAACAACTGTCAACGGAATTAGAAGTTTCTTAGGTCATGCAGGCTTCTACAGACGATTTATCAAAAAAATTTCTAAAATATCCAAGCCATTGTGTCCTCTTTTGCAACAAGATACACAATTTAATTTTGATGAATCATGTATGGAAGCATTCCAAAAGCTCAAGAAAGCACTGGTAACTGCACCAGTGATTGTTGCACCAGATTGGCGCAGATCTTTTGAATTGATGTGTGATGCTAGTGACTTTGCTGTGGGAGCTGCCCTAGGGCAAAGGTATGATAAAATCTTTCATTCTCTTTATTACGCTAGCAAGACATTAATTGAAGCTCAAATAAATTATACTGTAACAGAAAAAGAATTATTAGCAGTGGTTTTTGCATTTGACAAATTTAGATCTTACTTGGTTGGCACCAAAGTTATTGTTTATACTGACCATTCCGCCATCAAGTATTTAATATCAAAGAAAGATGCAAAACCAAGGTTAATAAGATGGGTTCTCCTCCTTCAAGAATTTGATGTTGAAATTAGAGATAAAAAGGGGGTGGAGAACCAAGTTGCTGACCATTTATCTAGACTGGAAAGTGAAAGTACAGGTACACAAGAAGGAGAGATCAAGGAAAACTTCCCAGATGAAAAACTGTTGGCAATTACCTTAACCGCACCTAGTGCTTCTGCACTAAGTGCAGATGCACCTAGTGCTACTGCACCATGGTATGCTGACATAGTAAATTTCCTTGTAAGCAAAGTTGTACCAGTGGACATGAATTGTCAGCAACGAAGGAGGTTTTTCCAAATAGTCAAAAAATACTATTGGGATGATCCCTTCCTCTACAAGATATGTCCAGATCAGCTAATGAGAAAATGCATCCCAGAAGAAGAACAGCAAGCAGTGCTTCTGCACTGTCATGCTGCACCATATGGAGGTCACTTTGGAAGCCACAGAACAGCAGCTAAGGTATTACAGTCTAGTTATTAATGGCCCACTTTATTCAAAGATTCATATTCAATGGTCAAAACTTGTGACAAATGTCAAAGAGCAGGTAATATTTCTGAAAAACATGAAATGCCTAGAACCAATATATTAGAAATTGGACTTTTTGATGTATGGGGCATGGATTTCATGGGTCCTTTCCCACCTTCTTTTGGCAAACAATATATCTTGGTAGCTGTTGATTATGTGTCCAAATGGGTAGAGGCAGTAGCATTGCCTAATAATGATGCTAAATCTGTTAGCAAATTCCTCCTGAAAAACATTTTTACAAGGTTTGGCACCCCAAGGGCAATCATCAATGATGAAGACTCACATTTTTGCAATAAACTCATTGAAAATCTTCTTGCAAAATATGGGATTAAGCATAAAATTGCTACAGCCTACCACCCACAAACAAGTGGGCAGGCTGAGCTATCAAATAGGGAAATTAAAAGAATGCTTGAAAAAATGGTTGGACCATCAAGAAAAGATTGGTCTCTACATTTAGATGAGCCATTATGGGCATACAGAACTAGGTATGTCCCCCTTTAGGCTAGTCTATGGCAAAGCATGTCATCTTCTTGTTGAGTTTGAAAACAAATCTTATTAGGCTATGAAAAAGTTGAATTATGATCTCAACAAAGCAGGTGCGCAAAGGTTTTTAGAATTGAATGAATTGGAAGAATTTAAGCAATTCTCTTATGAGAATGCAGAAATTTACAAGACAAAAACCAAAGCTTGGCATGACAAAAAAATCCAAAGAAGAGAACTTAGAGAAGGAGGAATGGTCTTGTTATACAATTCCAGGTTGAAATTATTTCCTGGAAAACTTAAATCAAGATGGTCAGGACCATTCAAACTAGTCAAGATTTACCCCCATGGTGCAGTTGATTTGTATGATGCAGCCACAGACACCACTTTCAAGGTAAATGGCCAGAGAGTAAAAATGTACATTGGTGAACATGCGGTGAGGGATAAATTCACCACACATTTTCAAAATCTCTAAGATAAAGAGATAGTTAGGCTGAAAGACTCTTAAAACAATCGCTTATGGGAGGCAACCCATGTTATTAAATATTTAGTTTTGCAATTTTTGTTCAATTTGATGTTTTCAAGTGTTTTTTTTAGGAACACGGGTTTTTAGTGCATCTGCACCTATCATTCCTCAGTGCTACTGCACCAGAAATTTAAAAAAATATCACTTGGGTGACAAAATTTTCGAAAATGCCAGCGCAACAAAAATATAGTCATGATCAGTAGCTGAGATGTTGAGTTGTCTCACCTACGCTTGCACGTGTCTCATTGCATGCAAGCCCACATAACTCTAACGGCTACTCCGCCCATCAAATCAACCAACTCACTCACCACTTTAAACTGACCCAATTCCCCATGACTACCGTTTATTCACCCACAGTAACCCCCTCTCTCACAAAATCGTAAAACATTCCCAATCACTGTCTCTCTCTCGCAAATCCCCAATTTCTCTGTAAACACCATCTTCAACCTCTATTCAAGAAATGGTTCGCAAGCAAAGTGCCATGAAAATATCAGGGAAGAGCATCACAGGCACAAGATCAACATCAAAACAACCCCAAAAGAAGAGAGCTGGTGCAACTGCACCTAGTCCAGTACCAATTGATGCTGATCATGCGCATTTCTGGGAAATGAAATTCCTACCGGAAAGAGGTTACAGTTTGATGAAAGCACACCCAAGCTTCATGTCAACAATCTCAAGTCTTCATTGGGATCTGTTAGTGAAACACAGAGCATTCTACTTGGAGCAAGTAGTAAGAGAGTTCTATTTTGGAATTCAGGACAACAACAAAGGTAAAACTCTGGACCATTCTGTAATTAGGGGTAGGAAGGTTTACTTTGATGTTGATAGAATAAATAACCATTACAACCTAGTCTACTTTGGTTCTGATTTTGAAGAGAAAATAGAAGAGTATGGAAAGAAAGAGATGGAAAGAGTAGGGTCTAGAATTGCTGTGAAAAACTCAAAATGGGATAAAATCACCAACACTGAATTTAAACTTAAGAATAGATATTTGATCCCTGAGTTAGGAAATTGGTACTTGTTTATCGATCGCTCAATCTTTCCTACATCCCACACATATACACTCTCTAAAGATAGATTGATCCTCTTGGATGCAATCTTGACCAATGACAATGTGGACATAGGGAGAATCATTAACAAAGAGATTCTAGATTGTGCAACTAAAACAGAAGGATTTTTATTCTTTCCATGCTTGATCACTGAGTTATGCATGAAACAGGGGGTAGAAATTAGTTCTAATGAGCATCAACAGAGAAAGTACCCTCCAGACCCATTATCTGCTGAAATAAAAGAGAGAACCAAGATAAAGGCTGAACCAAATAACCTGGTGCAGCAACACTTAGTGCAGAAGCACCAGGCAGTGTAGAGATTCCAGCAAGAGCAGCATGATTGGCTACAACTTAGGTTGATGGAGATGTCACAGGTACCAACTCAGTTAGAAACCCCAGTGTTTCCAGTATGGGTCTTTCAGAATGAGGAAGGTGAGGAAGAAGAGAAAGAAAAAGAAGAAGATGAGGAGGAAAAGGAAGAAAGTGAAAAGGAAACTAAGAAGGAAAAAGTCCCAAAAAGAAAGAGGGAAACTAAAAAGAAACAGCCAGAGAAGAAGAAAAAGATTGAGGAAGAAGAGGAAGAGTTACTGAGTGAAGAGTTAGTTGATACTGATGAGGATGAAACATTGACAAGAATGGTGAAGCAAATGGAGAGGAATGAAGATGAGGAGGATGATGATACCACCACTGACAGTAATGGCAAGACTGGGGAGGAAGAGGGTCAGAATTTAAGCATGGAGGACATAGTAAGAAAGAAATATGAGGCTGGATCCCAAACAGAACCAGTTCTCACCCAAGTTACTCCACCAACCCACCCCCAGCCAGAAAAATCAACATCACCATCCACAGGGAAGACACCTACTCCACCAACCTCTAAATCACTATCACCCATTCCACAGTCATCATCACCACCACCCATCAACCAAGAAAGCCAACCTGAAAAAGAACCAACCAAACAACCAGCACCCATTCCTTCTCAAGAGAAGACTCCACCACAAACCATGGAGCAAAGCCATCAAACTACTAACATGATTTTTGAGAAACAATCTTTGCAGGTTATTCAGGAAGACCCTCTTGAAGAGGAGGGAAAAACAAGTTCTGAGGAAGAAAGTGCAAATCCAGATACACCAGCAACAGACACAACTGCACCAAACACAGATGCATCTCAAGGTGTTCCAGTTCTGACAGTCATACCAAAGAACAAGAAAAAGAAGCTTCTAATGCATCTGCATCAAAGAAACCTGAGAAACCAAAACCAACAACAGAAGTGGTTGGTGCAGCTGCACCTAGTGCAGATGCACCAAAAGCTGAGGAACCCAAGAAAAAGAAGCAGAAGGTCAAACACATTCCTGTGAGATCAAGCTCAAGGATCAAGAGTGGAGCAAAAAAGAGTAAAACTTTAATGTTGTTATTTTTAAATATACTTATATGTTTTGTTGCTATCCCACATGTATTAACCCCTCTCCCCATTTTGACGCACAATTACTTTTGAATCTCAACTTAGAGCAGTGGGGACACTGCTCATCTTTAAGTTGGGGGGAGAAGCACTTTCAAATACTCTATGCATGTGCTTATATGTTTTAGTAAGTATGTATGTCTGTTTTTTTGTTATGTTTTGTTTACCTATATGTGTGTTAATTTCAAATTTTGTGATGCAATCAACAAAGCTCGTTTTTGAAAATTCAGAAAACTGTTTTACAAAAACATTAGTTTTAGTTTGAGGTGCATCAAATTGTTTCTATGTTCAAAGTAGGATTTGTGAGTTTTTGAAGCATGATCAGCTTAAATTCTTTTTCACAAAACTTAGCCAAATACATTCCCCAAATCACCCATTTTTATTATTACTTTGACACATCAAAACTGAGTTTTAAAAAGAACCTTGCTATTTGAAAAACTACCTGATGCAAGAGGATTTTTAGAAAACCAAGGTCAAAAACAAATTTTCACTAAAAATATAGAAGAGCATAGAGAAATAAGTTTGGGGGAGTTTCCATGAATACTAAGGCTGAGTATGAAAAACTTAGAATAGTCAATACAATAGGTTACCAAAAACACCACAAAAGAGTTCAAAATGTTATAGCTAGCTATACTTGCCTGAGTCATCAAAACTGAACGTGTTCCATAATGCATTTGGTTTGAAAAAGAAAAAGGAAAAAGAAACAATCCAAAGAAAAAAGTATGCATAAGGAGGTCAGTGATGAGGGCAGTATATGCTACAAATCTTGAAATGCAGTATCAAGTGCAGGTGCACTCAAATGCATCTGCACCGTTACCAAGGTGCAGCTGCACTAAAGAAAGAACCACCAAAAAGAAGAAAAGTACATTGACTCAACAGTTTTGAAATACTCAATCAAAGTCCTTAGTTGTACTTAAAGCCCCCCCAAGTCTTAAGGATGTTGTTAGTCTAGTCTATATTTTGAAACACCTTTGTTTTGACCAAACGTGATCTAAAAATTTCCAAAAAGCTAAAGAGAAACTTTTTACTTAGTTTTGGAATTGATTGAATCTCAGTGGGGCACACACTTACACAAATGAGTTTTAATAAACTTTGGATGTTTGGGAATTCAAAGGCACAAAAACAAAATGTTCTGAAAAATGAAGTTCATCAAATGCAAAATCATTCTTTGAAAAGATATGAGCTGATCTGTTCTTCTTTAAATTGAAAATCCTACTAGTGTTTTCTTTTTGTCATTACTTGAGGACAAGCAATGGTTTAAGTTTGGGGGTATCATAACTCTATTTTATATAGAGTTATTTATGCATCTAAACATAACTAATTGCTTGAAACCATGTATAATATCTGTTAAATATAGTCATATGAGTAAGATAACAACATTCTATGTTTCAAAGAGGATTATGTAATGATTTAAGCATTTTATATAAATAATGGTATGTTTAAGATGTTTGTTCAGTGCACTTGCAGTTAGGTGCAAATACACCAGGGAAACAGCAATGCATCTGCACTAAACTACACTTACAGCAGTGCAACTGCACTTAGGTGCATCTGCACCATCCTACGCTAAAGGCAGATTTAACCCCACCTTGGAAGCACCTCAATTCATACCAATGCATAAACTTTTCTATGACATCATGCTTAGTCATAAGTCACATGGAGGCACATGCCAACATGCAAGAGGAGGCGCCCACAATGGAAAATCATCATGAAAGGCTACACATCTAGAACACATGGCTTTCCACAATTGGACCTCCCCTTTGGACTCAATCTTCTCAATCAAAGCTCTGAAAAGTAACCATGGTTAAGCCACCTTTGGTCAGCTTGATCTCCAAGCAAACCCTCACTTGAAGGAAACCTCCAAGCCTATATAAAGGCTTCCACTTCTCACTTGAAAAGCATCATATCATAAGATATAGATCATAATCTTCACTTGTAATTTAGTAGTTTCATTCCTTATAGTTTTTAGTAGTTAGTTGGCAAGAAGGTAAGGAAGGAACTGACGACTTCTTCCTTCACTTCTTCATCAACTTAGTTAGGTGCAACTGCACCAGGAAGTCAGTGCTTCTGCATTGCTGGGCAAACTTATGCAAGAGTACTTCAATCAGTGTAATCTCTACCCTATTGATATCTCTTGTACTTTCATTTATATTAATATGTTTTATTTCATCTATCTTTGCCTTGCAATGCATATTATGAGCTAAACCTTTTTTTGGTTGAGATGTTATAACTTTATAATGAGCTTTTGAGTAAGTTATTGTGCCTTTAAGTGTTGTATGTATTTTGGGTTATGTGTTATACTATATCCATCTTATTGTGAGGTTGATCGCTTAGAATAAGTAGAGTTATATTCACAGACATGGTTTATAACTAGAAATCAAGACTAATAAGGGTGAGTGTTTTAATGAAGGCTTTGTTAACTTGTGTAATAAAGAAAACTTTGTTAAAACCATGTTAAGTCCTAGACATAGGATAACATAGTCCTTAGGGTGAAACAGTGGGTATTTCAAAGGCTGGAGTGAACTTATTTAGAACGCCTAGACATAGGAAGCTTGTAACGAAACTCTGAAGAAAGTAGCTGAAAGACACATACTCATGCAGCTGCACTCAATGCATCCGCACCACATAAAAGCACAAAACTCTCAAAAGTGAATTATTTAGTGAAGACAACTCAACTATCATTCTTAACTGATTTCCTTCATATTCTTCTACATATTTGCATTTTGTTTTCACTTGACATTAAAACCCCAAAAATTGTGAGTAGTGTAGTAGCACCAATTTATATTTTCTTAAACATACAAGAGTTAATCCAATTCTTGTGGGTTCGACCTTTCTCATCATTATATTACTTGTTTGTGACTGTGTATACTTGCACATATTTTCACACACCAAAGGACCACCACATTTGTTGACATCAGGTGAAATCTGGAGCAGAGTTATGGATTTGCCACAAGCCACGGAGGTAGGGGAACTCACCCGGCTGGATGGTTAGGACAGGTGCACAATTGGACAAAAAAAAGCATATTTTGGAATCTCCCATATTGGAAAGATAATCTGTTGAGGCACAATCTCGATGTTATGCACATCGAGAAGAATTTCTTTGACAACATATTTGTCATTGTGATGAATGTGAAAGATAAAACCAAAGACAATAATAAGGCTAGATTGGACTCTGCTCTTTACTGTAGCAAACATCGATCTGATTTGAATTTGGTGGAAATGTCTAATCGGAAGATGTTAAAACCCAAAGCCAAATATTGTCTAACACCAGATGAAGCAAAAGATGTTTGTCAATGGTTGAAAGGATTGAGGAACTTAGCCGATGGTCCTTTTCTTGAGGTGACCGAGTGGCACACGTACCTAGTTAACGGTTACAAATTTGACACCCAATCATGGAGTGAGGGGGAAAAAACAATTAGTAGTGGGGTATATGTTAAAGGCAGTGTTTTAAAAACCGGCTCGGCCCGGCCGGTCGGACCGGTCGAACCGGGAACCGGGGGGGTAACCGAGCCGGTCAAGCCTTTGAATCGGTTATGCACCAAACCGGTGGGAACCGGTGGAAACCGGCCGGTTTTGGGGAAAACCGGCGACCCGGCTCAAACCGGACCGGGTTGTCCATTTTTTTTTATTTTTATTTTATCAAATCTTTGAACTGTAATTGGGAGGGGCCGCGCGAACGCAAGCCCCCACTAGTGATTGCCATCTAGGTAAGTATGTTTCCCATTGACATACACCTTGCTTTTATATCTCATTTCCTCCATGTTCTGTTCACTCTATCCGATGTGGGACTATTTCTAAACTACTTAAAACAAAAGAGATTCAAAACCCTCAACAAAAATGTCATTAGTGGGGTTTGAACCCCTGACCTATTGAAAGCAAATGTTGAGCACTACCATGAGGCTACCAATCTTATTGAGAATATTATTTATTTCAAATATATATAATTGGTACCTCTTTTCCTAAAAGTCAAGTATGCTCATCCTCATGGCATTAGCTTGTAATATTAATATTATGTTTCAACAAACTTATTTAATATTAAGTATTTTTTTAAAGATTTATTTAATATTAAGTTGTTAACTTATGAAATTTGTTCTAAATATTTATTGAAGCATGATATGAACTTTTAAAATTTATTTAATATATACCAAGCAAATAAAAATAAAATAGGCATGGTGTGTAATTTTAGCAAATTAAGTTTTACAAGTATGAAATATATAGGTCCTAAAAATTTGGGAATTTTTTATATTTTAGTAGATATAAAATAAACATAGTTATTAATTTTACAGGGACAAAATTTATATTATATACTATATAGGTATTGAAAATTCTCGAAATAGAGACCGGGTCCGAGTCATCCGGTTCCGGTTTTGGTCATGCGGTTCAACTGTCGACCATTCGGTCCGACCCTTGACCCAGTGACCCGGTACCTTCACCGAGTCGGTCACCGGTTCGAGTTTTAAAACATTGGTTAAAGGTGAAACAGGAGGAGGTGAAAATGACTACTACGGTGTGATCGAACACATATATGAACTTGAATACCCACGGTTAGACTATGAAAAGAGAATAGTTTTATTTTTTTGTAGATGGTTTGATCCATCAGTTAGAGGAACGAAATTGCATCCAAAATGTAATACCGTGGGCATTCGAATGAATGGAAGGTATTAACTTTATGATCCGTTTATCATGGCAGAAAATGTGAGGCAGGTGTATTATGTTCCATATTCATCAACTCAGAGAGGATGGTGTGTTGCAATTAAGACAAAACCACGGGGTCTCTTTGAAGCCACTGATGCGGAGGATGAGGTTCCTTATCAGGTGGATGAAATTTCGGGAGTAGATGAGGTAATTGAAGTTGAACCGATTGACTCCTTATGTGATGATCGACTCCTAGTTGAAGAAGTTGATGAAGATGAAGAACAGAATGAAGATGAAGAACAGAATGAAGATGAACGAGATGAAGAAGAGAATGAATATGAAGATGATGAAGAAGAGAATGAAGATGAATAATTTGATTAATCTTATGTTGTATTTAAATGTATTAGAGTCGTTATTGTTCTTGTGTTTTCTTATATATGTTGTCTACTTATGTTGACTCCTTATGTTGTCTTTAAATTTATTAGAATCATTAATATATCAATATTATTCTTGTTAATTTACTTTCTTTAATTTATTTATAAATATATATAATTAATGTTGTTAGTATCACATTTCGTTTCTATTTTTTCATAGATATGGATCCAGGAGGAGGTTCTGACCCACCGAGACGTCCTCATAAAGGGAAGAAGACTATGACCGATGAACCTTCTAAGAGGAGGCGTAATTGTGAGGTGGTACTTAATATTGGGAATATGAGGGGTCATACGTTTGTGGGCCCACCAGCTACCGCTCCGATTGCCCCACAACCTCCGCCTCCATCTGTCCCCGGATGGTATCATTTACCATCACATGGGCATTATAAGGGCCCACCAAATGCGTATACAGCAGGGCATATGGGCACACCAGCTGGGTATATGGGCACACCAGCTAGGCATATGGGCACACCAGCTGGGCATATAGGCTCATCACCTGGACATATGGGCCCCATAGCTGGGTATCTATGCCTACACCAGAGCCCCGGGATGATATTGAGCATGATATTGGTGGTGGTAATGTTGATTTTGATTCATCGACTGATGACGAGAGAGTGGAGGTGGTTGTTATTAATGGTGTCAGACTCAAAGTCATTTATAGTCGTGGTAACGCGTAAGTATTATATTGTTTGTTTTTTTAAGTTAATTATGCAACGACTTATATATATTTGATTGTTTGATATATCTTTCATTATGCCGGCTTCTTCCTGCAAAGTCAGCTTCATCAAGCATCACTCATGTCATCCGCAAAAGATATTTTCAAAAGTTCCATAAAAAGTGGAGTAAAGTCAATGAAAAGGACAGGAATGATCTGCTTTACTTCTTTAGGGTAAGTGTCAATTATTTTGTCATTACTTATATTGTTAGTTTAAATTTTATGTTTAATAACGTTTAATATAATTACTAATACATATGTTCATTTTAATACAGACCAAAGTGACATGGGACATAGAAGGTGATGACAATGTGCAGAGGCTTTTTTTTAAAAGGATGGGCTCTCAAATATCAGATTTGCTTTATAAGTTGCGGTGTAAAGATAAGAAGCCTAACTACATGAGTGATGAAATTTGGAATGCCTTCAAGGGCCATTGGGCTACAGATACTTTCAAGAAAAATGCTGCAAAAGCCAAGAATAATAGAAACTCAGAAAAGGGTGGCTCGCTTCACTGCGGCGGGTCCATCAACCAGGCTCAGTATGCTTCTAGATTGGTAAATTATTTTTAAAATCTGGGTGTTTTTTTACATTAGTTAATTAGTTAGCAATTTTTGAAAATGTGTTTCATTTTACAGAGTAAGAAGGCAGGACGCCCTATCACTGCTCCTGAGTTGCATAGAGCCACCCATGTGAGGAAAGGCACTGGCGAGTATGTTGATGAGCGCTCCAGGATGACTCAGGTAAATATACAACTTGATTTGTATTATATAATGTTGCTTTGTCAAAATGGAGCGCTAATTTGCGGTTATTCAAAACAGGAGCAAATAAATGAGATCATGACTCTGCTGACTCAGGAGAGCCGGGACCCTGAATCACTTGGCCAACTTACTCCTGAGATGATAGATCTGGCAAACAAAAATTGGGAGAAGATAGTAGGTTGGTCTAAGGGTCGTCTGTATGGTACGGGGCCCTTGGCTCCATGTATGGGCCAGTCTATGGCCGGGAGCAGCAGAAGACGCAGTCGACCAGCTTCTACTCCTGCGGAGACAGAGCATATTAGGCAGCTGGAGCAGGAGCTGCAGTCTACTCGGCATGAACTGCACGATACTCGACAGGAGGTCAGGACCTCTACTGAGGCTATGAAAAAGATGCAGGAAGACTTTGTGAAGGTGACCCGTAGGCAGGAGCTGATGTTTAGGTATTTTAAGAATATGCAACAAGATGAGGAGCAAGATGAGGAGCAAGCTGAGGAGTCTGGGGAGTCTGGAGAGGCTGGGGAGGCCGAGGAGTCTGATGGCGCCAGCTTTTAGGATTTGTTGTATCACTTTGACATTTCAATATTTTGTTATAACATTTCAAATTAAGTGTTGTTGATTCGAATTTTATGTTATTGAAGAATTTTATTCTCGAAATTTTTATTTTAAACTGTTTTATGTATTTTAGATTTTATTATTTATTATTAAAATAAACAGGTATAAAAGCAGGTTTATCAAAAAAAATTCAATCAGTTAGGCATTAGCAGGTTTATCAAAAAAAAATTTAATAAAAAGTTAGAAAACATGAAAATGAAGTAGAATATGAGAAAAAATGATATAGAAGAGAATGAGAAGGAATAAAGGAATGAGAATGAAGACGTAGAAAGGAATGAGAATGAAAGAGAGTATGAGAGAGAGTATGAGAAGAAATAATATGTGAAGAAAAAATATAGGAGAAAATAAGAATAAAGAAGCAAGTAGGAATAATAATGAATGAGAGTATCAGAAGTAATAATATAAGAGGGAATGAGAATAAAGAAGTAAGAAAGAATAAGAATGAATGAGTGAGAATGAATGAGAAGGAAGAAGAAAGAGGAAATATAGAAGAGAGATATGTAGAGAAATTTATGGAGATCGGAGAGTATGAGAAAGAAGAAGAAAGATAAGATAGAGAAAATGTAGAAGAGAATGAGAAGGAAATGAAGAATGAAATGAGAGAATGAGAAGAGTGTAGGAGAAAGTTTTATTTATAGGCATTTTCGGATGGTTCCGACAGATTTAGCGGCGGAATTTTTCTCTCCAAATTTTTTCGGCGGATTTTTCAAATTACCAGCGGATTTATTTTGGAATTTTCTTTTTAAAATCCGTCGGAAACGTACGTACGGGAAAAAAATCCACCGGAATACTACTTTTTCCGCCGGAAAATTCCCGACGGAAAAAATCCACCGGAAATGCCGAATTTCCGCCGGAACCGTACCGACGAAAAAAATCCGCCGGTAAAAATCCTACATGGTATTTCTCTTGTAAAAGAGGTGTTCGACCGGGAGATCCCCCTCTCTCCTATTCTCTTATGCCTTGCTGAAGACGTTCTGAATAGGGGTATTATTCATCTAGTTTGCTGTGTAGCCTGTAGTCTATGACTGGTTCAAGAGCTTGCACAACTCCTTCTCATGTTCTGTATGCAAATGACATCATGGTGTTCTGTCGGGGCACTAAACGCAACCTAATTGGTCTGATTTCTTTATTTAATGAATATGACAGTGACTCGAGTCAACATCTTAGTTTGGGCAAGTGTAAGTTTTTCACTAGGTCTATGTCTCCTTCCAGGAAGCTCAGCCTTATACAGTTCCTTGGTTTCTCCTATTGTTTCTCCTTGAAATGCTTTATATTGTCATCAAAGTGCCTTCTTTAAGATATCATGATAATGGCTAGTGGTGGAAAATATACAATAAAGCAAAGTTGTTTCTAAGGGGTAATGTTCAAATCCTAACTACCAACATAAAACTCACTAAAGTTTGGATTTGACGGTTGGATTTTTTGATATACTAAATAAAACTCACTAAAGTTAGGATTTGACGGTTGGATTTTTAGCATTCACTAAATTCCTTAATTTTATGGTATGCTAAATTGTATTTTTAGTTCTTTATCTTTGATCAAAATTTTAGTTTGGTCTTTTATCTTCTTTTTTTCTCACTTTAGTCTTTTATGTTTCGACTCTGTGTCAAAGTAGTCTTTTTTCAACATAAAGGATCAAAGTGAGAAAGAAAGCACCACTTTGACACAAATTTGAAACATACAGGACCAAACTGAGAGAAAAAGGGACCGCTTTGACCCAGATTAAAAACATAAAGGACCAAAGTGAGAAAAAAGATAAATGACCACTTTGACACAGATTTAAAACATAATGAACTAAACTGAGAAAAAAGATAAAAGATAAAATACCAAACTGAAATTTTGGTCAAAGATAAAGGATAAAAAATACATTTTAGCCTTTATAATATCTTTTTTCTTATGGAGTAGTAGGCAATTTGATCTCAACAAAAAGGAAGCTTGTTTTGTATCTCAAAATCAATAAAACATTATACAAAGTCTCATTTTCCATTACACAAAGATAAGTTTTACTACACCTTTCAAACCCCGGAAACTAACATTTCCCCCACCCCCACTAACATTGCCTATAAAAAAAAAGTTTTACTACACCTTAATTATAGTGATGGATAATTAATTCAAGGCTTAAATATGTTTTAGGCCCCTGCAAATATAGAGTGTTTTGGTTTAAACCCCTGCAATTTTTTTTTTTGTTAAAAGCCCTTGCAAAATGAAATATTTTGTTATAAGCCCTTCTCAACATATCCAGCAATCATAGCATTCCATGTTATAGGCTAACATTTTAGTCATAGAAGGGCTTATAACAAAATATGTCATTTTGCAAGGGCTTATAACAAAATATGTCATTTTGCAAGGGCTTTTAACAAATTTTTTTTTTTCAGGGGCTTAAACCAAAACACCCTATATTTGCAGGGGCCTAAAACATATTTAAGCCTTAATTCAATCCTACAAATTTGACTTGTAAGGTGAAATATGTCTTGCACTTATCATAATTTTCTCAAGTTGGTTCTTTCATTAACTAAGATAAAAGTAAATAAAAAGCAGCAATTAACTTAACTAAAACATATATATATATATATATATATATATATATATATATATATATATATATATATATATATATATATATATGTAAGGCCTAGCTCAAGTGGCAAATGCCAAAATTGTTAGGCTGGATACCATGTCCCGGATTTGAACCCGGGACTTTCCAGTTGTGTGTGTGTGAGTTTCTAGTGGCTGTGACCACTCTGTCTATGTACCCAAAAAAAACATATATATATATATATATATATATATATATATATAGAGAGAGAGAGAGAGAGAGAGAGAGAGAGAGAGAGAGAGAGAGATCTTGAGTAAAAAAAACATATATAGATCAACTAACTAATCTAATTTTTATAATGTTAAATTAATGGCTATATTTACCATCTTATAATTTGAGTTGGTCCTAATTCAAACATACAAAATTGACTTGTAAGGTGAAATATGTCTTCCACTTATTGTAATTTTCTCTAGACAGTTAATCATTAACTAAGATAAAAGTAAATAAAAAGTACCAATTAACTGAACTCTTTTTTTGTTGTCAAAATCAATTAACTGAACTAAAACATATATAGATCAACTCAAATAGGAAAAAGGGATTTTTTTTGTACCCTCATTTTTTCAGCTTATACCCCCACAATAAATTTTTAGACGAAAATACCCCTGGTTAAATTGACTTAAATCGGATCTACATATAAGGTAGGTAGATCCGATTCACAAAAATAAAATGCAGATTTACGTATATCCGATTAGAATTAGTGGGGGGAAATCGGATCTACCTTTAGTGAGGTAGATCCGATTTGTTAAAATATAAAAGTAGATGTACCTATTAGGTAGGTAACTCCGCTTTGTTAAAATGCAAATCGGATGTACCTCCCTGATAGGTAAATCTTGCAATTAACCAAGCGGATATACCTATCAGTGGGGGTATGTCCGCTTTGTTAAAATGCAAATCGGATTTACCTCCCTGATAGGTAAATCCGATTTGTACTAAATTCGACGGGTAGGATTTGACTGCCAATGTTGATCAACGGTGTAGATTGCACCGACAATATCAACGGTTGATAATCATTGACGAATTCTATAAATACCCATTGCCAACCTCATTCTTTTCACTCATCCAAAATGGAGATATGCCCCACTCAACGCTCAGATGACAATAGGCTTTCCGGTATACATCATCGGGGCCAAATCACGATGAGAGAAGATGATGTCCACTTCTGGAGTCCTCAACCGGTGTTATGCAGAATCCACCGCGGCCTGGGGTTTGAAGGTTTGAAGGATAAAGTGTGGTCCAAAGTTCAAGTGACTGGTGACGACCGTGACGTCACTAGTATCACTTATCGCAAACCCTATATTGGAGACGATGGCCGTGTTTCCTTCTCGTCCATGACAATCAAGGCTGACGAAGACGTGGCGAACATGTTCAACATCCATGACACGCTTCAGGGGTATAAGCCGTTGGAGCTGTACGTGGAAATTCAACGAAGTGTGAATGAGATTTTACGTCGTGTTCGAGGACCAGAATTTTAGGAAATTGTATCTGTCTATTGTTATTGTAGTTGGTTATGTTTTATCTTTTATCGCATGAATGAAATCGAAATTTAATGAAACTCGACAAATATAATAAACAAGAAATAATAATAATCAAGTCATATAAAAATAGTTCAAACATACAATCCCACAAAACCCTAGTCACGCCTCGGTAGCATATCCAGTAACCGCGTGAGGCGAGCGTATGTCTGACTACCCAAAATGGAAATATGGACCAGAAGAAGCTAGACACTCCAGCCCTGCCTCCTCCATAGTCACTCCTAGATAAACATGTGCTGGGTGGATGGCTTGATCAGTGGTGACAGAAGTAGGTGGAGCTCTGTAGTAGTTCCCCGTAATGGGTAGATGCAGCAAACAGGGCACATCATCCAAAGTAATCGTCATTTCACCAAATGGTAAGTGAAATGACGATGACTGTGAGTTCCACCTTTCAAGAAAAGCTGACATCAGCTCATGGTCCACCTTTGTATGTCCGGTCGAGACGAGGGGGGCTAATCCGGAACCTGTGATATACTCCCACAACTAGTGGTTTTGGGAATACCCAAGTAGTCTCTGACCCAGCTTGTTACCATGGTTGGTAACCTTTAATTTACGCTCATATGTCTGAATTAAAAAAAAGGCTATGTAAATAAATTCAACTAACAAGACTATGTAAATAAATTCAACTTACCGGGTCTCTTAGAATAACGGTACAAACATTAGATGCTAGCCCACTGAATAGAGGAGGCTGCTCCTGATGCTGCTGAGGCTGACGGTAGGGCTCCTCCTGGTACTGCTCCTCCCGGTGGTGATGCTGCTGATAATAGTACTGCTGATACTGCTGCTGCTCAGGCATATACTGGTCCTCAGACATAGACTGGTCTGAGGACATAGAATGCTCATCAAAAGGGTGCCCCTGCTGGCCCTCCTCATAGTGATAGTCTGGGGCCTCCTCCACCTCCACCGGTTGCTGCTGTCGCCTACGCCGGGTAGACGCATGTCCCGCAATCCTGTGGCGGGTACGTGTACTAGGAGAAGATGGTGAGGCCCGAGCCGAGAACTCCCCTCGATACCTATTGGACACTGGAAAGAACAAACAAATTGTTAAACAAAAATAAAACAAAAATCGGTTCTAGCTATTTCCGATGCGAAATCGGATATAGGTAGATACGATGGGAAAACCGGATATAGCTAGATCCGACTTACTTTTTACGCTGAATCCGAGGAAGATCGGATGTATGTAGATCCGATGGTAAATCCGATAGTAAAACGGATATAGCTCTCTGAATGGTAAATCCGATTTTCTCAGAAAACTTTCTGGTCAAACTGATACAAGTGAAAAATGGTAAATGTTTTGTAAATTTGTATAAATTTTAAGGGTATTTTCGCCTTTTCGTAGGGTCCGTGGGGGTATAATTGAAGATGGTGAGGGTACAAAAAAAAACCTAGGAAAAATGGAAAAAGGGCCAAGACAAATGGGCCATTACATACAGATTGACCATACATATAATAAACCCAAAACAAGAATACAACAAACGCAAAACAAAACCAATCTTTTGACAAGGAAAAAAAACAGAACCAATCTTAACAATTTCATAAATGTTGGAGAATAAGTCCCGGCGATAGAACAAATTGGAGTCAGTCTTTACTTACCTCCTGGCCGAACTCCGAATTTCAGGATCTATGGTTACTGAACTCCATGAACAGATCTGTGGTTACTGAAAAAGTGAACAGACAACAATACCATTAGCGAAATAGAGATACATACTTGTGGAATTGTTAGGCCTGGAAAGATGATTAAAATTTAAAAATACATTTTAGTAACCAATTCTAGAATCGATTTCTAACTCTTCATGGAGCTCAACCAAAGCAAACTATTGGACATCATTCAGGATCTAAAAGAAGGAACAACTTTTTTTAGCGCAAAATAGAATGCAAGCGTCGCTATAGCGACACACATCCTAATTAGGTAAGTCCTCATCCTCTCACAATTATTTACCGCAAACCATAATATTATTACAAGTATGAAAAGAAATGGGGGGCTTAAACCAGACTAATGAAAAATTATTCAAATTTATTCTTAGGCAAAAAGATTTTGTCATGTAGGAATTATGATATAATAAAACTAGGTACAATGTCCCACCAAATGTAATCACCAACAATAAGCCATTAGCAGCAAATATATCAATACAAAGGGACTCAATAAAAAACGAGAGTTAGTTAGATATTCTCTCTTTTTTCTTCTATATATGAAGATGGAGGATCGTGAAGGCATTGCTATAGGTTTAAAGATCCCAATTAGGTTGGCACCTAAAAACCTACTGATAACTCTTAGAAATAAGAGTTATTTATGCCAAAACAAATAAAAATTTAGCTTGTTCACTGGTAATTAGTATAAATAAATAGTCTTTGTTCATAATTAAATATAAATATGTTCTTGTTGTGTAAAGTGTATTTCGGGCACTCTCGGTGCCATTTTAGTGAGATTTTATTTTTTATTTAGTTGTGCAGGTGTTGTGAATAGTGTTGTGGTGGCACATGAGTAGCTGGAATGCGTGAAGAAAATGAATTGAAGTAGTCCCAAGTGTTTAAATGAAGAAAATGTGGTTTTGTCCTATATGGCAGTGGATATAAAGGAACCTACACAATTAACTGGGCTACAAAAGGACAAAACGTCCTTTGTTTATGGGTTGACAACACTTTTCAGAAAAAGGCATCGGCCCATTTGGTCTTCGTAGAGAAAATGTCATATAAAAAGGGTATTTTAACCTAAAAAGGACACACACTTTCAATCACCACGAATCCCTAGGTCAAATAGTACCATATTCAGTTACCATCACTGTTCACCTTCTTCCCCCAACCACCTTCCCACTATTTTGGTGCTTGAGACTCCATTTTTGAAGCTGTCAAGTCACATTCTGCAGCACTGTTCTTCATCAGTGATGACTCTATTTTATATAGAGTCATTTATGCTTCTAAGACTTAAATTATTACTTGAATCTCAAGAATATTGTCTTGTAAATAACCAAATATGCAAGAAAACATAAAACAAGGGGAAAGGAATGTTTTGATAAACAACTTGGCACTTTTAGACGTTTTGTGGTATTTTGATGTGTTTGTTCAATGCTACAGCATTTGATGCCACAACATTAGAAGGGCGGAATGCCACAACACTACATGCAAAAGCAAAGGATGCCACAACATTACCGTGTGCAGCGACCGAAAAATCCAAAAGAGGGATTCTTCGAAGTTTTTGAAATGAAGCCGCCACCAAAGTTTAGTTTAAGGGCAAACATTGGAAAATCCCTATTGAGTGGATAAGGGGGTTTTGCGGACCAGGTTTAGGCTCGGGAGTCGTTTATGCATAGGGAATGTATTAACACCATACGACATCCTTCCTAAGGAAGATTACCTTTTACCTAAATGTGTAGAAAAAAATTATTAATTTAAAAATTTATTTTTACCCTTATTTACAATTTAAAAGAAAAAAGAGTTGGAAGGAGGACATTTAATTATTTTTGTTTGTTTTTTGACAAAAAATAAGAAATAAGAAATTTACAAAAGAACTAAAAAAAGATTTTTATTGATGCAATCGACAGAGGTCAGCCGCCCTCTACTCCTACGTATCTCCTGGTAGAGAATCAAATCACACGTAGTTCTTGGTAGAAAATATTTGTGTGTGGGGTGTTTTTTATTATTAGAAATGTTTTTGGAAATTGAAGGGCACTCGTAATGGCCAAACGGGTAAACCTAGAGTGACCATTGCAAATAACCGGTTTGTGGTTGAGTGTTTAATTATTTGAAACTGTTTGCCTGAAAACATGATTTTCATAAAAATAAGTTGAGATAGTGTGAAGATGAGTTAGACTCATTGTGTAACATCCCCTATTTAGCTAAAATTCTTTTATTGAAATTAGCAAGAGGCCAAGATAATCAATTTCATAATTGACTGATTACGAGATAGCACACTAGGGGAGGGAAGTCATGATTCCCATAACCTAGGCCCCTCATTGTTGGCCCACCAGTAAGAGTGGATTGGGTTCACCAAAAGTCGATAAAGAAACCGAATAAGGTGACTTGCGGTGTTGTGTTAGTACTAATGTTGTTGTAGCTATCCAGACTTGGGCTACGAATGAAAATATATTGCACGTAGTTATCCAGACTCGGACTACGATTGAAATGAAGCATAATGAACCGTAGTTTTAGTGAGGGGTCTCGATAGGACTCACTGAGATAATGTTTATCTCACCCTTTAATGTTGTTGTTTTTCAGAGAAATAGGGAAAGTCGAAAGCAGTGAAACATGGCTAGGTGATGTTCCGCATGGTGATGTTGAAGACTAGCTAGCTGCTCATGTTATTCCATTTTTAGAACTTCAAGATATATGACTTGTACTTGTACTCAAAGTCGTATATCGGTTTTCGCTTTATTTCTGTATTTGGATATTGAACCCTAGGTTTAAGGCGAGGACGTCTAATTACGAAACTTATGTCAATTATGTACTCCGGTTTAAAGTTTTAAATGAGAGTGGTACTTTGATATGTTTAATCAAAGTTTTAGTATTGTTCAATGTTCATAAAACAGGAATAACACTCTGATGTATGCTATGAAAGTATATCTTGGTTATTTCTACAAGTTAGAAATATCGGGGTGTTACACATTGATTTGTAAAATGTGGGAGAAAATGTTGCATGTCACAAAACAACGATAATGTGGATGCTTGGAATGTAGGGATTATTTAAATGAAATGAAGGGGTGCAAATAACAAGCTGGCGTTTTAAAGAACGGGGGTGCATCACGAAAACTAGGGTGGTGCGAGTATCAAACAGCCCAGTTTCATGTATTTTGCAAACTGGGCTTAACTAAGGGTGTTGTATTAATAAAATAGGCGCTGGTGGTGGCACTTTTCCAACAACCACAAAGTTCATTTCTTTTCTTTCTTTTTGTGTGATGTAACTGTTTCTGTCCCCTTTCCTGATTCTGTTCTATGGTATTTATAAGGGATAACTGTGTGTTGGGGTCGCAGAGGCATGGTTGTTTCGAAGAGAGAGAGAGACGGACAGTGGGTGTTTGGCCGCGAGGTTGGTTGTTTCGGAGAGAGAGAGAGAGAGAGAGAGAGAGAGAGAGAGAGAGAGGGTTTTGATGGTGGTGGATGTTTGGTGGTTTTGTGGTGCGTAGGTGGTGATGGTTGTTTGGTGGCTTTGTGGTGCGTAGGTGGTGTTTGGTTGTTGATGGTGAGGTGTGGTGGTTTACGGTGGTGTGGGTGAGGTGATTATCTTTTTGGGTGAAGAGAGAGAGATTGTGGTGGTTGCGAAGTGAGAGAGAGGGTGGCGTGATGGTGGGTTGGCCGTGAGGTGAGTGGTGGTTTGGATGGGTGTTTTGTGTTGTTGTTCTGAACTGTTTGTGTTTTTGGGTTGTGGAGGAGAAAGTGAAGTTGAGTATAGTAGAAAACAGTGAATGCTATTTTTGTTGTTGTTGAAAAGGAGAAGAAGTTGCTGAGGGAATTGAACACAAGAGACAGTGTTGTGTTCCCCCCCTCTCTCTTTGTTCTAAGTTTTTCCTCCCTAATTTTCTTCTGTGTTGTTCCCCCCTTACTGTTCATTATTGTTTGGTATTTATCGGGCAATTGGTGAGGTGCTGAGGAGTCAAAAGGACAGTCATTGAATCAGCAAAAGGACAGTAGCTGGCAATGGGGTGATGGGAAGGACAGTAGCTGGCAATGGGTGGCGCAAAAAGGACAGTCAGGGGCACTGGGAAGGACAGTCATTTGAATGAGGAAAGGACAGCACTATTTTGCTGGAAATGGGAAAAGCCAAAAGGAAGGGAAAAAGCATATTGGACCAATCCCAATATGGTTGAACTAGGGCAGCAAGCTGCGCCCCCTCTCTCTCTTTTTTGAATTGTTTTAAAAAATTGTACTATTTTTGTCTATATGTGTGAAAGGTTGATCATGTAATAAAAAGGACTTTGGCTATTCAGCCTTTACCTGATTTTGTATTTTATTTATATTTTTTTTTATTTTATGATAATAAAGCAATATCAATAAAAAAACGAGTATCAAAATAAACGTATGAGCGTTAAAGACACGCGCACGCGATTGAAACGGCACGTGGCACGACGAGAATAAAAACTTTTTTTGGATTTTTGATAAATTAGACGGACAAAATTAGGGTATGACAGCTGCCTCTCTTTATTTATATTTTACTAGGAAATATGAGAGGTTTCCAAATTTCTCGAGTAAAATAGAAATAAAGATAAAAAGGCACTAATTTTGTCAACACTATGATTTTTTTTTAAAAAAATCTTGAAAAATTGGGTTGACATAGAACAAAAGTAAATAAGGATCACCGGGGATCTGAAGGAGCACTGGGGCTCTGATGGTCTAATTCGCAGTCGATGCTTGGCGCATTGATTGGAGTTAAGCTGAAGGACCGACGGGGTCCGAGAGGCTATCTGGGCCATGATGGACCAGGATGGTCTGATGGAGCGCAAACTAGCAATGGTACTAGTAAAACGGTCTGCTTGATAACACGACGTGCTCGATAACACGGTCTGAAGGACCTGGGGTCGGATGATTCGTCGGTTGCTCGATAACACGACGTGCGATCTGGATTGATGGACCAATTGTTGGTGTGAAGGAGCACTGGGGCTCTGAAGGACCGCTGGGGGTCTGAAGGATGCCTGGGTCTTGATGGACCAGGATGGTCTGATGGAGTGAAAACTAGCAATGGTACTAGTAAAACGGTCTGCTTGATGGTGGCCTTTTTCGAGCGGCCATGGGGGTCAAGATCAGGTCGTTGACCTGATTTTCTCACCTCGAAGGACGTCCACTATGTCTTAGGCTGACACCGCTAGTCTAAAGGACCAGGGGTCGGATGATCTGTCGGTTGCTCGATAACGCGACGTGCGATTTGGATTGATGGACCAATTGTTGGTCTGAAGGAGCGTTGGAGCTCTGAAGGACCACTAGGGGTCTGAAGGATCATCTTGGTGATCTGAATTGCGATATGGGGTTGGCGCTTGGAGCACCGATTTCGAGGGACAGGATATTGGGATCGATACTTGGCGTATTTTCCCGGGAATACCTAATAAATGCATTTTCCTGATAAGGAAAAACTATCTATATTTGGCATGTCTTAATAATACAATGAGTGGAGTATGCGCGCATGCAAGCGTGTGTGACAATTGGTGTTTGCTGGGGTAGTGAATGAGATGTGGCGGATAATGGATGCTATAGTTTGATGGGCTAATGAAGTTGATAAACTGTGTATGTGGATAAGATATGAATGCGATTGTAATGATTATATGCAAATGCTATGGTGAATAAAAGGAAACGCCTGAATGCATGGTAAATGATATGATTAGTACTTATGTAGGAAGTTTTTGACAACGATGGGACCAACACTTGGCACATCTATCGAAGCAAAAATAATGTTATATGTGTGCATGTATGTAATGTAGTGAGCAAATGAACTACAAGAACTTGTGGATTGCGGATGCTGGAGCTGGTCGGAAAGAAAAATTGATAAGCTGTGTATGCGAATGCAGATAACATGTGAATGCAAATGTACTGCTTAGATGGAGGTGCTATGGTAGATTCATGGTTGCATGGTGGAATGATTTATGCAATGTGGATGATTTTTGTCTCTTCTTGCTTTCCCTTTTTTTGCCCCTTTTTATGAATGAATGAATGTGCACACGTAATGCTTAGATGCAAGAGTTGTGGTAGCTGCATGACTTGATGTTGAGATATAATGTATGGTGCAATGATTGGACGTTTGTCGGGATGTGGAATGATTTTTTTTGTCTTTTCGCTTTATTTCCTTTTTGGTATTTTATGAATGCATGAAATGAGAATGTGAATATGATGGATATGTAATATTTTGATGCAAACGCTATGGTGAATAAAAGGAAGTGCATAAATACATGGTGCGATGATATGATATGATTGATTGGGATGTAGACAGACTTTTGGTAATAATGAGACCGACATTTGGCATTTTTATTGAAGCAATACATGTTATGTGGGCATGCATGTATGCATACGCAATGCGTAATGCGAAAGAAGAAAAATTGTGTAAGCCAAAACAAGTGGAATGTGAATGCATGTACAATACTTGTATGAAAGAGTTGTGATGAGTATAATCAGATGCATGGTTTGATTCTAAAATAAGGAGGACATGCATGATTTGTTGGTGACAACAAGAATGTTTGATGGGAAACAAAACTTTTGTTGCTAGAAACAGAGAGCTGAATATTTTGAATTGATCATTCGTTGGAATAAAATTTGATGACTTGAACTCAAACTCTGGTAAGCTCCAGGTTGCCATTTTGAAGGGTGTGGCTTGTATCAATTTATTAGTGCCCTTTTTAGAGATTGAGATGTGTATTTGTAGACTTGTTCAAATGGGTTTTCATTTGGTTATGATGATCCATGATTGCTAAGCTTTCAAGTCTAAGATGTTAGCTTGGAGGAATTATCAATGCCATGTCATAACGTGTGTTCTCTCTTTGAAGCATTTTGTTTAATAAACATGAAAAACAGTGTGAATACAAATGAGTGTGTTAGTTGGATCAGGGTTCAAGAAGTGTGACACGTGAGTGGAGTGAAGGATGAGGTTATTGGCTCAAGCCTATGAGAGATAAGCTTACCCCAAGGTAAGAAATGTTTGACTGCCCCAATTTTGACTTCAAAAAGTGGAGAGCAGATAATTTGTCTTTGTCTAAGGAGGACAACGACACCTAAGGGTATAGGTCGACTAAAAGTTTGGGAATCATGTTAGTCTTGAAACAAAATGTGGCTGAGGATGAATGGAATGGGAGACGAAAGAATTCTTTTGGCACACAGGATATGATGCCCCAGTCTATAAAAAGACAAGGTTGACCCAATCCATGAAAGTTAAAGGTTGCCCCATCTCGAGTGAGATTGTGACAGGGTGCAAAGATGGAACAATGGGTTTGGAAATTTATCTGGTACGACTATATGGGTGTAGTATAAGAACGGGATCGATGAAAGGTGAGGGTATTTTGGGGATGCTGAAAAATTTCCCCGAGTTTAAGTGGAGGGTGGGGGTATTACCCCATTTTGAGATGGTAAGTCAAGTAACTGCCTTAGTAGGGATTTGTGGTTTTCTTTGGGAAGGATTCCACGAGCTAAGACAGTCAAGAGTTCGATGAAATTTCACTTTATTGATGATCACTAAATTTTTTCCTATTATTTTCTCTTGATGAACTTCGAGCGTGCAAGCCCTTTTAAGTTTTTTTCTTTCTACATCTGTTTTTTGTAATAATATTTTTTCTTTTTTTGAGCAACTAAATTATTTTGATTATTTTGTCCTAGAATATAAGGTTTGAGAAAAATGGAAGCAACCAATCATTGATCAGAATAGACCTTAGGATTGTAATATGGCCGATGGTTGATGATTTATGAAGGAAATGATTACTTTGCCCATAGAAGAGTTTGGAGGAGTTGGTTGAGACAAAGAATCTTTTATATGCTTCATGGTAGAATGAAACTGTTTAGGGTTGTAACACGGCCAAGGGTTTATGGAGGATAGGATATTTAGACCAAAGGAAGTGTTTGAGGGTTTATTTCAGACAATGATCTTTTATGTGTTTGATGGTGTGAAGTATCAGTTCACAATTTCTACCGCTTTTGTTTTTTTTCTTCTTTTAGGATTTTTCAATCCTCTTTTTTTGAATTTCACTTTCTTTTTTTGTGATTTTTCTTTTTTCTTTTGAGCTGCGCGAGCTGATAAAGTGATACACCATTTTTAGATATGGAATTAATTCTTGTTTAGGGTGATTGAAGGAATTTTTTGGCTCAAAAGTGAGTACACATGCTGATTCTTTTTTAGGATGTGGGAAAGTGGCCAAACTTCACTTCAAATCATGATTGTTTATTTTCTCGAAATTGTAACTATCGAACAAAACTTCATGTTAAACATATTTGCTCTTTTTATTTATTTTTGCGCCCCAATTTTTGCTTAGGTTGTCCTTGCGAGTTTTCAACCTAACGGGCTTTTCTTTTTTGGATTTTTTTAACTCAAAGGACTTGCACAAGCGTTTAGAATGTCAACATGAAATCTTGGTGATCACAAACTGCCCCAGTATGGAGGTTCAAATTGTTACTAGTGAAATTTCATCACTGGGGGATACTCTTGTGGGGACATGGCATTTTATGGACGGTTCGGGTTGATTTTGGAAATGGATGAGGGATAGTGATGAATGGTGAAGAAGGGGATAGTATAACTGACTTAAACAAGAGTAAATACACAAGTCATGTTAGTTTATTTTGAGAATGCTTCATAGAGAGTTAACACCGATTAAGATAGAACAATTTTAATTGCCAAAACCACACAAGTTAACAAACTAGACATTTAAGCTTCTTATCACGGGGGTGAGATATATGTTGGTTGATGCCTTTGGTGAGGCACGTCTCTGACGCTAAGGACCAAGCTTGCAGGAGCAAGGGTTTGAAGATGTGCAAAATTGAGGTTGGCTTATGCCTTTGGTGAGGCACGTCTCTGAGGCTTAGGGTCGAGCCTACAGGAGCAAGGGTTTGAAGATGTGCAAAACTGATGTTGGCTTATGCCATTGGTGACGCACGTCTCTGAGGCTTAGGGTCAAGCCTACAGGGGGAAGGGTTGAAGTGGTTGAGTCAATGCCAAGTGAGTTTGATGGTAGGTGAGTCACTACAAAAAATGCCTTATTAGCGACGGAAAATTAGCGACGGAACCAAAGGGTGGCGCAAAAAGGACAGTTAGGGGCGCTGGGAAGGACAGTCATTTGAATGAGGAAAGAACAGCACTATTTTGCTGGAAATGGGAAAAGCCAAAAGGAAGGGAAAAAGCATATTGGACTGTCATACCCTAATTTTGTCCGTTAGATTAATGCGATTTGTTTTTCTAGAATAATAATAATATTGTAGACATTTGATTTTAATCAGTTTCTTGTTTCATTTTTCGAAAAATCCCAAAAACATGCTGTATGGCGCACACGTATTATTTTTAGTCGCGTACACGCGTTAGCCTAACGTTTTTGCATTGTTGCGTGCACGTGTTATTTCTAACCACATACGCGTGTCATTCCTAATCGTGTGCGTGTCGTTACGCTCTTTGCGCGCGCGTGTTCGCCTCTCGTCGTGTACGTTTCTTTTTTTTACCACTTTTATTATCATCAAAAAAATAATAAATAATAGTAATAAGATAAAATCAGTTTTTTTTATTAGCTGTCCTTTTGTTACATATACAAACAAAAATTAAAAAAATGCAAAATGGTACAAAAAGAGAGTCAACTCTTTTTACAAAAAATTAATTAATTAAAAACAGTACAAAAAAAAACTGAAACAGGGGCAGAAGATGGCATTTTGAGAATGGGGCTCAAGCTCCCTTCTCCTTGTTCCTTGGCCTTTCACACTTTAGGCAAGAACACTTCAGCCCATCCATTGCTGCTGCCTGTGCTTTTCAGAAGCAGTTGTGATATTGTCCCCCAAGAGGTTTGCTCCTCTGCTCCTACACTGCACCTACACCACGCATATTGGACTATAAATAAACAGTGATACACAGGGAACACGGACAGATACACACAAGAAAAACACACAAACTGATAACACTATCAAAACACTAGAGAAAGGATTCTTTCTTGGAGTAAAAATGGAGAGCAAAAAGCACTGTTGAGGTATTAAAAAGAAAGAGACAGAAGCTGCAAAGAAGCTATTTCATTTCAAATACTAGGAACTAGGTTGGCTCCCATTTCCCTCTCTTCATTCGTAATTTTGTTTGTTGAAGCACCTGTTCATTCATGATATGTAGCATACTTTAGTTTTTCTTGTATATGACGTATGGATTATTATAGTATCTGTTAAAGTATAAAAACTGTTTTTTTTCATATACAGCATAAATGTTTCTGGACAACACATCTTGTTTTTTTATATAGTGAAATATGAGATGACTGAGGGAGACGTGAGTAACCATTCTTCATTCTATGCATCTGTTTGTGTTTTTAGCAAAGTGAGATGATACAAATGGTGTAAAAAATCAAAAAATAAATAAGAGTAGAAATGAGTGGAATGGAGACAGAGAGTAGAAAGAGAGAAGAAAACAAAAGAGATAACATCACCGTCACTGTCTCCGGCGAGCACCGCCGTGAGCTCCGGCGACCGTCCCCTCAACGCCATCACCGCAGCCTTAAAACGAAAAGAAACGCCGTGAACCACCGTAACCGTCCCTCCATGGCCATCGAAAACGAAAACAGCACTTTCGAACTCCGTCACCATCGCGAGTCTCACCTACACCAGTTCTGTCACCTTCGCCGGAGACAAGCTCACCACCGTGGCCTCCCCTTCTTCGTCGCCTGTCCTCCACCCCTTCGCGATCGCACCCTTCAACGCCGTCGTCACCAACTACCATCACCGGCCAAGGAACGGCCGGCCGCGCGTCACTTCCTCCGCCACGGTCGCTGTCACGCTGTCTTTCCCTCTCCCTCCATCGCGTTTCCTTTCTTCTTCTCCCTCTCAGCTGAAGCTCTCTCTCTCTCCTGAAATGGTGTGATGCGGCGCTGTAGATCACAATTTAGGGTTCAGCAAATATTTTGTTTCCTCTTATATATACCTTCTTTTTCTTTTTTTTGTTTTAAAATTCTGGTTACTATTCGCACACCACCAACTCCATTATACACCCCCTGAAGCCCATGATTTTTTGAGGCGGACCAGCCCACTAAAAACAGGCTGGGCTCTCTATCTGCACCCCAGTTTTAATAATGCACCCCTCCTTTTATTTACACCCTTATTTTACTGCTGCACCCCCCTGTTCCCTTTTTTAAATTTTGTTTCTTTCCCCTAAGTAAACCTTTTTTTTCTTTCACCAACCTTTTTTCCAAATAACGAATAAATGTTTTCCTAAACATAAAATTAGTTTGTTATTAATGGTCACTCTGAGCTTAGCTTGTTTGACCGTTGATAACAGCTTTGGTTTTCAAACGAGCTATGAGCGACGACCACTCTGAGTTTTACTTGTTTGGTCGTCTCGAGTACCTCTCCTGATTTCAAAAATAAATAAAAAACATCAAACACACAAACATTTTCTACACCAAGAACTACGTGTGATTTGATTCTCTACCAGGAGATACGTAGGAGCAGAGGGCGGCCGACCTCTGTCAATTGCGCTAATAAAAAACCATTTTTTTTTCTTTAAATTCATTTCTCTCATTTTTCTCAAAAAGTATAAAAATAACTAAACGTTTATCGAGTCTTTTTTTTAATTATTATTATTAGGGTAAAAACATTATTTTTGAATTAATAAACGCTTACACATTTAGTTAAAAGGTAACCTTCCTTAGGAAGGATGTCGTAGGGTGCTAATACCTTCCCTACGCATAAACGACTCCCGAGCCTAAATCTGGTCCGCAAGACCCCTTTGTACACTCAATAGGGATTTTCCAATGTTTGCCCTTAAACCAAAACTTTGGTGGCGGCTTCATTCAAGAACTTCGAAGAATCCATCCTCCGGATTTTTCGGTCGCTACAGCTGGCGACTTCACTGGGGACATATTAAGAGAGTCAAGCCTAGTTAACTAAATGTGTAAGTTTTATTAGCTTTATATTTTGTTTTTACCCTTATGCTTATTTTATTTATTTATTAGTTTAAGTATTTTGCTCTCATCACATACCTCACTTACACTTTTGCACACACCTTTGAGTGGGGCCCTATACCCGGGTCTGCAAATAACCTAGGACGAGTGGAGATTATTAGTGACAGTCATTCTGGATTTTATCTGTCTGACTCTCATGAAAATCTCAACCAGAGTACGCTCTTTCATGGTATCCCACACCAGGTAGCTCGCTATCGTTGTGGATCATATCATGAAGGGGATTTTAGCTCCGGAGACCCTTGTGAGGAAGCGAATAGAGCCACCTGAGAGATTGATCACAAAAGTGACCCTAGATCATGTTGAAAATCCCAATTTAGACATGACCCACCTAGGACACAGGGGCACTATACTTACCCTCTCTATCAATCTCGTTAGTTTTTCTCCAAAATTAAAATCACTCAAAAAAATTTCATGCTTCCTTCATTTGCATGCATACGAGACGACATCATTCCTTTCATTCATCATACAAAAATTATCATAAAATAAGATCATTTTTTTTATCATATGCATCACATTGCCATTTCCCTACCGTACCATTCATCATATATTCATAATTCATAAATATCGAAAAATCATCAAATAGTGTAGGCATCTTGTCATTTGCAACATCATCATTACAAATTGCATGAGACATTCAATAACATTTCGCTCATATTGTCATCATGGTCCAAATGCGCAATTTCTCCATACATGCATCATTTTATCCTAATTGCATCATCTCTCATACTCTACATCGCATTGCTATTATAAAAATTTATTTTAAATGCATCATCTTCATGCATCATAAAAAACAAGGGCAGAAGTCATTTATTCCTATCCATCTCAAATGCATCAGTCCTTTAACATGCGTCAAAACAAAAGTTATAAATTTCTTCATTATTGCATTATCCATCTCAAATGCATCAGTCCTTCAAAATGCATCATTCATACTAAAATCACTCTTTCGATAAGCATTTCATTGTTATTGCACTATCATGCATCGCGAAGGTATCATTTTTTTCAAAATTGCATTCATCTTGCATATCCGTACACCAAAAGAATATTATCCCCATATTATATAAAGGTTATGTTCATTACTCTTTTCCACGCATTAAAAAAAAAGTCGCTGCGAGTGTCATGCATTTTGTTTCCTCGCACACAAAAAAAGGCAATAGCATCATAGGCACCGACATTCATTCATAATCATTCAAAGTCATGATCACACAGTGTAGGTACCACATCATTCATAAAGTCTTGAATTACATTTAAAAAAAACATAACATTCATACATCATTTCCCTCATGTGGTCATCCTAGTTTAAATGCAACAATTCCATATTCATTTGTCATCTCCCAAATAAAACAAAAAATTTCATTATAATTGTATCATTTGTCATCCAATAAATCAAAAATAAGAGTCTGCATACATGTTGCACTGCCTCTTGGAAAAAATAAAAATAATTGCATTAGGATCAAACATTTATTTCTTCATGCATACATGCATTCACATTTTTCATACATATCTGTCATCATGGGCATCATATTTTGCTAGAAAATAAAAAATCACCATAGAACGAGTCACTTGTTTTCATATGCATCTCGTTCTCATGGTACTAACATGCATATCATCCTCCAAAAAAAACAACAAATATGCTACATATTTGTCCAACTTTCATCATCGTGCATACTCAAAAATATACTATATTCGTTACTCCTCTTCATGCATAGAAAAATAAAAATGCATTAGTCATCTGACAGGCAAAATAAAAGAAAATAATAAAATGATGCCACTTTCTTACATTATTCATCATCATATTGCATTGCCTCCGAAAAATCATCTTGGATAGTGAATCTTTTCAAGTGATCATTCATTCACCTTCCTCGCATCTGCATCATGCAACGTTATTCGGTCATACATTGCATTTCTTTTCATGAAAAAGAAAAATAAAAAAACATGATCACATTTTTGATAAATGACTGAATATCTCATTTAGCATGCATTTTCATTCATTCATAATCATTCACAAAAACCATCATTAAATAATATAGGCATTTCATCATTTGCAATATCATGATAGCATTCACGCACCTTTTCACTCATCCAAAAATTGTTGTTTCATTAAATCATCCATACGCCATTTCATCCACACATCATTTATATACCGTTTCAACATGCATCATTTCAAAAGTTACGCATCATTCATAGATACGTATTTAGCATTTCATTCTGATACATGAAAGAGGCTCTGCATCGGTCATATGCCGCATTGTCTCCAAAAATCATTTAGAATAACTGACCTTTCCAAGTGATCATTCATGCACGCATTTCATGCATTCGCATCTGCATTTTCGTCATTTTTCACCATGTGTTCCTTCATGCATTAGGACACAAGGTGCGTTTAACTTGATTATTCTTGTTGCGTGAGCATAGTTAGTCTTTCAACTAGAAAATAAAAAAATTATCATGCATTCATAATAGAATACGGTCATCGTTTTCATTATCCTGGTACCAACATGCATCTCATCATCTAGAAAATAACAAAATATCATATTTTATTTTACTTCATCTTGCATAAGCCACACGCCAAAAATGAGAAAATAATATCACCTTGATATTATAAAAAAAAAAAAATTACATTCATTATTTCATTACTCCTCTTCATGCATCATGAAGAAACAAAAACAAAAGTCATTCATTCTCATGCATCTCAAAAACAGTTCCTTCATGCGTCATAAAGAACGAAGACAAAAGTCATTTATTCCTCTCACATCCATCTCAAGGGCGTTAATCCTCTCACATGCATTAAAACAAAATTAGGATTCGCTTCATTTTCTTCTATTCTTGCATTATTCATCATCCAATAGTTTTTTTTTTGTTGTTGTTTTGTTAGCCTCTCACTCCAGTTGAACTTTAAAAAATAAAAAATAAAAAATCACACACTTGCTTAAGGTATCATTATGCATTCCATTCACCTGCATCATCGTCTGTGTACAACAACATCCATATGTTCATGCATTCTGCTTTGTTCAAATAATTTTTTCCAAAAAAAAAAAAAAAAAATGAAGCTCATAAGTTTTTTGACATGCTGTTTGATGAGAGACGATGCCTTCTTGAAAATATATTTTAATTGATTCCTCTTCCTTGGAAAATGTGGCCATACCTTAACTTGATTCACCAACATTAAGTTCTTCACCCTTCACTCCATATACATCCTACTCATACCCACCACATTCATGGAAACCACCTACCCACTTAACCCTTCAATGGAATTCACCGATGACTCATTCACCATCATGGTCACTCCAACATTGACCACATCTTCAGACCCTCGCTCCTGCAGGCTTGACCCTTAGCCTAAGAGACACACCCCACCAAAGGCATTAGCCAACATATATCTCACACCTGTGACAAGAAGCTTAAATGTCTTTTTTGTTAACTTGTGTGGTTTTAACAATTAAAATTGTTCAATCTTAAGCGGTGTTAACTCTCCATGAAGCATTTGCAAGATAAACTAACATGACACGTGTGCTTACCCTTGTTTGAGTCAGTTATACTACCCCCATCTTTCCGCCATTTCCAAAACCAGGCCCAACCATCCATAAAAGGCCCAGTCCCCACAAGAGTATTACATTCACTTCCCCCAGTGATGCAATTTCATGAACAACATTTTGTACGCTCCATACTGGGGCAGAGTAATGATCACTAAGATTTTCTGCTAGCATTCTAAACACTCGTGCAAGTCCTTTGAGTAAAAAAAACACAAAAGAGATCCAAAAAAGAAAAGCCCGTTAGGTTGAAAACTCGCGAGAGCAGCCTGAGCAAAAATTAGGGCAGAAAAAAAATAATAAATAAAGAAAAGCAAATATATTAAAATGAAGTTTTGTCCCATAGTTACAATTTCAAGAAAATAAGCAATCATGATTTGAATTGGAGTTTGGCCATTTTCCTATATCCAAAAATCAAAAAAAGAGAAATGCCCTTTGCTACCCACTTCGAGCCAAAAAACACCTTAGACAAGGATCAATCCCATATCTAACAGCTCGCTCAGCTCGAAAGAAAAAAGAAAAATCACAAAAAAGTGAAATTAAAAAAAGAGGATCGAAAAATCCTGAACACCAAAAAGTAGAATTTGTGAGCCGACACTTCACACCATCGAGCATATAAAAGATCATTGTCTGAAATAAACCCTCAAACACTTCCTTTGGCCTAAGCGTCCTATCCTCCATAAACCCTCAAATGCGCTACAACCCTAAAACAGGTTCATTCTACCATGGAGCGCATAAAAGATTCTTTGTCTCAACCAACCCCGAACACTCTCAGGAGCAAAGTAATCATTTCCTTCATGAATCATTAGCCATTAGCCATATTACAATCCTAAGGCCTATTCTGATCAGTGATTGGTTGCTTCCATTTTTCTCAAAGCTTATACTATAGGACAAAATAATCAGAATAATTTATTCGCTCAAAAAAAAAACAAAGAGAAAAATATTATTACAAAAGAAAATAAGAAAAAAAAAACTTAAAAGGGCTTGCACGCTCGAAGTTCATCAAGAGAATATAACAGTGATCATCAACAAAGTGAATTTTCATCGAACCAAAAACTCTTGGCTGTCTTAGCTTGTGGACTCCTTCCCAAGGAAAACCACAAATCCCTACTAGGGCAGTTACTTGACTTATCATATCAAAATGGGGCAATACCTCACCCTCCATTCCACTCAAACTCAGGGAGATTTTTTTTAGCATCCCCAAAATACCCTCATCGTTCATCTCGTTCATATACTACACTCATGTAGCCGTACTAGAGCAATTTCCAAACCATTATTCCAACTTTACACCCTGTCACAATCCCACTCGAGATGGGGCAATCTTCACCTTTCATGGATTGGGGCAACCTTGTCCTCTTGTAGACCGGGGCATCATATCCCTCGGCCCGAAAGAATCCTTCTGCCTCTCATTCCATTCAATCCTAGCCACGCGTCACCCCAATACCTGCATAGTTCCCAATCCCCCAACCAGTCTATATCCTTAGTTGTCATTGTCCTCCCTAGACAAAGGCAGACTGTTTCACTCCCCACTATTTGAAGTCAAAATTGGGGCAGTCAAACATTTTTACCTTGGGGCAAGCTTATCTCTCATAAGTTTGAGCCAATAAACCTCATCCTCCACTCCACTCATGTGTCACACTTGACTATACCCTACATTTCTGGAACCCTGAGTCAACTGGCACATTCATTTGCATTCGCACTGTTTTTCATATTTATTAAGCAAACGCTTCAAAGAGAGAGACACACAATAATGACAATCCCTCTAAGTTAACATCTTAGACTTGAAAGCTTAGCCATCATGGGTCATCATAACCAAATGAGAACCCATCTGCAAATACACATCTCGATCTCTAGAAATGGCACTAATACATTGCTGCAAGCCACACTTTTCAAGATGACAATCTTGAGCTTACCAGAGTTCAAGTCCAAGCCATCAAAAATCTTTCTTCCAAGGAACGATCAATTCAAAATGTTCAGCTCTCTGTTTCCAACATCAAAAGTTTCGTTTCACATCAAACATTTTTGCATCTTTACAAAACAAAAAGTGTTGTTACCAACAAATCATGCATTAGACATGTCCTCATTATTCTAGACTTAAACCTTGCCTCTGATCATACTCATCACCACTCTCTCATGCAAGTATTGTACATGCATTCACATTCAACTTGTTTTTGCCTACACAATTTTGCTTCTTTCGCATTACGCATTGCGCATCCATACATGCATACCCGTACATAACATGTATTGCTTCAATAAAAAGCCGAACGTCGGTCTCATTATTACCCAAAGTCTGTCTGCATCCCAATCAATCACATCCATGCACCATGTATTTAGGCATTTCCTTTTATGCACCATAGCGTTTGCATCAAAATATTACGTATCCATCACATTCACATTCTCATTTCATGCACCCATCAAATACCAAAAAGGCAATAAAGCGAAAAGACAAAAAAAACCTCCCACATCCCAACAAACATCCAATCGTTGCGGCTACCACAACCCTTCAGCTAAGCATTACGTGTGCCCATTCATTCATTCATTCATTCATTTATGCATGAAAAAAAAACAAAAAAAAAGAGAAAACCAAAAAGGCAAAAATTATCCACATTGCACCTGTTACTCCCACCAAAGTATAGATCATTCCATCATGCAACCAGCAGTACATTCGTATTCGCATGTTATCTGCATTCGCATACACAGCTTATCAATTTCTGTTTCGACCAGCATAGGCATCCATCATTCACGGGCTTTTTGTAGTCCATTTACTTTCGCATTGCACATTCATCACATTGCATACATATAACCTTTTTTGATAGACGTGCCAAGTGCCGGTCTCGTCGTTGCCAAAAAGCTTTCTACATCACCAATCATATCATTTGCTATGCATTCATGTGTTTCCTTTTATTCGCCCTAGCATTTGTATCAAAGTATTATATACGCATCATATTCACATTCGCATTGCATGCATCAAGAAAAAAGGCAAAAATAAATAAGAATTAGCAAAAACAAAAGTCCATTCATTGCATTTATCATCACATCAAAAATCAATCACTACAGTCGCATCCACATTTCATACACCGTTGTCGACTTTCTCATTCCACCAGGTTCAACACCCATGATATACTCAGTTCATTCATCATCCCCCCAGATACCAATCATTGCACGCATGACATTGTTTGCTTCGATAGATGTCCAAGTGCCGGCCTCATCGTTGCCCCCAGAAAAAAAAAGAGTTTTTTTATTACTAATCATATCCTTGTACCATGCATGGCATTCGCGTCAAAGCATTACATTTTCATCACATTCACACTTTGCATTTCATACACTCATTGTATATCAAGGAAAAAAGAGAAAAGCAAAAAAAAAAAAAAAACAACAAAAGGAGAAAAATTGCTCATTCCATTACCTTCATCATTAATCAGCACAATCACATTCATATCTTATCTGCATTCACATACATCACCTACTACCTTCTATTGCACGCATACATCATTCATTGCATTTTTAGACATGCCAAATGTAGATAGCTTTTCTCGTCTCAGGTAAATGCAATCATTAGGTATGTTCTAGGCAAGTACGCCATCTGTCAATCCCAATATTTTGTTCCCCCAAAGACAGCACTCCAAATGCTGGTCTCATATCACAATTCAGGATCTCAGTACCCCTCCAGACCCCCAGCGGTCCCTCAGAGCCCAAGCGCTCCTTCAGACCAAAATGGTCCTTCAATCCAGATCGCACGTCGTGTTATCGAGCAACCGACGGATCATCCGGCCCCAGGCCCTTCAGACTAGTTGTGTCCGCCTAAAAAAACACAGTGCAAGTCCTTCGAGGTGCGCAAATCAGGTCAACGACCTGACTTTGCACCCATGGCCGCTCGAAAAAGGCCACCCCCCCAAGCAGACCGTTTTACTAGTACCGTTGCTAGTTTGCGCTCCATCAGACCCATGGGTCCATCAGGCTTAGGCATGCCCTTCAGACCTTATTGGTCCTTCAGTTTAACTCCAATCAATGCGCCAAGCATCGACTGCGAATTAGACCATCAGAGCCCAGTGCTCCTTCAGATCCCCGGTGATCCTTATTTACTTTTGTTCTATGTCAACCCAATCTTTCAAGAATTTCTATAAAAAAAAAAAGGGAGCCATAGTCTTGACAAAATTAGTGTCTTTTTATCTTTATTTCTATTTTACTCGAGAAATTTGGAAACTCTTCATACTTCCTGGTAAAATATAAATAAAGAGGGGCAGCTGTCATACCCTAATATTGTAGACATTTGATTTTAATCAGTTTCTTGTTTCATTTTTCGAAAAATCCCAAAAACATGCTGTATGGCGCACACGTATTATTTTTAGTCGCGTACACGCGTTAGCCTAACGTTTTTGCATTGTTGCGTGCACGTGTTATTTCTAACCACATACGCGTGTCATTTCTAATCGTGTGCGTGTCGTTACGCTCTTTGCGCGCGCGTGTTCGCCTCTCGTCGTGTACGCTTCTTTTTTTTACCGCTTTTATTATCATCAAAAAAATAATAAATAATAGTAATAAGATAAAATCAGTTTTTTTTATTAGCTGTCCTTTTGTTACATATACAAACAAAAATTAAAAAAATGCAAAATGGTACAAAAAGAGAGTCAACTCTTTTTACAAAAAATTAATTAATTAAAAACAGTACAAAAAAAAAACTGAAACAGGGGCAGAAGATGGCATTTTGAGAATGGGGCTCAAGCTCCCTTCTCCTTGTTCCTTGGCCTTTCACACTTTAGGCAAGAACACTTCAGCCCATCCATTGCTGCTGCCTGTGCTTTTCAGAAGCAGTTGTGATATTGTCCCCCAAGAGGTTTGCTCCTCTGCTCCTACACTGCACCTACACCACACATATTGGACTATAAATAAACAGTGATACACAGGGAACACGGACAGATACACACAAGAAAAACACACAAACTGATAACACTATCAAAACACTAGAGAAAGGATTCTTTCTTGGAGTAAAAATGGAGAGCAAAAAGCACTGTTGAGGTATTAAAAAGAAAGAGACAGAAGCTGCAAAGAAGCTATTTCATTTCAAATACTAGGAACTAGGTTGGCTCCCATTTCCCTCACTTCATTCGTAATTTTGTTTGTTGAAGCACCTGTTCATTCATGATATGTAGCATACTTTAGTTTTTCTTGTATATGACGTATGGATTATTATAGTATCTGTTAAAGTATAAAAACTGTTTTTTTTCATATACAGCATAAATGTTTCTGGACAACACATCTTGTTTTTTTATATAGTGAAATATGAGATGACTGAGGGAGACGTGAGTAACCATTCTTCATTCTATGCATCTGTTTGTGTTTTTAGCAAAGTGAGATGATACAAATGGTGTAAAAAATCAAAAAATAAATAAGAGTAGAAATGAGTGGAATGGAGACAGAGAGTAGAAAGAGAGAAGAAAACAAAAGAGATAACATCACCGTCACTGTCTCCGGCGAGCACCGCCGTGAGCTCCGGCGACCGTCCCCTCAACGCCATCACCGCAGCCTTAAAACGAAAAGAAACGCCGTGAACCACCGTAACCGTCCCTCCATGGCCATCGAAAACGAAAACAGCACTTTCGAACTCCGTCACCATCGCGAGTCTCACCTACACCAGTTCTGTCACCTTCACCGGAGACAAGCTCACCACCGTGGCCTCCCCTTCTTCGTCGCCTGTCCTCCACCCCTTCGCGATCGCACCCTTCAACGCCGTCGTCACCAACTACCATCACCGGTCAAGGAACGGCCGGCCGCGCGTCACTTCCTCCGCCACGGTCGCTGTCACGCTGTCTTTCCCTCTCCCTCCATCGCGTTTCCTTTCTTCTTCTCCCTCTCAGCTGAAGCTCTCTCTCTCTCTCTCTCCTGAAATGGTGTGATGCGGCGCTGTAGATCACAATTTAGGGTTCAGCAAATATTTTGTTTCCTCTTATATATACCTTCTTTTTCTTTTTTTTGTTTTAAAATTCTGGTTACTATTCGCACACCACCAACTCCATTATACACCCCCTGAAGCCCATGATTTTTTGAGGCGGACCAGCCCACTAAAAACAGGCTGGGCTCTCTATCTGCACCCCAGTTTTAATAATGCACCCCTCCTTTTATTTACACCCTTATTTTACTGCTGCACCCCCCTGTTCCCTTTTTTAAATTTTGTTTCTTTCCCCTAAGTAAACCTTTTTTTTCTTTCACCAACCTTTTTTCCAAATAACGAATAAATGTTTTCCTAAACATAAAATTAGTTTGTTATTAATGGTCACTCTGAGCTTAGCTTGTTTGACCGTTGATAACAGCTTTGGTTTTCAAACGAGCTATGAGCGACGACCACTCTGAGTTTTACTTGTTTGGTCGTCTCGAGTACCTCTCCTGATTTCAAAAATAAATAAAAAACATCAAACACACAAACATTTTCTACACCAAGAACTACGTGTGATTTGATTCTCTACCAGGAGATACGTAGGAGCAGAGGGCGGCCGACCTCTGTCAATTGCGCTAATAAAAAACCATTTTTTTTTCTTTAAATTCATTTCTCTCATTTTTCTCAAAAAGTATAAAAATAACTAACCGTTTATCGAGTCTTTTTTATTATTATTATTATTAGGGTAAAAACATTATTTTTGAATTAATAAACGCTTACACATTTAGTTAAAAGGTAACCTTCCTTAGGAAGGATGTCGTAGGGTGCTAATACCTTCCCTACGCATAAACGACTCCCGAGCCTAAATCTGGTCCGCAAGACCCCTTTGTACACTCAATAGGGATTTTCCAATGTTTGCCCTTAAACTAAAACTTTGGTGGCGGCTTCATTCAAGAACTTCGAAGAATCCATCCTCCGGATTTTTCGGTCGCTACATGGACCAATCCCAATATGGTTGAACTAGGGCAGCAAGCTGCGCCCCCTCTCTCTCTTTTTTGAATTGTTTTAAAAAATTGTACTATTTTTGTCTATATGTGTAAAAGGTTGATCATGTAATAAAAAAGACTTTGGCTATTCAGCCTTTACCTGATTTTGTATTTTATTTATATTTTTTTATATTTTATGATAATAAAGCAATATCAACAAAAAAAACGAGTATCAAAATAAACGTATGAGCGTTAAAGACACACGCACGCAATTGAAACTACACGTGGCACGACGAGAGTAAAAACTTTTTTGGATTTTTGATAAATTAGACGGACAAAATTAGGGTATGACACCGTGCTGACGTCACTATGAGCTCAAAAGTCAAAAAGTTAAGCAAGTGGCGCAAGTGGATCATCTCAAGCACCACTTTATGACATCATAACTAGCAACTTTTTCAGAAACACTTGTCCATGCTTATAGGCCTACTTTCTAGAGTTAAACGATCAAATCAACTTTATAAAAACAAGTAATGCAAGTGGGAAATTACTACTTCACCCTTAAGTACTTCACCATGAAGAAACCTCTCTCAGGGAGCCTATAACTTGCACTTTCTAGGGACACTTCTCCATACGCCATAGGACCTCTTTGGTGGTAGTTTGGTAGTCAAATCAATCAATTTGAAGCAAGTGGAAACAAATTCAAAGAACCTCCTTTTTCAAGTTCAAAGAACCTCCCCCTTGAAGAGTATAAATATCACTCACTTCCTCATTTACAAGTAGACCAAAAAATATCACTTAAATCATCATTGGAGCTGGTTTCAAAGGAGGGGGAAGGAATTGACTGATGCAGGGGCAATATTACTGAGCTGAAGGCAGTGCTGCAATATTACTGAGCTGACTGATGCAGGGGCAATTAACTGTGTACTCTCTACTCAATTTATTTTCTTTTGTATTTTTCAGTTATATGAATATGACTATGATTTCAATAATGTTAAGCATGAGCTAAATCGATTTGTAGTTGGGATGTCATACACTTTGTAATGATCTTTTAATTAAGCTTTGTGTTATATGTTGATGTTGGCATTTTAGTTCTTGCATGCTTAATTCTTTCACATTCATCCTTTAGAATTGATCAGCTAAAAGTGAATGCAAATTATAAATTCATACATGGGTTATAATTGGAACTCAATAACTAATGTGGGTAAGTGTCTTAACAAAGGAAACTTTGTAATTCTGTGCTCAACCTAGACATAGGCATTCTGACGATAGTGACCGAAAAACACACATCAAATGCTACAACATCCAATGCTCTAGCATCATATGTACAATGATGTTAAAAGTGACTTACTAGTGGAAAGCATTCCAACTACTCTCTCATCATATATTTCAACCCAATTCAACTTAATTACTTGTTTATTTTCTGTCTTTTACATTCTTGCATTCCTCATTAATTGTGATATTTTGTTACTCCTCACTAAAGCTATCAATTTTAACTTTGAAGTTAATCAAATCCCTGTGTGTACGATCTCAACTTACTACTTTATTACTTTTTACGATTGTGTATACGCATCTGTGTATATAATATATCCAGGACACAACAATCAGTACAACACAAGATCTGTGGAGCTAAATTGCAACTATAGGAGCTTATTTTAAGTTCTAATTTATTTGTACTTCTTTTCCTCATCTGTGTGACTCTGTTATAAACCATAATTGCGATTGTAATGGTTTCATTAAGAATAATTAGGTGTCATTTTACCATGTTTAAGCTCACTATATACATGAGCTAATCCTCTTTATAGTCAATACTATGGAGATGTAAATATAAATTTATGATGAATGTTGAAGAGTAATGTTGAAGTATTTTCACTTTATGCTTTTTAATGTCATAAATCCTTTTTGAACTTATCACTTTAATTAGGGTACAGTACTTTATTCACTGAAAAGGAATAAAGTATTGTGTTCATAAGGCAATATGGTGAACAAATTAATAGGAATATTATTTTGCTTGGTGAAAATAGGAATATTAAACCAATGCCATAGTGTGAACTGAATCAAGTTTACTCACTACAAAATTAATCCAATGAGAGCATAAGAATAAGAGTACATTGGCAACATTTTGTCTCTTAGTGGTTGGGAAACCCATTTTATATATTCTGCACATCGATGCTATACAACATTACTCACAACACCAACTCATTTTATGATTATTTACTGACCGGCTATTACTTGTCTCTCTGACCAAAACACTTTTACTTTTTTACTGTTATTTACCATTAATATTTATTGTTTAAAACAATGCTACTTTTTATATGACATTACAAACTGAAAATAATAGAAACTCATTACTAGAAATAAAACTAATGGATGCAAAACATGTGCAACTAGTCCTCTCGACAGTTGAGCATTTTTTTTTTTGTCAATTTTCATCGGCTTTGCTGATGACTAATTTACGCCGGGGAACTTGGTTGGCCACGTGTACCCGACTTTACCGGTCTGTGTGACTCTCCCCTTTAAACAGAGTTTTTGTCACACCCAAGATTCCAACCCAAGACTTTAGGGTGGGATCCGAGCCCAGTTACTACTTGAACTAACCATTGGTGACGGTTGAGCATGTATACATATATAGAATAAATTATGTAACTTTCTTGTTACAATATAAATTATTGAGTAAAGTCCTATTTTAGTCCTTGACAATTTGTCTTATCGAAAAATTGTGAAGGACTAAAATGGGCCTTTACTCTAAATTATTTTACTTGTTATTGTTATGTTCAAATACAAAAGTTGGTTTAGTTTTAATTTTATAAATTTGTTATCCGATCGAAACTAGTTCGAGTCTTCACGAATTGGTTCTGATTTGACTCAATCATAAAAATCATTCAAACGAAACACTGCGATTTGGGTTGGGTCACAGACTCGTTCAGATTTACCCAAACTATCAAACATCCTTAGTGAGTGAGAGATAACCAGAAATCGGGCCTCAAACTACTTCAGTATATTTTCTCATGTGAAATGAATGTACCCTAGCTATCTAAGATTCTGTCGTATATTTTTATTTTTATTTAGTACTATAGTAGATCCATTGTTGAGTGTTTAAACCACCGCCCTGTAGTAAACTAAAATAAATCATTCATTGATTTCATTCCTTGTCTACATATACTGAACCGTGACCATATTATATATATATATATATATATATATATATATATATATATATATATATATATATATATATATATATATATATGCAGATGCTCGCCGTCGTTAGGTGAAAATTTCAAGGTCAAGAAGGAATCATATTGCTCTTGTTCAATGTTTATTCATGGGAGGTTGATATATATGATAATAAATTGTAATGTAAAATTTATTTAAATACAAAAAAAGAATGTTTAGTCAATATTTATGCGGCTATAGATCTCGACCATCTAATGGTTGACGTGAGGCTTCTTACATTTGATATACCAACATTTCAATCCAACGGCTAAGATTGTTTGACTGCATGCATGCTTCTATAACTGGGGAGAATCCAAGTCTGGTGGTAAGTGGGGTGCCCTACAGCGGCGCACATGGGATAGGGTTTGACCCTTACTTTCATTCACATGGGCTCTTTGGTGGGCCCTTACATTTGTTTCTCCTCTACCCAGCCCAATGAATCTTACCACATGGTGCCGTTAGCACAAATTTTATACCTAGTAAAAAGGAAAAAGTCAATAAATATATGATATTAGAATATAAGAATTTGACGTTGAAACTTACTTAATAACAGGAGCAACAGGTCTTTTGCAGCTCGCAATGCATGTCACGTAAAATGCAAACATGTTGATGGTATAAACAAAATTATTCAACATATGTGGTATAAACAAAATGCAATCATGTTGATGGTATAAACAAAATCAACATATGTGGTATAAACAAAATGCAAACATGTTGATGGACCGAGAAATCTTTATATGGGTTGGGGGAACTAAAATAGATATATCGTAATTTACATAAAAGTGGGGAAAAATATGTGACATATAAAGACTGTAGTTAGACCAAAACCAAAAGATACTTTATTTGACGACCAAATACGTGTTAATTGGTGAATCAAATAAATAGAGCATTAATAAATTCCAATTAAAGTAAAAAAAAAATTAGAAAGATAAAATTCAAACAAACCAAATAATATATATTGGCATATGCGTAGAAACAACAACAAAATAAATAAAGTCACCATATGTGCGAATGAAAGCTAAGATCGACAATCAGATAAATCAAAAACACATGCATAACTGCCATATGTGCGAATGAAGTAAATAAAATTAAATTAAATTTCCAAAAACAAATATAAATGCATAGCTGCCATATGTCAGTTTATAGAGAAAACACATAAAATAGTTGTTAATAAAATATTAAATGGCGTAAAAAAAAGGCTGTTTGAAACATACAATGAACATTTGGTAGTAACATGATTTATTTATTCATATAAGTTTAGAAATATTCAGTTAGATAAATAAATTTTTTTATATAAATTTTTTAATAGATAGAAAGTCAAAAATATTATCCACATTAAAATTTTTCATACCCAAATCTTTAGTGCCTATACAGCTGCCAACTCCTGTAATCTACAATAACATAAAAAATTAAATTTATTCTATTTATTTCATAGAGTGGTTTGTTTAGTTTGTTAAAATACTTTTTAAAGCTGCTGTACGTGATTGAATGAAAGAAGAGGTGGATGAGGTAAAATTCAAAAATATTCACTTTTAATACTCCCTCCATTCCATATTATATGAGAAATAGTTTGTTCCTCAATTGATAATTAAAGTAAATAAATTTAGGAAAAGGCAACAAATAATAAATTTTTCCACAAATGGAAATATATCGATCAACTTTGATAGCCAGCCTTTCTATAAATAACAAATGAAATCATATATAAACGGACGTTGTTATTAACAATAGGCTAAAATTTTAAAAGAATGAGGGGAGAAGAACGGAACAAATAGTTCTAAGGGGAGAAGAAAAGAAACACAATAGCATCACAATTGGATTCATAAAACAACAAAAAGCTGATAGTAGATTGAAAGAAATCCGTAACTGAATACAGATGAACCCCATAAACATAGGACTTGAATGCGATGACAAATAAATTTCAGTTACAAAAAAACAATGGTTCACTAAGTCGACACAAATCAACAAACAACTTCATGCATCAATCAATATTATATTTCTTTAGTATTTTGATCTACTTTGTTATAAACAGTGTTGTAGTAAGTAGAGAGACATTGATCTTTCTAATATATGTTGTTTTTAAACGCCAGTCAACATCAGTGGAAAACGCAAACATATAGGTTGCCAATTTTAGTCACGAGGCCTAAATATACATCTTCAGTAGATGAAAGAGGAAAAACATAAACACAAATATTCATTGCTAGGAAAGTACTAGTAATTGGGATGTGTCCATAGACACACATAGCTTCATTACACTACATATAATTGAAAGGCAAGTGGCACACCGCTGAACCTCCAATGAAGATCGGTAATACAACTATACATTACAAAATATTTACAGTTCCTGACAAAAGAAATATAACAATTATTGAACACAAACTGCTAACATAACAGAGAAATATTCCAGTCCATCATATGATCATACACAAAGTAATCTACAAAATGATAACTCAACTAAATAAGATCGGAAACCCAACCTTCAAAAGAAGATTTACTGAGTTTGGTATAAATAATGTTGCATTATTAGCTTGAGTTAACTTAAACTGTAGTTAGTGATCTGATTTGTATTTAACTAGTTGAGTTAGTTTATTATTAGCTTGAGTTAGTTTATTGTTAGAAGAATTCAGCTTGTACATATATCATTCAGTGTTCAGTTGTAACTGTTAACCGATTCAATACAATCACTACGCCAGATTTAATGAAAAAGAGCGCAACCTTTAGTAGCGCTTTAACGAAAACGCTACCCATGCCTTAGAACGCTAGTTAATCTGTAGCGCTTTTTGAAAACGCTACCTATAGCCAAAACACACTAGAGGAATAGGTAACGCTTTTTGGGCAAATTTATTCCCTCTATCAATTCCGAAGACATCAACAACATGCACACTCCACAATCTTTCAAACAGGGGGGTTATAGTTTGTAGATGCTAATACAGGCCCCAAAGCAATTGAACACCACAGAGAAAAAATTCAAACACGGTTGCAAGCAGCAGAAAACATTAAGAAATAGACATAACATACATAGTGAACTCACTATCTTTAGTGGAAAACAAACCAAAATGAAAGTTTGAAACCCAACAGTGATGAATTTTTTCTCTGTGGTCTTTGTGGTCTTTGATGTCCACTAGCTTTTGTGGTCTTTGATGTCCAGAACAACATGACCACCACTGCCATAAATTTTTTCTCTGTGGTGTTCAATTGCTTGGCTTTTTAGAATTAACATTAAAAAACAACTTATTTATAAAGATTAAGAATTTCTTAGTGTTTTTATGGCTGAAGTCAATGTCACATAAGTAGCCTAGGATTACTTCTTCAGGTGAAACTTACCTTAACAGTTTCATTTTCTTTATGTTTGTACTTATCCTCTGTCATTAAAAATCAATTTAGTGTCATGATCCTACAACAGACTTATAACTTGTGGTCCATGAAGATTAATTTCTCATCTTGTGGAGAATTTTCTCCAACAAGAAATGTTGATAATAAGGGCAGTAGTATAGAAATTGTTATTATCAATATAAGGGCAGTAGTATAGAATGAAACTAACTTTAAATTATTTTATTGCAGGTTAGATGACATCGTCTAGTCACGATAGTGCGCATGACAATTGTCATGAAAGTGATGCTGGAAACAAAAAGAAGTACACTCCCCGTGGAATGACCGTCAAAAAGAATCTCATCAATCGGATAAGTAAAGGACATCCTAAAATGAAGGTCCTTTGGAATGTTAAGGGTCAGCCTATTGGGCAAAACGGCACAAATTTGACTACATTCATTGGTAGTAAGGTACTATGTCTTGGGACTCGAGCAATTTTTTCATACCATTGGATGAGGAAGTTTTGGGACTCGAGCAAGATCTGACGATCAATCGTGAGGATCTCAAATGTGTATATCAGAGCGAGTGGGTAACCGTTACTGTTATTAGAGCATATATCAGGTACTATGTCTTTTTATTATTTGACATTATTGATTTTTTTCTATTAAAGTTTTGAGTCAGTAGGTCTTGTATATTGATTGAAATGAATTCACTGAATTACTTGATGCAGCAAGCATTGTTGATAAAATAATGGGTCAGTAGGTCAGTAGGTTTTGTGAATAAAATAATTTGCAGTTAAGAACACCACATGCTTGTATCTCCACCAACCAAAAACTATTATCCCTTTTATCAGTTAGTGAGATTGAAAAGATTGTATTAGAAATTAACAGGACTGCTGTGAGGTTTTCTCAAAGGGTAGAAGTTTTTGAAGTTTGAACTAGAGACAGAACTGATCATACATACCTATGGAGAAGCGGCTGTTTTGTCATAGGAAATTTGTTTCTCTCAAGCCAACTCTATTTCTGAACAATGGAGCATATCCTAAGGTTAATTAGAACAGTGTCTTTCCCCAAACAGAAATGTTAATTAGAACAATGTAAGCTGCTCTACAAAGTCCACTCCGGTTAAAATTTCTGTCGTTCCATAAATAATATGCTTGGCAGGCTGCTGATTTTGTGCAAGCTCTTGCAGACATGTTCTGATTACTATTATTCATGTATATTAATTATAGGTACTTGTGCAGTAGCTGACATGTTCTGATTACTATTATTCATGTATATTAATTATAGGTACTTGTACCATGACATATTGGTCCCTTTCCAACGGACACAAAGATTTGTGTTCTTATGCCCGGAGCGTACTTATGTGCGCAATGTTCCCCTCAATCAAAAAGGTGCAACCAAAATTATGGAAACAAACAAGCGTGAAATTACAAGTTATATCAGTCAACGCTTGAGGCTTGCTCAAAATACAAGCTTTGATACCATGTTTTTGGCACCGATTAACTTAAGGGGGTGAGAAATTTAATCCATCAATCATATATAAATTGCATTTTTGAAATACTTGTCATTTAGTTATTCAAAATTTTAATTTGTAGGCAACATTGGATATTGTTGGCAATCGATCCTAAGAGAGATGTGGTGTACTTCTTAGATTCATTACAAGGTCATTACAACAACTACCCTAAGTTGATCGGGATAATAAATAGGTGTGTATTTGGATCTTTCTCATATTTCATAATTAAATTATATATGTATATATTTCGATTAATATAGTTATATATATGACTTTGTGTTCAGTTGTTTGGCAACATTTTGGGCACTGAGTGAAACTAGGACCATGTACAGGAAGTCAAGATCTGAAACAAAATGGATTCCAATAATTGTAAGTTTGTAATCAATATTCATTATATATTTAATTAAATTTTTTGGTCAAAAAAATATATTTAATATAATTTAACAATTAACTAATCTTTTGTTTTATAGGGTCCCAAACAACCAAATACCAATGATTGTGGGTACTATGTTATGAAGTATATGAAGGAAATCATCACTCACAATCAAATGGAAATTCCAAATGAGGTATCTAGTTAGATTTCTTTTTGATATTGATATTATAATAGTTTCTCCAATTTAACCATTTTAATTCTAATTTTATTTTTTCAGTATTTTCCTGGCTATCGGTTCAAGGAATACTCTGATGAGCAACTTACTGAGCTCAAGGGAGAGTGGTGTCGCTATGTTGCCGGTTTTATTAACTAACCAACTTTGAATTTGATGTAATATTTTTAGATATAATGTAATGAAAGTTGTTCATTTGATTTCGATATATATATATATATATGTTGTTAGCTAATTTGTTTATATATGTTGATATGTATATATATTGGATGTTGTGTACATGTCCAGGGAAATGGATTTGAAATTTGTAATCTAAAAGGGAGAGCACATCAGTAGTATTGGATACTCGTGTAGATGAATAGTAGATGGTAGCGTTTCAATAAAAAGCGCTACCAATTCCTAAGAGGTGCTAAGAGAATGCGTAGCGCTTTCCCTTAAAAGCGTTACCCATTCTAAAGAGGTGTTAAGGCAATGAGTAGCGCTTTCTCCTAAAAGCGCTACCCATTCCTAAGAGGTGCTAAGAGAATGAGTAGCGCTTTACCTTAAAAGCGTTACCCATTCTAAAGAGGTGTTAAGGCAATGAGTAGCGCTTTCTCCTAAAAGCGCTACCCATTCCTAAGAGGCGCTAAGGGAATGAGTAGCGCTTCTAAAGAAAGCGCTACTCATTCCTATCAATGGGTAGCGCTTTAAAAGCGCTACGCATCGTGGGAGTGGAATCCGTAGCGCTAAGATTAGTAGCGCTCGAAAGCGCTACCTATGGCTAAAAAAAAGCGCTACCCATTCCTAATTCTGTTGTAGTGAATGAAGAATTTCTCATCATCTTCAATTCTCTGTATTTTCTCTGAAACTAAGATGGTATCAGAGCTCAATCTTTGAACTCTGGCCTCGCCATCATCGTTTCGGTAATCGGTTCCGTTTTCCATAGATCAATTCGTTTCGTTTCTCGAATAGTTTTCTGCTCAATCGATTTCGCATTCAATCGCATTTCGTTTTGAGTTTTTTTTTATTCTTGATTTGCACAAATTAGGGTTTCATTCTTGATTCTCGTCCTCAAATCCATTTAAATTTCTTGTTGCAATTGATCACCTCTTCATCCCTGATTAAGATGGCGAGCCAGGATCTATCACAATACTCTGATTTTGCAACGAATTCCTCAAATCCTTCTACATTCATCCAAACGAATCTCCTGCGATTGTCCTTGTTCAACCAGCTATGGAAGGGAGCAAAAACTTTCAACTTTGGATTCGCTCCATGCGTGTTTCACTGATCTCGAAGAATAAGTTGATGTTCGTCGATGGAACCATCACTACGCCTTCGAAGACAAGCTCCATTTACAATCAATGGTTCTGCTGCAATAACCTAGTTCTGGCGTGGCTTCAGAAGTCTGTCACCGCGAGTGTGGCGAAATCCATCGTGTTCTTCGACAAAGCATACGAAGCCTGGAAGGATCTTCTTGATAGGTTTGATCAAGGAGACATGTTTAGAATTGGAGACATACAAGAAGAAATCTACAAAATATCACAAGGTACGCGTGATGTGTCTGAATATTACACTGAATTGAAATCCCTATGGGATGAACTTGAGAGTTTTCGTCCACTTTCAGCCTGCACTTGCACAACCCCTTGCACATGTGCTGCTTTGCAGAATGTAAAGAAATTTAGGGATCAAGACCACACTATTAGATTCCTAATAGGGGCCAAATTATGATGATGGAGCCCTTTCCCCAAATCACCAAAGCTGTCTCACTTGTTATTCAACAAGAAAGAAATATGGGGACATTCATATTGTAGAGGACAATCACCAAAGTAGTCGAGGAAGAGGTAGATTTGGTCGTGGACAAGGTAGAGGACAATCACGATTGTGCACTCATTGCAACAAAACCAACCATAAAATTGACACTTGTTATTTTCTCCATGGATTCCCACCTGGTTATCAGTCGGGAAAGCAGAAGAACTCTGCCAACTCTGTTGAAAGTGAGACACAGAAACAAGATACTCAGCACAAGGGCACAGATAATGGCATCAGCAACTTGTGTTTCACCCTTGATCAATACAAAGGGCTCATTGATATGCTGCAGCAGTTTATGCAGCAAGCTCAAAAGGCTTCACATTCTGCCAACACAGTCATAGCTCATTCCCCTGCAACCAATTATGTTTCCAGCATTAGTCTGATGAGAAGTTGATTTTATGGATAGTTGATTCTGGAGCTACTGACCATATTATTTCTGATTTTAGTCTCTTTTCTAGATACAAACCAATTAAACACATTAAGATAAATTGTCCTAATCACACTTCAGCTATTGCTACACACATAGGCACTGTACATCTTTCAGATGATATAGTTCTCTACAATGTGCTTTATGTTGAAAACTTTGATTCTAATTTGATATCAATTCCTGAACTTGTCATTAGTAGCAAAATCTTTGTTTTTTTCTTTGATGAAGGTTGTCTCTTGTTTCAGGTCCCTACCAAGCGGATGATTGGATTAGCTAAGTTGGAGAAGAAAGCTCTACAATTTTTCCTGTCAAGTAACTAAGCCTGTTAGTGAAGAATATTCTGTTTGTAATGTGGTTACCCCACCTAGCTCAAACTGTAAGTCCAATACCTCTATCATAGATAGTAGTAGACTATGGCACATGAGACTAGGACATTTATCTCATGATAAGCAGCATTGTATTTCAACACAGTTTCCTTTTATCCAATTTGAGAATAATAAACTCCCTTGTGACATTTGTCATTTTGCTAAACAAAGAAAGCTTTCTTTCCCTTTAAGTACTTCCACAACTTCAAATATATTTGATTTACTTCATGTTGACATTTGGGGACTCATAACTCTATTTTATATAGAGTTATTTATGCTTTTAAATCTAAATAAATTGTAAGATCTCAAGTATTAATGTTTTGTTAAATAAAGAAATACAACTTTTTGAGTTAAGAAAGGTTAGGCACACTTCATGACTATTTTATATGATTTGTGGTATTTTATGTGTTTGTTCAATTGCTGCAGCAATCATTGCCCCAGCAATAGATGCACCAGCAATAGAAGCTGAGGCATTGCCCCAGCATCGCTGCCAGCATCAATTGCCCCAGCAATCTTCACAACACAGAATGCCCCAGCATCCTGCTGGTGATGACGTCATAATGCGTCAAAAGTAAAGGAAAGTGGCCAAGTGGGAGAGTTTGGCGCCTACCATAGACTCCATAGCTCACAAGAGTCACCCTTCTAAGGGACACTTGTCCTCTCATCAATGGACCTCTTCTTTTTACATGGTGGGTGATCACATGGAAGCTTTTGAGATAAAATTAAAAAAGGAAAACCTAACTTCATCTCAAAGTAACATTGGTGCTCAAGACAACTCCACTTCAAGAAGCCTATAAATACATCTCCTTCTCCTCAGTTGAATATATACCAAGTTAGAGAATTAGAATCACTTACACTTCATAGGTATGAAGGAGGGTGGTGAAATTGACAACTTCTCTCTCTACTTCTACACCATTTCGTGTTGCTGTTTGATTGCTGGAGCATTACTAGGCGGATTTTTGCAAAGGAACTTCAACCGTGTAATTCTTTCTTTATTTTCTTCCCTTTGTATTATCAAACATATGAACATGGTTATCTCTGTTTGTATGTGCTCAGTAATGTCTAGCATGAGCTAAACTTCTCTAGTTGGAATGCTTTAACTTTGTAATGATCTTTTTAACTAGTTTTATGTTATATATTGATGTTAGCATTTTAGTTCTGGCATGCATGATAACTCTTTCATATTCATCTTAGAGGCCAACTAAAAGTGAATGCAAATCATAAATACAGACATGGTTTATGATTAGAACTCAATAACTAATATGGATAAGTGTTTAATGAAGGAAACTTTGTTATTTCCGTGCTAAAACCTAGACATTGGATAGCATAGTCCATAGGGTGATACTATGGATACTTCATATATAGGGGTGAACTTATTTAGAGCTTAGACATAAGACTTGTAATGAAACCCAGACATTAGTTGAGACGCTCTCAATATCGCGACATTTTTTATTTATTATTAATCAATTAGTTTTTTATTTTCCATAGTGATATATATTAATTGATTAATTTCTTTTATCTAGAAAGAAACATTTATTATGATTAAAACATATTATAGTACAAACACATCCTGGGTACATCACAACTGACATAAACACAACAGTACAACAAGTCCACATAGTTATGATAGTTATCCATCCACACACCATTTCGACCACTCCTAACCAAAACCGATCTTTATTCAACACACAGACGACGGATAACCTACTAATACATCACATGACCGGTTTTCACACACTAGACCCTACATCCTCTAATATCCTGGGAAGTGAGGAGGAGGGGGTCCCATGTGAGGGTGGTTCGGAGCTAAGGCTGCTGCAACCCACATGTCTTCAAGAGGGAGGTAAAAAGAAACTATCAGGTTCCGATGGTAAGTGCGGGTGTTAAATGTAACACCCCTTTTCTAATAACCTTACTATTTAATAAAATCAGAGTTTCCTTTTTTTTTTTGAAAACAATTTAAGCGAGTGCTACACTTACTCCATAAAAATCAAAAGTTTCAATTTCCATAGTTCAATTAAAACCACAAGATACATAGCACCATAACAAGGAAAACCGTTTAGTTCACGTCAACTAAACACAGTCGCTACCAGCAGCGGAATAATAATTAAGTTCGAAAACGAAACCAATACATCACCAAAAATGGTCTAACAGTATAATAACATTAAAGCCTAAGACGCCCCCCGGTGCTACGTATCAGAGCATGACACTTCCTACCAAACGAAGGTATAAGGTAACCTTCACTCGCTATTACCTGCACGTTGCCGACATAAGAAGCAACATAAAAAGCAGTAGGGTGAGTCTCTTTTCATAATTAATAACATATGGGAATAAGCATTGCATAGGAAAAGGAACCAGGCAAACAGATTCACAACAGAGTCAATAACCATATCACAATTACAATCACAAATCCACAATGCAAGAGGTATGGTTATGAAATGAAAATGCAACCCAAACTCCACGGGCACATGCATGTCGGATCCGTCACCAAATACAAATAGGCCGTAGCCTCTGCTCACCAAATAAAACTAGGCCGAAGCCTCTGCTCACCAATAATGCACATGTTTCATGAGATGCTATGGAAATGCATCACAACACACCACGATTTAATCAATTCACCATTTAATTCAGCTCACCATTTTAATTCATATTCTCACCTTAGTGCATTAATCAGCTCACCAAATTTAAAATTAGGCCGAAGCCTCTGCTCACCAATCACACCAAAATACACTCACCAATTCAACCCACCACTCACACCAACACCAATTCCAATTAGGTCAATTTATGATTTGACACGACATAGGGAAAGTGGATAAAAATTGCCATTTGGACACTTGAACACCTCAGCCCAGAAACACCAGTAAAATAATTTATTTTTGCATAAAATTGGAACATTTGGATAGACACTGAAATTAGCTTCAAAACGCATTTTGAACCGTTAAATTTGGATAACCGAGTCAAAAGTTACATTAAAAACAAAACCGGAAAAATACTTAGACATCCTGGAAACTGGCGCCCAGCAAAAACTGGCGCAGCGCCTAGCACAACTGGCGCTGGGCGCCTGGCAAAACTGGCGCATGGGCGCTGGCGCCCAGGAACAGCAACAAGCGCACAGGCGCTGGCGCCCAGGAACACAACACGCGCATAGGGGCTGGCGCTGGCGCCCAGGAACACAACACGCGCATAGGCGCTGGCGCCCAGGAACTGGCGCAGGAACTGGCGCAGGGGAACACAGCGCCCAGGCACTAGGCGCCTAAGGCCAACACGCAATACAACTCATTTTACTTCGAAATTTATTTTGTACGAGCCAAATGCTCAGAATAAGAGAACCCAACAAAAATTTTGTCAAAAAGTGAACAGCATTTTTGGCGCCCATGCACTAGGCGCCTAGTGAAAACACGCAACCCAACTATTTTGGTGCCCAAAATCATTTTGCACGAGCCATTTTACTTGAATATGAAAACCTGAAACCAAATTTTACAAAACAATCACCAGAACATTGGGGCCCTTGGCGCCCATGACACTAGCACCTAGCGCCAAAACTGGCAGCACAGTGACACAGAACACAGCCACACAGTGGCAACAGGCACAGCAACACAGTGACACAGAAACAGCAACACAGGGGCAACAGAATTGGGAAAACTGGCGCAGGCACACTGCTGGGCGCCTGGCGCCCATGACTAAGGCGCAGAACACAAAATCCAGCAACATGCTTATGGCGCCCAAGGCGCCTAGGGGCTTCCAAAAATCAGAATTCTTCAATACAAATGCTAATTTAAATTCACCAAAACACTCAATTATATATATGATTCAAGTATCACCATGATTCTCAATTTTCAACAAACAAGTGTCAACAAGTCATATATCCAAACATATGACATACAATTCACATTTTGTAATAATCAAACATCAATTCATGCGATTTTCAACATAGGCAATCCATGATCATATATCACAACACAACGATTAAATCAATCATCACACAATTCATTCGTATAAATTATCCTAGAACCTAACCCTAGGCACTACTATTCGCATAATGTATTAAAAATAAAAAGAGGACCCCCTAACCTCTTAGAAGTCGAAATTTGCTAGACAATGCTCCAAGGAAATGCAAGTCACCAACGAGCCTTCTCCTCTTCCTTGAGTGCTTCGCCCTCTCTTCTTCTTCTCCTCTTCCCTTCGCAACTCCTTCTCTTCTCACTCTCTCTTTTACGTTTCTTTTTTCTTTCTTTTGCACACTTGAGTGAATTGCAACTAACTCCCAAGACCCCTAGTGAGTCGACTCCTATGACTAACCAATGGGTCATGGGCTCACTTGAGGGTCATGGGCCCCCAAGCACCACCTCAATCCGTGGCAACACCTCCTAACAAGTAAAATAAAATAAATTAAACCTTGAATTATTTAATTAAATTAAATAAATATTGTAAGCCTTAAATAACTTAATTAAATAAATAATTAAATTATTTTGGGGCGTTACAACTCTCCCCCACTTAGAATATTTCGTCCTCGAAATTACCTGAATCAAACAACTCCGGATATGCTTCCCGCATCTTACTCTCCAGCTCCCAAGTCATACTCTCACCAGCAGCTCCTAACCACACCACTTTCACCAAAAGAATTTCTTTCCCTCGCAGAGTCTTCACTTCTCTATCTTCAATCCGCACAGGCATAGTCTCCACAGTGAGATTATCCCGCACCTCTACTTCATCCATCTGAATCACATGAGACGGGTCCGGAAGATACTTTCGAAGTTGTGACACGTGAAACACGTCATGCAAGTTCGAAAGATTAGGCGGCAAAGCCACCCTATAGGCAACACTTCCCACCCTCTCCGTAATCTGATACGGACCAATGAAACGGGGAGTTAACTTCTTAGATTTCAAGGCACGCCCAACACCAGTCACCGGAGTGACTCTCAGGAACACATGATCACCGGCCTGAAACTCTAAATCCTTCCTTCTCTTATCATGATAGCTCTTTTGCCGACTCTGCGACGCTTTCATCTTCTCACGTATTACTTTTACCTTCTCAGTTGTTTCTCGCACAATTTCAGGCCCCAACACTGCACTCTCCCCAGATTCATACCAACACAACGGAGTCCTACATCTCCGACCATACAACGCCTCAAACGGTGCCATACCAATACTAGAATGAAAACTGTTATTGTAGGTGAATTCTATCAACGGAAGATGAGAATCCCATGAACCTCCCTGCTCGAGAACACATGCCCTCAACAAGTCCTCTAACGACTGAATAGTCCTCTCCGTCTGACCATCTGTCTGCGGATGATAAGCGGAGCTTAACCTCAACTTAGAACCCAAAGCTTCCTGCAAACTTTTCCAAAATTCAGAAGTGAATCTTGGATCTCTATCAGATACAATACTAAGCGGAACGCCATGCAACTTCACAATTGTCTTGATGTAGATCTCTGCCAACTTTGGAACTGGATAAGTCATATTAATTGGTAAGAAATGAGCAGACTTTGACAACCTGTCCACTACCACCCATATAGCATCAAACCCTCTCACTGTATTTGGCAAACCAGTCACAAAATCCATGGAAATGCTATCCCATTTCCATTCCGGAATCTCCAATGGTTGCATCAACCCCGCAGGCTTCTGATGCTCAATCTTAGACTTCTGACAAGTCAGACAAGAATACACAAACCGTGCCACATCCTTCTTCATACCAGGCCACCAGAACATTTTCTTCAAATCTTGGTACATTTTCGTAGCCCCTGGATGAATACTCAACTTGCTCCTATGGCTCTCCTCAAGAATCATTCTCTTCATCTCAGCATCGTCAGGAATACAAATCCTATCTCTGAATCTCAATACACCTTGGGAATCTAACTTGAAATCCCCACTCACAGCTTGATCATTCGCAACTAACAAGTCTACCAACTTTACATCTGACTTTTGGGCTTCTCGAACACTAACCAAAAATTCATTGCCAATCTTCAACATTCCCAATCTGACACTCTGCGGTGTCACTTCACAAACCAGACTCATGTCCCGAAACTGCTCAATCAACTCTAATTCTTTCACCATCATAGCCGACATATGCAAACTCTTCCGACTTAAAGCATCAGCCACGACATTAGCTTTGCCGGGGTGATAGTTCAAGCCGAAATCATAATCCTTCAGCAATTCTAACCAACGTCTCTGTCTCATATTGAGCTCCTTCTGATCAAACAAGTATTTTAAACTCTTATGGTCACTAAACACTTCAAATCTAGTACCATACAGATAGTGCCTCCAAATTTTCAGCACAAATACAATTGCAGCAAGCTCCAAATCATGAGTAGGGTAGTTCTTCTCATGGGTCCTCAACTGCCTGGACGCATAAGCTACTACCTTACCCTCTTGCATTAACACACCTCCCAAACCCATCTTGGAAGCATCGCAATATACTACAAACGGTTGATCCGGAACAGGCAAAGTCAAAACGGGCGACGTAGTCAACCTCTTTTTCAACTCATTGAAGCTCTCCTCACAGCGAGCATCCCACACAAAAGCTTTTCCCTTACATGTCAATTGAGTCAACGGAAGTGCCAACCTCGAGAAACCTTCAATAAACCTCCTGTAGTAACCAGCTAATCCCAAGAAACTCCTAATCTCAGTAACTGACTTCAGGCTCTCCCATTGCAACACAGCATCAATCTTGGCTGGATCCACAGCTATACCATTACCCGAGATAATATGACCAAGGAAACCTACTTCATTCAGCCAGAACTCACACTTAGACAATTTTGCATACAATTTCTTTTCTTTCAACACTTCTAATACTAACCTCAGATGTTCTGCGTGTTCCTCTTCTGTCTTAGAATACACCAGAATGTCGTCAATAAACACAACTACAAACCGATCCAAGTAACTATGGAAAGTACGATTCATGTACTCCATAAACACACCCGGCGCGTTGGTAACACCAAACGGCATCACAGAATACTCATAGTGCCCATATCTCGTTCTGAAAGCGGTTTTCTGAATGTCTTCATCCTTTACCTTGATCTGGTGATAACCCGACCTCAAATCGATTTTACTAAACACCTTAGCACCTACCAACTGGTCCATCAGATCATCAATTCTGGGAAGCGGATACCTGTTCTTTATTGTCACCTTGTTCAACTGCCTATAATCGACACAAAGCCTCATACTCCCGTCCTTCTTTTTCACTAACAATACCGGAGCACCCCATGGTGACACACTTGGCCTTACAAATTTCTTCTCAAGTAGATCTTCTAATTGCTTTTTCAATTCAGACAACTCTGAGGCTGACATTCGGTACGGTGCCATAGACACAGGCCTAGTACCAGGTATAAGATCAATGGCAAACTCAACCTCCCTCTCTGGCGGAACACTTGGAATTTCATCCGGGAACACTTCGGGAAATTCACACACTACCTGAACCCCTTCCATGATCGCCTGATTCTCAGCAGACAATGACGCCATCAAAGCAAACAGATGAACTCCCTCTTTCATTACCTTATGCAAATGACCAGCAGGCAACAAAACAGATCCTTCTTCTTCGGGAGGAAGGAAACTCACAGATCTTCGGAAACAATTAATATGCACATGGTTAAATACTAACCAGTCCATACCAAGAATGACATCCAACCCTCCCAACGGCAAACAAATAAGGTCAACAAGAAAATCTCTGCCGAAGATTGACAGAGGGCACTTAGCACACACAAGAGAGGTAGTTATTGAACCCTTAGCTGGAGTGTCAATAAGCATCTCCCTCATCATAGAAGATAAAACAAGGTCCAATTTCTCAGCACATAAAGCAGCAATAAATGAGTGCGTAGCACCAGTATCAATAATAGCAATCAAAGGAATACCATTAATAAAACATGTACCTCTAATCTCATTAGTATCCTCTGATCCTGCGAGAGCAAACACTTTTCCATAGGACTTCTCTTTCTTCGGCTTAGTACACTTGGTACTAATATGACCTGCTTCCCCACAGTTGTAGCACACCACATCCCTTTTCTCACATTTCGCAGCCACATGACCTTCTTTACCGCACTTGAAACATTTATTATCTGAGCAGTCAAAACTCTTATGACCCGGCTTGCCACATCTGTAGCACACAACCTTCGCAGGGGCATCTCCCCCACTTGGTTTCTTATTATCAGCATACCTCTGCTTACCCTTACCAGCCTGAACCTCATATGGCTTACCCCGGTTCTGAAATTTACCCCTCTGATCTCTCATGACCTTGGAGTGAGCATTACTATCATCTTCATATATCCTGCAACTGTCGATCAAATCAGCGAATACCCGAATCTTCTGGTACCCTATAGCTTTCTTTATATCAGCCCTCAGTCCATTCTCAAACTTTATACACTTTGAAAATTCAGAATCAGCATCAGCATAGTGGGGGTAAAACTTAGCCAATTCAGTGAACTTGGCAGCATACTCTGTCACTGACATGCTTCCTTGCTTCAGCTCAAGGAACTCTATTTCTTTCTTACCTCTCACATCTTCAGGAAAATATTTCCGTAAGAACTCTCTACGGAAAACAGCCCAAGTTATCTCCTCATTAGCAGTTTCTAATCTCTGCCTAACCTCCATCCACCAATCATCAGCCTCTTCTGCCAGCGTATGGGTACCATACCTGACCTTCTGCGCATCATTACAATCCATGACCCGAAATATCCTTTCGATCTCTTTCAGCCATGCTAGAGCACCATCTGGATTGTACTTGCCCTTAAAAACAGGTGGATTCTCCCTCTGGAACGTGGCCAAACTGCGAGTCCCAGCATTTTCAGCACCATTTTGCTGGTTCCCAACAGCCTGAGCCATAGCCTGCAAAGCAGCAGCAAGAGCAGCGTCGTTCCTCCCAGCCATTTCAAACTATCACTGCAGCACAAACAGAAATTTAGAACTAATCTAACAAATCTATTTGTCATATGACACTATGACAGGACGACTTGGCCGGACAGACCGAACTGCTCTGATACCACTAATGTAACACCCCTTTTTTAATAACCTTACTATTTAATAAAATCAGAGTTTCCTTTTTTTTTGAAAACAATTTAAGCGAGTGCTACACTTACTCCATAAAAATCAAAAGCTTCAATTTCCATAGTTCAATTAAAACCACAAGATACATAGCACCATAACAAGGAAAACCGTTTAGTTCACGTCAACTAAACACAGTCGCTACCAGCAGCGGAATAATAATTAAGTTCGAAAACGAAACCAATACATCACCAAAAATGGTCTAACAGTATAATAACATTAAAGCCTAAGACGCCCCCCGGTGCTACGTATCAGAGCATGACGCTTCCTACCAAACGAAGGTATAAGGTAACCTTCACTCGCTATTACCTGCACGTTGCCGACATAAGAAGCAACATAAAAAGCAGTAGGGTGAGTCTCTTTTCATAATTAATAACATATGGGAATAAGCATTGCATAGGAAAAGGAACCAGGCAAACAGATTCACAACCGAGTCAATAACCATATCACAATTACAATCACAAATCCACAATGCAAGAGGTATGGTTATGAAATGAAAATGCAACCCAAACTCCACGGGCACATGCATGTCGGGTCCGTCACCAAATACAAATAGGCCGTAGCCTCTGCTCACCAAATAAAACTAGGCCGAAGCCTCTGCTCACCAATAATGCACGTGTTTCATGAGATGCTATGGAAATGCATCACAACACACCACGATTTAATCAATTCACCATTTAATTCAGCTCACCATTTTAATTCATATTCTCACCTTAGTGCATTAATCAGCTCACCAAATTTAAAATTAGGCCGAAGCCTCTGCTCACCAATCACACCAAAATACACTCACCAATTCAACCCACCACTCACACCAACACCAATTCCAATTAGGTCAATTTATGATTTGACACGACATAGGGAAAGTGGATAAAAATTGCCATTTGGACACTTGAACACCTCAGCCCAGAAACACCAGTAAAATAATTTATTTTTGCATAAAATTGGAACATTTGGATAGACACTGAAATTAGCTTCAAAACGCATTTTGAACCGTTAAATTTGGATAACCGAGTCAAAAGTTACATTAAAAACAAAACCGGAAAAATACTTAGACATCCTGGAAACTGGCGCCCAGCAAAAACTGGCGCAGCGCCTAGCACAACTGGCGCTGGGCGCCTGGCAAAACTGGCGCATGGGCGTTGGCGCCCAGGAACAGCAACAAGCGCACAGGCGCTGGCGCCCAGGAACACAACACGCGCATAGGGGCTGGCGCTGGCGCCCAGGAACACAACACGCGCATAGGCGCTGGCGCCCAGGAACTGGCGCAGGAACTGGCGCAGGGGAACACAGCGCCCAGGCACTAGGCGCCTAAGGCCAACACGCAATACAACTCATTTTACTTCGAAATTTATTTTGTACGAGCCAAATGCTCAGAATAAGAGAACCCAACAAAAATTTTGTCAAAAAGTGAACAGCATTTTTGGCGCCCATGCACTAGGCGCCTAGTGAAAACACGCAACCCAACTATTTTGGTGCCCAAAATCATTTTGCACGAGCCATTTTACTTGAATATGAAAACCTGAAACCAAATTTTACAAAACAATCACCAGAACATTGGGGCCCTTGGCGCCCATGACACTAGCACCTAGCGCCAAAACTGGCAGCACAGTGACACAGAACACAGCCACACAGTGGCAACAGGCACAGCAACACAGTGACACAGAAACAGCAACACAGGGGCAACAGAATTGGGAAAACTGGCGCAGGCACACTGCTGGGCGCCTGGCGCCCATGACTAAGGCGCAGAACACAAAATCCAGCAACATGCTTATGGCGCCCAAGGCGCCTAGGGGCTTCCAAAAATCAGAATTCTTCAATACAAATGCCAATTTAAATTCACCAAAACACTCAATTATATATATGATTCAAGTATCACCATGATTCTCAATTTTCAACAAACAAGTGTCAACAAGTCATATATTCAAACATATGACATACAATTCACATTTTGTAATAATCAAACATCAATTCATGCGATTTTCAACATAGGCAATCCATGATCATATATCACAACACAACGATTAAATCAATCATCACACAATTCATTCGTATAAATTATCCTAGAACCTAACCCTAGGCACTACTATTCGCATAATGTATTAAAAATAAAAAGAGGACCCCCTAACCTCTTAGAAGTCGAAATTTGCTAGACAATGCTCCAAGGAAATGCAAGTCACCAACGAGCCTTCTCCTCTTCCTTGAGTGCTTCGCCCTCTCTTCTTCTTCTCCTCTTCCCTTCGCAACTCCTTCTCTTCTCACTCTCTCTTTTACGTTTCTTTTTTCTTTCTTTTGCACACTTGAGTGAATTGCAACTAACTCCCAAGACCCCTAGTGAGTCGACTCCTATGACTAACCAATGGGTCATGGGCTCACTTGAGGGTCATGGGCCCCCAAGCACCACCTCAATTCGTGGCAACACCTCCTAACAAGTAAAATAAAATAAATTAAACCTTGAATTATTTAATTAAATTAAATAAATATTGTAAGCCTTAAATAACTTAATTAAATAAATAATTAAATTATTTTGGGGCGTTACATTAAAGTTTGGAAAAATTCCTGTAGTTATAAGGATAGTGACATCTCCATCAAAAGTAACAGTTGAGGTAGCGTAATTAAGAGTCCAAAATCCGTTTGTGAAGTCCACATCAATTCTGGTCCGAGGTTGATTGGGGTTCGTCATCTTTACAATATACAGATAGAGACGAAACAAAAAATACAGGGGTGAGTATACATCAACAATAATAATTGTAGTAAAGTAAAGAGTAGTTAAACATAAATATTAAGTTTTAGTATTTTAAATATTCCCTAAACAAAGACAGAAATATGCATGGGGCCCATATCTACTCCATGGAGAGATTCTAAATTAGAGGAGCGATCGAGAGGACATGTTCCGTCACTACAAGAATATGCTGATTTAGCTACCACATATTTCCGAGGGATTTATTTCGGTCGGTAATACGTTCGTTTCCGACGGATAATTCTCTCGCTACGTGTTTAAGGCATTTCCCACTTAACTTTCCGATGGATTTGAAATCCCTCGCTAATTTTCGAGGGACATTTCCGTCGGAAACGCATAAATATCCGTCGGAACCGTTTCTCACTTAAAACTAAAAGAATAGATTCATCGACCCTGTCTTTACTTTCACTCTCGCTTCTTCTCACTCTCGTCGGCGACCACCACTCTCACACTACCGCGTTCTCTGGTTCTCAAAATCACTCTCTCTCGTTGGCTCTGGTTCTCTCGTTGATCTCGCGTTGGCTCTGTTTCTCAAAATCACTCTGCATCTCGTTCTCTGCATCTCTCTCTTCGAAGCTATTCTCTCGCTCCCTCTCCCTCTCATGGAAAAGCATCTCATTCACAGATCGAAACATCAATCACAGATCGAAGAGAAGTTCCTGCTCGTCGGAATCGTACATTGGTAACCTCTCCGTCAAACCCTAAGCTCGTCTCTCTCTACTTCTATTTCACATGCGAACACTCTAATTTCAGATCCCCCTTTCAAATTCCCTATTGACTTGGATCCAATTTCAATTTCAGTTGCTTTTGAAAAAGGGATGAAATTTTAATTTTGTTTTCTGTTTTTTAGGTTTTCTACGGCCTACAAGGAAACGGGAAAAGCATTAGAGGAAACGGGAGCAGCGTATTCCCCTTTGTGTGTTCCCTAAAATGGTATGATCTAATCCCCTTAAACTGGTCTTCTCCTCTTCCAATCTTCATCTTTCAAAATGGTATGATGTCATTTTACTGTCCATGCTATCATTTCAATATTTCAGAATGTTCTTGGTGCTTCATATTTGTAACTGTTGCTTTTATTTACGTCTCCTACCTATTTGATTAAACGCCAATGACTTTTCAGGTTATTGTGTCTGAGCATGATGAGCAATATCTCTTGATTATTATCTTGCTCGATGGTTAAATTTGGTGAGGGACATGATTTTAATGTTACATGCTTTCCATGCTACTATTGGTTTCGTTGTGGTAAAAAACTAGAAAGTTTGAAAGGAAAAATTACTAATTTATGCTATTTTTTCCTCACAGGTCTATTGTCTATTATATCAACTCATTGTCTATTACACATCAAGGACTAGGAAAAAGACTAAAGACAGCAAGGTGTGAGAGGAACGACAGGTCTTTTCATTCTCCACTCCAAGAGGTAGTTTAATTTCATATGGCCTAGCAACAATGTAAATAACCTACTCATATAATGATATAACTTACTTTTTAATCTTATTGTGAATCTTCTGATATAGGATATGTTGATATGCATGTAATTTTCAGTGCATTTTAGACTAATATACAGTACATGGCTGTATAATTTGTGCCTTTGATCATTTGATTTGTCAAGTCTTATAAGGGTTAGCAATTATTTTGGCATTTGATAATTGCCTTGCAGATATTTTGGTTTTCAAGAAAACTGTACGAGGCTTATGATGTAGGGATTCATTAGTCATTCAAGGGAAATGAATAATCCAGATTGGGACTATTGGAAAGAGTGGATGGGTTAGTAAGGAGCATGAAAGAAAGAAAGTAAGAAACTCTGCTGTTGGGGAAAAGCAACACAGTTGCTGTTTTTACTGTTATGAAAATCTGTTTGGATAGATATTTATATTATTCACCAAAAGCTATAATTGAAACCTCTTAAATCAGGAAGTTTTGAATGAGCCTGGATTTGAATATGTTGTTTCATTCACTTCTTCATATGCCTAATATGTTTTTTGAATCCCTAGAGAACTTCAACACAAATTTGAAGAAATTGAGCACGTAGAGAAATTATCTTACTTTCAAGATAGGTTTCTTCATCCTTGCACTGATCCTAAGTGATTACTTTCCTTCCTTTCTTTTTCAGTATTCAATGACACTAAAGCTATTGCAGAAAGGGTAAGTTTTACATAATTGAAACATAATCAATTAGTCTATATACCTCAATCATGTAACTCTCAATAGTCACAATGCCAAAGTTTCACTTAATTTTTAAATTCTGTCTTGCAGGAAAATTCTATATGGTTGTGTATTGTGCCACAAAGTATGAGGATCTTAATGAACTACATCAAACAAAAGTATGGGAACCCTCCTGTCATTATCACTGAAAATGGTAATGTGCAAACTCTTAATCTATGGAGCTTTTGGCGAGTAATTTGGCATTACAAAGTTTAAGTCTAGCATAAATTACACAATTGATATACTAAGTGTTTATGATAAACTATATAACTCATAATATTTTTATTCATTCGCATATTGTGCACAAACGTACTTTCAAGTGTTTTCCTTTAATAGTTGGAAGTTATGCGTAGGAATTAACTTGAAGTCATATATGTAATCAACATCTTAATTATATATGTACCTCCCACTCTCCCAGCCCCAAAACCAACTGGAACAAAATACTAATTAATTGTATGTTTATGATATATTTGCACTTGTTTACTTGTTTACTGTTTTTAAACCATCGCAAATCTCCCACTCTCCCAACCCCAAATCTCTTAGAGCTTGTTTACTTGTTTTTAAACCATTGCACATATAAGCTTGGCAACAGGTGTAACTCTTCTTATGCCTCTAATCATGGACCTAACCTTGAGGTTATCAATTTGAGTAAGCTTGGCTCTAATTTGGAGCATCTTTTAATTGATAGGTAAAGGGTCATTATAGAAATAACGAAAAAATTCAAGTATTGCATGAGTGATTTGTTTCCTTATGGAAAAATTGGATATGAAGCTTTTCTTTTGAAACTCTTTGAATTGTTGTCCTGATCTTTGGTGACTCAAGATTTGAGATAGAGCACCTCTTTGAATTGTTGTCCTGAAACACTATATTTATCTTTTCTCAGTTAGGATGAAAGCCACTCTTTTAAGCTGTAGTTCTTTTACTATGGTACTTAGGAGTTTAGGTATGGTAGGAGAACCATGAACAAATTTTTTCTCCATATTTGTGATCATTTTTTTCTCAAGAACTTTTACTCAATAGTTGCATTATCATCTCTTTCAGTCTGTCTCTCTTTGGTGTACTGACCTACTGGATATGCAGTGCTAAAACAATATTATTGCTGTGGTAAATGTAGAAATGCGGCCCAAGCTAAATGTAGAAATTCAATTGAGAGCATTGTTTAATTTTGGTCTGTTGAAGAGAGTTTAAGAACAAAGGAAACTGAGAAACACAAGAAACTTGATTTAGTGGATAGCTTTGTTGTTACATGTTGTATGTTGAAGCATTTTGTAGCAATGTAGATTGTTCCAGTTCTACAAGTTCTTTTCTAGTGTTGCAGGCAAAAGATAAGCAAGTTCAACACATTAGAAGTTTATTCCATCGCCAGTTGTCTGTTCCCCTTGCTGATATGAATTCAACACTTATGGCCTATAAAACTTGGGAGATGGAGCTAGGAAATCTTCATGATGTATCCAGTGACCTGATTGATATTTATCCCCACGTTGCATCTTCATACCAGAAGGCCTTGGAAACATATAATGCTCGCATTCATCTTGAAGAGCAGATTTCTTGCCAGGATATTTCTGATTCAGAAAGACTACAACATTACATGGTATGTCTCCAAGTCTAATTATGACTATTTATTTGTAGGAGATGGAATTCCAGAATTTCATTTATTCTTCTTCTTCAGCATGCATGACTATTATTGTGCAGCATGTGTTTGAATTCATATTACTCAAATAAGCATTTATTCTTCTTCTTCATTTATGATTTGTTTTTCCCAACTGTATGTTTTTTACTGCAATGACTATTTATTCTGTATCAATATAGATTAGAATCGAGTTTGTCAAACCTTGAGTCTGAGAACCAGGTTCTATGCCAGCAAGCTTTGGTAGAATCAAAAAATGAAGAACTCTCTGAAGAGATGAAAATGTAAGATTCAGCCTACTACTTGCACCATTTATTACTATTTTTCTGCTTGATTGATATTTAGCTGTCAGAGACAATCAGCCAAACAAGGATGCACTTTAATGTAGCTAATTCTAATAAGCAAGGGTTTTAGTAATGATTTGAAGTTTCCAAATTATCACAAATAGTTTCTCCATGACAAAGACCATACTATGTTTCTCTACCATGTCACCTTAAGTTCCTTACACACTATTATCTTAAAAACATATTTAGGAAGGAATAGTGAAATATAAATTTGAAATTGAAACTAACATATATAAGCATTTCTTCACTGGAGATCCTTTGAAGCAACTAAGACAAACATATTTGATAAAATTACCCATGCCATCAGATCATCTATAGAGGTAGTATCCTCCAACAACTTTAATACTTCATCTAACAGCTTTTAACCTTAAATGTCATCAACTCATATTGTTGTTTGAAAACAATTTACCATTTTATATCCTGGCAGGGTGAGGCAGGAATCAATGATCTAGCATATTGGCTTTCAACAACATCAACACTTTTGTTTTACCTGCATTGCACACTCAAGGTCAGCATCTTCTGCATCTTCAATGGGCATGGGGATTTCAAGTGGGTGCAGTGGAATGGTGGAGGAAGCCAAATGAACACTCCAAAGTGGAAGCCAAGTATCCAGCTATTCTGCATATGTAAGCAAGAATTATTCTCCTAATTGCTTTGGCTGGATTGTGCTTATCAGAGAAGAGATTTCTCAATATTCTGCATCTTGTGACTTCAGGTTCCTCCCATGATAACAAGGAAGATATTTAGCCAAGTTTCCTCATTCATGAATGTTCAACTTTGTATTTTGCAGACTTCTTTTAGGGGCTCTTCAAGTTAATTTGTAACAGTCTTTGCATTTTACAGCAAGTATTAGGGGTTGTTCAACTTTCTTTTTTGACTCCATTAAGGAATTTACAGACTTGCATTTTGCAGCAAGTATTTACTTGTTTTGTTCAAGTGAATGACAATGAGTTTTCAGGTTTTTAGTTGTATAGATTATTGTTAAGTTGCTTATTTATGTTTGCATCCCTACTTCAGTCTTGTATGTATTCTCATTAGTATGTATAGATATAACTATTAAATAGTATTTTGGATGTATAGTTTAATTTTTTTTATTTTTTTTTAAATTTCCGACGAATATTTCTGAGGGATTTGCGAGGGATATTTCCGAGGGAGTTTCCGAGGGATTTCCGACGGAAGCGTTTCCGAGGGAAAATTCCCTCAGAAATCGTTTGCGAGGACCGTTTTTCCAACGGAATTTTGTCCGTCGGAAATTCCGTCGGAAACGTGAATTACCGACCGATTTTCCTGCTTTTCCAAGGGATTTTTCCCTCGGAAATCACCGAAATTCTTGTAGTGCGTTTCATATTCTCATTGGTACAATTCTCATATCACAAATTCATAACGGAACACTCTACCACCGATCCTGATAGTGGGGAATCGAATACCACGACACAGGGGAGCTACTACCTGGTCACTTGTGGGGTCTCGCACCGTGATGCCCTCAAGGTTTTCCTTAACCTTCACTTGCGCACTCACGCGTGTACCAAAGCGTAGCTCACTCTAAAAATTAAACATCAATAATTCAAATTTTAATTATTTTGTTATTCCATTATTTCTTCATCTTTCTCAAAAGGCATTATAGTAATTATTATATATTCTAATAGTGTTTTACAATGATTAAAAAACATAGAAATGATTTCCTTAAGAATTAAATGAACTATCCTCAATGTAAATTTATTGTTAAGCATAAAATTCTGAAAATAAAACCGTTTCTTAACTCATGAATTTACTACATAGCACTGTAATACTTTTAAAAAATATATGTGGCATAAGTATTGAATAAAATTTCTTAAAACAACTATGAAATATTGTGTGAGAGACTAATAAGAAAAACATACTAAGTAAAAGTTATAATTTTTTTTTGAAATAAACGTAACAATGGAAAAAGGATTATGAAATCTTGTGTGAGAGACTAATAAGAAAAACAATAAAGAATTTTGAAATCAAATCGAATAATAATAATAATAAATACCAACAACAACTATGGTCATAATAATAATAATAATAATAATAATAATAATAATAATAATAATAATAATAATAAAAGTAGTAATAATAGCAATAATGATGATAATGATAATAAAAATGTTGATATTAACAATACAATAGTGATGGTCATAACTTCAATAATAATAACAATAGTAATAAAATAATAAGAATAACAAGAGTAATAATAACAGTAGGAGAAAGAGTAAGATTAAAATTATTCTATTTTGTTTTCTATTGATTCTTAGAATCCCTTTATTTATTTATTTAGTTATTTATTTATGGTCGTTATTAGAATATCAAATAATAATGGTTCAAGTTAATGGTCAAGTCAAAGTTAGTAGTTCCACTCTAGTCCAAGGCACAGCTAGTAGTCCAAATCACAGTTCAAGTCTTAGTTAATAGTCCAAAGTATAGTCCAAGTCGCGGTTAGTGGTCCAAATTACAGTCTAAGTTAGTAATCCAAGTCACATTTAGTAGTATAGATAACAGTCCAAATGATAAATTGAAATTAATTAATATATATATATATATATATATATATATATATAACAATTTTATTATGTTAAATAAAAAATAAAGTATAAAGGGCTAGGGTCACCCTTGACTCATTAATTTTAGTATCTACTCTACTACTACTGTTGAAGTTCCTCACCCCCCTACCTTTTAGTCCTTCTGATACTGTAGCTCCGTTTCCAAACGGTTATGTGACATAGTGAAACAAGGTGAGTGATTTTTGGTGAGTGAAAAAAGTGGTGAGTGATTATTATATGTGATCTTCTTATATGTAGGGATGGTTATAAAACGGTAAGTGATTTTTGGGATGGAAAAAGTGTCGTATAAGAGAGAGTGGTGGGGTATAGAAGTGGACAATGATTGGAGGAGAAGTGGTTGAAAGGTTATAAGGAAAGAAAGAGAGTGAAGATAAAAGTGTTGGTGGTGGGGTACATGAGAGGGTAGGTGCCGTGAATGGCAACTTACCATTACCCCTATTTATAGTAAGTTTTGGAAAATTCCAGATTTGTACGTGGCTTAAAAGTGGGGGTTCTTTTGTGATATTTTCACTGTTGTCCACATTTCATTCATTTTCTACCACATATTAAATTCTTCCTCTCCAAGTAAATTGTTACTTACATCATCTGATGATCTCACGTGATCATTATTACATTCTATCTTATATTTTATTATTATTAGTGTAAATTGGTACCATCTGCTCGCAATTGCAGAGACTAATTCCTTGAACCAGATAAAGTTCTTCCTCAAGGGTTTTAACGTGGTTGCATTCCCTAGACTCGACTCAAACTTAAATCCTTAGTTAGGCTGGAAGAGACTCATACCATCTCATCCAATTGCTTATAGGTGTTTTATTATTTCCAAAGTAAGTGAGTGTTACGGATTAATTCTTTATCTTCACCGAAAAATTGTCATTCAAACTAGTCACTCATGTGGCTCCCATTTAGTCTTTCTTACTTTTTAGTTAATGAAGTAAAAGCATGTATTACATTTATTATTTTCAAGAATATATGAAGCACTCATGTCTCACATGAAGACTCAATCAGAGAGTCTACCTTGTTTTCTCGTGTAACCTGATTGGTCTTGTTTCTTACTATTTAAGTCAAAAATGCATTTCTATATTTATAATTATTATTATTATTTAACTTAATAACTATCTAGTAGTAGTTGTTTCTAATTAGTCTTAACATATAAGTACCACTTATTTTCCTAATATTTATAATATAATTTAATTGTGTTAAAAAAATTAATTATATTTATATTATCAATTTTCTAAATTGGGGTGTTACATTAGTTGCTGAAAAGCACGCATCAATTGCTACAGCATCCATTGCAGGAGCATTAATTGCTACAGCATCCATTGCAAGAGCATCATATATAACATAATGCTATCAAAAGTGACTTACTTAGTGAAGAGCATTCCAACTATCTTTCTCACTTGAATACACTCTATCTTTACTTAGCTTATTTGTTTTCTGTTATCTCACACATACTCTTATTTTATTTGTTATTTTATTAGTTGTTTCTCACTAGTTAAACTACCATTTTAAACTTTAGAAATTAATCCAATTCTTGTGGGTATGATCTCTACTTTCTACTATATTACTTGTTAAAGACCGTGTACACTTGCACACCTTTTTGCACAACAGACACCTTATTCCCACACTTCTATGAGAGGTCACAAATATTTTCTTACACTAGTAGATGATTTTAGTAGATACACATGGCTCATTCTTATGAAAAACAAGTCTGAAACCCGTACTCACCTTCAATCCTTCATAGCCTACATTGAAACACAATTCACACTACAACATTTTTGGTCTTTGGCAACACATGTTTTACCAACAGGTGAAAAATGTTGCCTGAGAGATATTAGACAACATTCTAGAACAGTTCCCATAAACTGAGTGTTTTACACAACTCTTTTCTCGCAACACTCAGTAAATGTTCCCTAAAATCTATATAACTACATTTTTAACTTGTAACGAAACCAATTTCTTTGCAACACTTAATAAATGTTCCCTTAAATTTAATTAATGGAGATAGTTGTGAACTGTTGCCTTAAAATTTCTAAAAGACTACATTTCGACAAAAAAAACGGCTGTAAGCCAAAAAACAATTTTTTTACCAAAATATCACACATTTTAGATTCTTTACCGAACTAGAACACATTTTTTTAGTGTAGAAATCGCCCCCCATGGCAACTTCTAAACATGAAAATTTAATTTTTTTTACTTTTGCTGTTCAGAAGTCGCCCCCTGGGGAAATGACTTATGAACTGTGTTTTGCAAATTTTTTTAATTTTCATGTTCAGAAGTCGCCTCCCCCCAGGGTGACTTCTAAACTGTGTTTTTTTATTTTTTATTTTCTTTATATTAATTTAAATAAAGTTATATTAATTAATTTAATTAATTTAGAAAATTAATAATGTTAATTTAAAAGTGTCGGTAAGATCTCGTGCATCTAAAAGTGTCGGCAACATCAAGACCATTGAAAAAAAACACAAAACAACCCATTTGTTTTGTAGTGTAAAAAACCTGTTTGTTTTGTAGTCTGGTCATGGCCAGTTCCACATAGTGGTGGCCGACCATTCCGCCTTGAACGCTGTTGTGCTGCTTGTATTTCTTCATCAGCCAGGATAGGTGTAGGTGGTTGTTCGTATTGATTAAGCAACGAGGAATTAGCACCAACCTGCTCCTGAAGCCTCCGAAGATATGCAACTGATTCGGGCGTACCAGAGTGGACACCAAACAGATTATAGAACATATTGTCGTCGCTGCTAACCGTATAATGCGAAAATTACGGCAGAAAATAAAAAACAAGTCAAACCTCATCAAAAAATTACGAAAGAAGATTATACAAATTTTTTTAGATTTTTCGGAGATTATGAAAAATTCAAAAAATTCATAAAAAATAGTAAACGATGAAATTTGAGATTTTGGGCCTTCCAGTCCAGAAAGAAATTTTTTCTTGAGGAGTAATGATCCTTGATTTTTTTTTGGATTTAATAGCTGTAGTTTCGAGACAATCGGAGAAGATTTTTCGAAAACCAATTTTTAGTCTAGAACCCTAAAACTGAGTAGCGGTCTAGAACCCTAAAACTGCGTAGCCCCCTATGCCGACACTTTTCATCAACGGTGGCAAGATCTTGACCGTTTATTAGTGTCGGCAAGATCTTGACCATTGAAACTTCACATTGCACTATGCACTTTGTAATGTGCTACTAATTAAATAAATCCAGTTAGTTCCATATTTCTATTTAGCGCATAATTTGTTTTTCCCCACAAATTTTATAATTAATTTACAATTATAAATATTAATTTTCTAAATTAATTAATATAACTTAATTTAAATTAATATAAAAGAAAAATAAATTAAAAACCAAAGTTCAGAAGTCACCCTTGGGGGGTGAGGGGGCGACTTCTGAACTAGAAAATCAAAAAAAAAATTGGAAACTCAATTCAGAAGTCGTTGCCCCAGTGGGCGACTTCTACACTAAAAATTGGATGTATTCTAGTTTGATAAATAAGCTAAAAAGTGTGTTATTTTGGTAAAAAAAAAATTTGGCCTACAACCTTTTTTTGCCCTACATTATTTCCTACTTGTTAGCTATTGCTAAGGTTTGGGCGGTGTTTTTTTCATTTCGTCAAAATTGAGCGCTAAGTCAGTAACTCTTCCCTCCTACATGTCAAATAAATAAATAAACTTCCCTCCTAAGCTCACAACTCACAATATTATTTCAGCCATATTTTAATAATAAAAATATATTAGCGTTTTTACCCGTGCGATGCACGGGACGAAAGCTTCACTTAACACGTAAAAAATTGTAATATTATAATTAGTTTGTAATATATGAAGAGTTTGATTTATAATGAGGTTGGTACCACATTTGTTTAATTTTATAGCATTTGAAAAATTAATTTATTTCTATATATCTACTATCTATCTATACCATTTACCTACTACCAAAATACCAATCTTATCCTTTTTCCAACTAAATAATTGGAGGATATTTAGCTAATTTTACTTTTTCACTTTTTCACTCTCTCACACTTTTTCACTTTTTTACTCTCTCACACTTTTTCACTCTTCTCTTTCTTCTTCTAATTCTCTCATTTCTCTATTTTTCATATTTTTTCAAACTTTTCCACTTTTTTACTCTCTCTCACACACATTTTCTCTCTCTCTCTTCTCCTTTTTCTTCCTCTAATTCTCCCATTTTTCTAATTTTTCATAATATACCTACTTTAATTTCATTTACACGTCACCTTCATTTTTCCTCTTTATTATTTTAAAAAGTTTTCAAATTTTGACAAAATTTTAATATTCATTTTTTACACGGGGTAATATTTAGGTTAATTAAATCTGACAACTTTAAAATTGTCTTGATTTTCACGGAATAATGTTCGGACTAATTAAATTTTTTGAGTACATACATTACCTACTACCAAAATACCAATCTTATCTTTTTCTCAACTAAGCAATTGAAGTTTATTTAAGTAATTTCATTTTTTCACTCTTACACACTTTTTCAAACTTTTTCACTATCTTCTCCTCTCTCTTCCGCTAACTCTCTCATTTATCTATTTTTCACGATATGTCTACTTTAATTTCATCTACATGTTTCATTTTTACTATTTTGAAATTTTGATAAAATTTTAATATTCTATTTTTTACACGGGGTAATGTTCAGACTAATTAAGTTTTCCTATTTTAAATTTGTCAAAATTTTCACGGAGTAATGTTCGGACTGATTAAATTTTGTCTGAGATCATACATAAAAATAAAACGACAGCACCCGTGCGTAGCCACGGGTATACCGCTGGTGTTGTTTAAAAACAAACTCATTTATAATGAGGTTGGTACCACTTTTGTTCAATGTGACTATATTTGAAAATTAATTTATTCTTACATATATTTTTTAGAAACAAACTCCCACTAGTGGAAAAACGACATTTAGCGTCGGTTAAATTGGACATTTAGCGTCGGTTATCGCCCGACGCTAAATCGCCCGATGCTAAATGTCATACATTTAGCATCGGTTATTTAACCGACGCTAAATGTCACATTTAGCATCGGGTGTTCAGATAACCGATGCTAAATGTCCATTTCATCACTGTTTTTTTGCTGTCTGAAAATGACATTTAGCATCGGTTATTTGAAACAACCGATGCTAAATGTCCTGAAAAATGACATTTAGCATCGGGTGTTTGAAACAACCGATGCTAAATGTCCTGAAAGTGACATTTAGCATCGGTTATTTGAAACAACCGATGCTAAATGTCCTGAAAGTGACATTTAGCATCAGTTGTTCCAAATAACCGATGCTAAAAGTCTTTTTTGATAAAAAAAATGACATTTAGCATCGGTTGTTTCAAACAACCGATGCTAAATGTCATTTTCTTGATAAAAAAATGACATTTAGCATCGGTTGTTTAAAACAACTGATGCTAAATGTCTATATTTTTAATTGGAAGCTGATAGTTTTGTCTTTGTAGCAGTACACTTACAACATCAACATACAATAAATTTGGTGTTCAAATTATGAGCAAGGAACCTTAGCATTGTAAAAGTTATGTCTACGACAAAAAACCCGAACAGAAATAAGAACAAGGAAATATGCTCAACTCTATAAACCCATTCTTAAGTTCCTTTGGCTGGTCCAACCACTTAAAGGCTTCGTCATTATCAGAGGAAGTTTATTTTCTTCATGCTCCAAGGCCACTGGTCAAAAGAGTGTTGATCTCTCCAATTATATTAACTGGCCTTCCATCAAAGAAGGATGAAAGTATACTCTCACACAGTTTTTTTAGTTCTTTTGTTTTTTCCACGGCTGCATCCTGCAATTCACTCAACACTTAGTCTGTCTCTTGTACAGTAACAATGATAGCAGTGAATTAAAAATAAGAGCAACAGAAAAGAGGGGTTTATAGTTTGCTTTGCTAGTTAAAATAAGTACAAAGTGGAAATACTACAGAAATATATAGTGACTTATATCTACTAATTAAAGTAAAACAGAGAAAAGAAATGATCATTTTTGGTCCTATTACTATTTACCACGATAACATGTATCTATAAATAGTTTACAGAGGTATAGGGACTCAAATTTCACTTATTTTGCTACAAAGAAACAATGGAATGAAGAAGGGGAGAGAGACAAGCAAGGATTAGTCCAACAGTTTTGAGTTCTTAAATTAGACTATAATGCATGAAGTTGGTTGGACAATACAAATACTATCCCCTAAAATTGAGCAAGCACACAAAAGTATAACTTACTTGTTTTGGCCACAGTGATGACAAAGAATTCTGCAGTTCCATGCGCTTAGTAGCCAAGTCCTTCAACCCCTCTTTCAATTTGACTTCATGATGTTTCTTTTCTTCCAATGAATTGACTAGTCTGTCTAGAAATCTGAAAATTGGCCCCACACCAGAATCAATTAATACAAAGAATAGAAATAAAATCTGACAACTAGTTTCATTTCCGTCAGCATGCTTCTTGTAAGCATGAAATCTTAGTTATAACATATCGAGTAATACCTTCTGGAGTTGAGAATCATAATCAGATCCCTTGTCTTCCTATTTGTCAGCAATGAAATTGCCAAAGAAACATCACTTTGCATCGTTTCTATACCATCAGCAGCATACTGCTGTGTTACAAAGGGAGAAACTGCCTGGACTTGATTTTGTAGCGACAAAGTTTCCTCATTCTTCAATTCAGCTGACCGTTGATTTAAAAAGGATTTCATCTGATGGCATAAAAATAAATGCAATAAATTAAGATTTAATCTGGACATAAGAAGAAAAGGAACAAACTCATAAGCACATCCAGTGCAGGTAACTGTTTAGCAAGAGTTAAATAAATTTAAACAAAACTTGCAGGATTTATGTTTCTTTGTCTATCTAGGGATGCAACATTTGAAACGGTATGAGCACAACCAAGAATTTGATAGAATAACGAGTAAGCACAGCTATTATTACCTCGTATAGATCATCAAGAATCTTATTTCTGTACTCTGTATCCAAAAGCTGGCTCCTTTCTTCTTTGTTACCGGTCAGTTGAGATAAGGCATCTGGAAGGGAAGTCTGATTGTCCAGCACCACATTTGATGTACTAACATCATCAATCACATCAACTTGAGGAGTCTCAACACTAACATCCCAACATATATCCGCATGTGAGCCTAGTTCTTGATTTGATCTTGTTGGATCACATCCGACATCCTCAGTTTGTGAAAAAGTATGTATGGTGTCAGAGGCATTGATGATTTCATAAGGACCCAAGCCATTTCCAGTATCTTCTGTTTCTTCAACAGTTCCAATGTCCCAATCAATTTGTGAACTCTCCACTGAAATATCCCAGTCAATGTCAAATGTTGATTGAGTGAACACTAACTTCATTAATAGTCTCAGAGTCAACAACAACATTTAGGGATGGGGGATTATCACGCATGTTCCTCAAGTTTTGTAGTACAGCTGCTGAAGATATCTGCAGTCATTATTTTAATCCTAATTAATATATGTAACAAACGATGTCAACTCTTCATTCAAGTAAATGATTCATAGAGTTGCAGGAACAATGCATCAGGTATAAAAGAACTCTAAAATTAACAAAATTTACAGGTCTTCCTTACATCCTTTTCGGTATGAGCATCTCCGACAAAATTTGAATAATATTCAATCGTTGTGCATGTAAGGTAATGAACAAAACATAATTCCAGGATTCATGTAATGAATATAATATACCCGCTCTTTGTTATTATACATTTCATCCCAGCTCCTTTAGTAGCTGCTAGGCCTATGGCACTGTCCTCCACTACAACACATCTGTAGAATGCATCAAAATATCAACTCATTCTAAATTCTTGTAAATGAGTTAAACTTAAGCTATCATAAAATCACATGCTGTATCAAACCTAACCAGAAATCATAGGACTGTATAGCATTTTATATGGACCATAATTTTATTACAAGTTGTTAGCAAATAGGAATTACTATCATGAGATACCTTGAAGGTTCAACACCCAGAGTGCTGGCAGCTAGTAGATAGATAGCCTGTCACAAAGAGCATAACACAATTAGTTTCATAGATCATACCATACTGTACATTTAATCATTAAAAAAAGAAAGGCTGCATATTCAACTTGAGTATAGTATATCAGGTTGCTCCACTACAAGAAAATTCTATAGATAGTCACTGAAATTCCGGAACATCAAAACACATAAACTGATCTTCACAGTTGGGCATAAAGGACTTCTAACCAGTTGTGTTTCATTTTCAAGGGGACTTTTGGTTGAATGGATGAAATTCTATGTTAATACGTAGATCTGCAAAATAGTACTATACTTGTACAGATGTACTTAGATTGTGTCCTGAGAAAACTACCAAATTAGCATTGGAAGGAAGGATGAATATCTTACTGGATCAGGCTTTTTTTGGGAACCACATCTCCTGCAAATATCTTGATTTTTTCTGCTCGCTCAGGTCCCAGCAACAAAATGCAATCTACACATAAAATACTGAAATTCTCATCACAAACCAGAAGAACCTCCCAATGATTTCCATCTTAAATCATATATCAAGGAAAAGTGGGAAAAAAAAGGTAGTGCTAGAACAAAATGAAAAGCTTTCAGTCTACCTTTTCTTCTCTTCTTTCTTTTGTTTTTCGATGGCAGTTTTGCGCTCTACTGACCAAAGGCTTGAACTGGAATATTTATGAGCAGGAGACAATGAGGAACTCCTACTTCTATGTCTTCTATATCGTTTTGCAGCTGGTGATCGACTTCGACGGCGCCTTGGAGTTGTAGAAGGACTGAACCTCAGCAACCGAACAGCTATCATAAGTGAATATAAAGTCTGCCCACACAGTGCAATTGATTAGGCAGAAATAAGAAGCTATTAGTCCATTGCTGTCTAGAAAAAGAAGCTACCACAAATAAGCCAAAGAAGATACCTTCTGCTTGCACCATCCCCACTCATTGATAGTTCCATCAAGTTGTTGTACCATAAAATTCTCAATTTCTGTCTGCTTGGTTGGGTCCTGTAAACACATATAACAAATAATTAGCTGCCTTCAAACAACATGATTTATACAATATACTATACCCATTTTATAGCTGCACAATACCTTGCCAAGCAGAGCAGGTGCTATAATTGCATTAACATTCTCCACATCCCAAGCCAAACAAATTTGGAATCTTATCATTAGATCCAATTATTAAGAAAATAAAAATAAATTTACCCCCTCCATCAGACATAGATTTTAAAAAACAAATCTATCATGTCTGGGCCTGTGAAAGTATCACCACAATGTCTTCGATTGCATGCATTAATCTGCCAAACGAAGTATATATAAGTGAGATTAGAAATAAGGGAGTAACTATTAGCACCCCAATATTTGCTAGCATGCATCCCCTCCTAGAAAATTTTATGGACATAATCATCTCCATACCACTGGATCAGGAGCATCCTTTTGCTTGCACATTATCCATGGAACTCCAATATCTAGTGAAACTGCCATTTTTGCAGCCCATTGGACATAATCATCTCCATCCACTTCATAAGCAAGTTGGATATGGTTGTACTCATTCTCAATCTACATTGCATAAATAAAAAAAATTGTAAGGATATTGTTGTATATAATACTGAGAACTAAAAAAAATATCAATAAACTTGGTAGAAAAATGATGTTGAAAAATCAAATCTGAGCCAAAATGATGGGGCCTCCTTGTGGAGCAAAGAGCTTCTCTTCTTTCATCTTTTGTATAATAGTTTATACATATTGTTTCATATGCTTCTTCAAATCATAAAGCATTTCACATTTCAGTAATCTTAATTCATAGCATCAATTTCCAGAAACTAGAAGCACACATATATTATATAATGGAGAATAGAATACAGTTGGTTACCTTGAAAGGTTCATTGTTAGATCGGAATATGATGCAAGAACCTCAAAACAGATCTTGTCCAAAGCCTACAATGTTACACAATCACAACATCAACAGCCAAAAACATTCATATACACAAAAACTTAGGGTTTCGAAGGGAACTTACATCAAGTACTTAGGGTTTCGAACGGATCTTGGAACTTAGGGTTTCGAAGTTCTTTGCAAAGTTCTTTGCACTTAGGCGACAGCGAGCAAGGTGACGACGAGCTAGGCAACGGCGATGGAGAGAGCTGAGAACGGAGAGAGCTGATAACGGAGAAAGCTGAGAACGGAGAGAGCTGAGAACCGAACGTTGCCTCCAATAAACAGAGAGATGAGAACGGAAAGCTGAAACGGCGACGGCGATGGCGAGGAAGGGACGACTTCCTGAGACAGCGGCGGCGAGCAAGGTCCTCCTGAGATGGCGACAGCCTCCTTTGGGTTTCGAAAACGCGAGTGAGAGAGCTTCAGAGAGCGAGATGTTGGGTTTCAAAAACGCGAGATGTGTTGAAGGAATGGGAGAGTGAAGAGAGTGATCTTCAGAGAGTGAGGGTCCAGAGAGTGAGAGAGTGAAGAGAAGGAGAGAGTTCAGAGTGACACTGAAGATAACGATTAGAACCAACGCGAGATGGAAAAATTGGGAAAAAAATAAAAGGGGACATTTAGCATCGGGTGTTTAAACACCCGATACTAAATGTGTTATTTAGCATCGGGTGTTTAAACACCCGATGCTAAATGTGTGTCTCTAACACATTTAGCATCGGTTGTTTAAACACCCGATGCTAAATGTAGGCGCGAAAACTAAAAACTTCTGTTTAATTGCAAAATTGTCACCGCGCCTACCTTTAGCATCGGTTGTTCAAACAACCGATGCTAAATGGTGCTTTTTAATGTCAAATTTCCACTAGTGTCCTATCTTGAATCCTTCTCTTCCTTGTTTGACATTTATGTGTATGTCTATCAACACCAAGCTTCTATTAACATTGCCTTTTCATTCTAACCAACATTGCTTTTTAGAAACATAAATGTCATTATTTAGAGAATGATTCATTAATAACTTTTAATATTACACAATGGGATGCTAAAACTTGAAGGACCTGTGAAAAGAATAAGTCAAATTTACATCCTTTTTCAGCTATTTGTCCCCAGCAAAACTCAAATTGTTGCAAATATGTTTAGAAAGAAGCACAAAAAAACCTTATGAAACCCCATCCAATTTTCACAAGGATGATAAGAAACATAGACCTATCTTGAAGAAGATTATTTGGTCTCCAAACTTGAGGCTTTTGCATAACTGCTTCAGTTGCTTCTCGTGATGGAGTGAAAAGGATCCATTAAGCATAAGGCCTCCCCAAGACCTCTAATTCAAGCTTTTTCATATCCTTTCCCCGTGTCCACCCTCTTTCTCACTCACATGTCCACATAATGAACCCAAGAAAAATTCTAAAATCTGAACCCCTCCATGATAAAGTACTAAAACTAAAAATATGCCCTTAATTATATGAATACTAACCATAGGCATAATTGGAGGTTTTCAAACTACAACACCCCAAGCCTTGGATCTTTATTCTTTACAGAGGCAAATAACATAGAAGGTCCATATCTAATAAGTAGCATTGGATAGTTAAATATAAGAACTAAAAAATGGAACAAAATTGAGTTTTAGGGGTCTGTTCAACATCGTCTTTACCGCTACTTGGAGCCACAATGAAAATAGCAGAAGATCCTTGAACTAATGACAAAGGTCACAACAGAATGTTAATATTTATTAGAAATAAAATAAAGAAGAATTATATGGGAGAAGGAATGCACGAGCTTGATTTGGTTAGTAATAATATAAAGAATGGTTATGAAATCTTTCTTCATGTTTAGTTCCCTGATTACAATTGGTTTTAGATATAAGCATCGTTTGTTGTCATGCGTACATGCTTACCATAAATTTTCCACATTGCCTCTTTAGCTGTAAAAAATGTATCCTTATATTTATTGACATTAAGTTGGATAAAGTTGTCTCATTGTGCTAAAAGTTTTGGTTTCTTGTTTAAGTTTCATTTAAAAGTGTAAAACCTGTCTTCCGTTTGTTCATATAAACTAGAAAAACAAAAGTGCAAAACCTCACAGTACTTTCTATTAAACATAGACAAGAATATTGAAGACAGACTATACTTTAGCTTAGGTTATTCTAGATGTTTTTGAAAACAGTAACTACATGTCGTTATTTGTAGGCTAGAAGTAAGGCAAACTGGTGAAGAAATGCATTCTTGCAACTAAAAGTTCACATGTCCCTCTTAGGCTATTATTAGTCCTTGTTTTCTTTCACTCACCTGTTGAAACCTATCTCCACTTTTTATTCAATTTGTAAGTATTGACGTTTCTTTTTTCTGTGATGCAGGAATACCAAACTTACACTCTTGTTGCAAAGGCTCAATAGGTACTTATAACTTTGTGTGCTCGAGTTATATCCTCTACTTGTATGCAAAATATTACTATAGAATTTGATGAACAATCTTGTTTTTCTAGGAGGAGATCTAAAGACACTCATGTTTGTACATAATAGCCCCAACGAAAATGATTTGTGCAAAGATGATTTGCTCTCTGAACTTTGCTAGTAGTAAAAATGGTATAGAATTTATCCTTCCACAAAAGGAGTGGGCTGGACACTATTGAACTTTTGAAACACAATTGTATGATTGTTATAATCCTGTTGAATAAAAATTGGTACATTATTTTTCATTCTTTTTTTCATTCTTATGTGCAGAATGATATCAATGGAGAAGATGAAAATAATGAGGCGTTGGAAGATTTTTTCAATGAGTTCCAAGATGAATAACTTTGTTAGCTCTTCCTAACTATCTAATTTGGATTTACTCTTTTGTTAAGCTTGCTTCAGAATTATTAAAATCGTTCCTTATATCATATAAGGAACAATTTTAATAATTCTGAAGTGTTGCTAATATCATATACAACAGTCAAGACGTGTTGCTAATAAACAAAAGGCAACATTTTTAAAACATTTCTTTTTTATGTTTAGGTAACAGTTATGACATGTACTTAAATATAACAACATTTTATAAATGTTGCGTTAGGCTTGCGTAGTAAATGTTGCGTTAGCGTAGCCTATAGGCAACATTTTTCAAAAATGTTGTCAGAAAGTACAAATAAATGTTGCCTTAGACAATAGGTAACACTGGCGTACGTAGTCTACATTTGGAAAATGTTGCCTATACCTTTAGGCCACATTTTTAGTAGTTTTGGCCACAATTTTCAACTGTTGCCAAAGACCAAAAATGTTGAGAAGTGATAATGGTGTAAAATTTCTTATGCATGAATTCTATTCTAGCAAAGGAATTATACACCAAAGACCATGCATTGAAACCCCTCGACAAAATGGGCTTGTTGAGAGAAAACATCAACATATTTTGAATGTTGCTCGAGCTCTTTTCTTTCAAGCCAACTTACCTCATAAACTGTGGAACTTTGTTGTCCAACATGTTGTTCATTTGATTAACAGAATCCCTACACCTATACTCAACAATAAGTCACCTTTTGAGACTCTCCATAATCAGTCCCCTTCACTCATTCATTTAAAAACTTTTGGCTGCCTTGCTTATGCTTCTACCTTGACGGCCAATAGAACAAAGTTTGACCAAAGGGTTAGAAAAACCATCTTTTTGGGATTCAAGGAGGGCATCAAAGGTTACATTATTTATGACCTTTCCTCATACCAACTTATCCAATCTAGAAATGTAATTTTCTATGAAAACCATTTTCCTTTTCACAATATACAACAACCTACAAACACCTTTCCTGCACCTAATTCACAGCCCCAACAACCTTCTGAGCCCATATTTCTTGACAGCATAGACCCTGCAACATCTACACAATCACATTAGAACCATACCCCAGAATTTACACCTATAGAATCTATTGATTCTGCTACTCCAGAATCACCCTTAGAGACCACCACAGATTCCACCTTTCCCACAATTGATTCCTTTGACTCAAATCCCTCACCCTCCATCTCCAATAATCCACCTCAATCCATTACACATTCAACTAGAATTACTCACCAACCTAGTTAGTTGCAAGATTATCATTGTGTCTTTTCCAGCTAGGCCAATCATTCACAAGGTACCTCTTCTCCTTATCCTTTGTCATCTGTCCTTTCTTATGATAAGTGCTCAGTGTCTTACAAAAATTTCTGCTGCAATGTGTCTTTAAATTTTGATCCCACAACTTATTCACAAGCTGCTTTACACCAATGTTGGCAAAAGGCAATGCAAGATGAACTTGCTGCCCCTGCTTTGAACAACACTTGGTCCCTAGTTGATCTCCCTAAAGGAAAAACTCCAACTGGTTGTAAATGGGTATATAAAACCAAATATAGAGCTGATGGTTCTCTTGAAAGATACAAGGCAAGACTTGTAGCAAAGGGGTACAATCAATTGGAGGGAGTAGACTATTTTGAAACTTCCAGTCCTGTAGTCAAGATTACTACAGTTCGTGTTGTTTTAGCCATTGCAGCCTCCAGAAACTGGTTTCTTGAACAGCTGGATGTAAACAATGCATTTTTACATGGTGACCTAAGTGAGTAAGTCTACATGACTATCCCTCAGGGCTCACATATTTCAGATTCTGAGAAATATACCAAGCAAGCTTCACAAATCATTATATAGCCTCGAGCAAGCTAGTGGGCAATGAAATCACAAACTCACCACAGCACTCCTCTCAATGGGATACACTCAATCTGAGACTGATCATTCTTTGTTTGTAAAATCAACACCTCCTTCAATAACTGTCTTACTAGTTTATGTGGATGATCTTGTGTTGGCTGGAAATAATATGCAGGATATAACTGCTGTGAAATAGTTTCTTGATGCTCAGTTTCGTATCAAGGACTTAGGTCCTTTGAGATTTTTTCTTGGCCTTGAAGTGGCAAGGTCTAAAACTGGTATTGTGCTCAATCAAAGGAAATACACCCTTGAGCTCCTTGAAGACAGTGGCAATCTTGCTGCCAAGCCTTCCTCAACACTAGCAGACCCCTCTGTCAAGCTCAGCAGCGAAGGGGGGAATCATATCATGATCAATTTGCTTAGAGACGCCTCATTGGACGCCTTCTCTACCTCACAAACACTCGGGCAGACATAGCTTTTTCTTTGCAACAACTCAGTCAATTTGTTTCTAAACCATCATAAATTCATTTTCAAGCAGCCACAAGAGTACTTAGGTACCTCAAGGCAGCACCCTCACAGGGGCTGTGGTTCCCTGCAGCAAATAATTTGAATATATCAGGATTTGCTGACTCGGGTTGGGCATGCTGTGTGGACACCAGAAAGTCAATAACAGGTTACTGCATTTTTATTGGATCTGTTTTTGTTTCCTGGAAATCAAAGAAGCAGAACACAGTCTCTATATCTTCATCAGAAGCTGAATACAGGGCTCTTGCAAGCCTTGTTTGTGAAGTGCAGTGGTTGCACTATCTCCTTAAGGATCTGCAGCTACCTCAAACCAATGCTTCAGCTGTTTATTGTGACAATAAATCAGCAATATATCTAGCACATAACCCTACATTCCATGAGAGAACAAAACACGTTGAAATTGATTGTCATGTGGTAAGGGAGAAGATCCAAAACAAGGTCATTCACTTGCTGCCAGTACCATCAGAATTTTAATTGGCAGATGTGTTCACAAAGCCACTTCATGTTACTTCTTTTCGTTCCTTCATCTCCAAGTTGGGCATGTGTAATCTAAATAGTCCAACTTGAGGGGGGATGTTAGTAATAGCAAGTTTGTACATAGTTATATCTAGTTAGCTAGTTGATATTAACATCAGTTAACTTAAACTGTAGTTAGTGATCTGGTTTGTATTTAACTAGTTGAGCTAGTTTGTTGTTAGCTTGAGTTAGTTTATTGTTAGAAGAATTCAGCTTGTACATATATCATTCAGTGTTCAGTTGTAACAGTTAACCGATTCAATACAATGAAGAATTTCTCATCATCTTCAGTTCTCTGTATTTTCTCTGAAAATAAGGAAGAGTCTTCTAAGCGCTGGAAGCCAGTCGAATAAGGAGCTGAGCTAGTTCCTTCTCCTTCAAGTGATTCGGTCGAGCTTCTGTTAGTACCGGTCAATCCAATTGGGAACACTCCTAAAACATAAGAAAAAAATAGCACTTTTTAAATGAGTCGATCTAAAGTCTATGCGCTATTGATGTAAATTAGTTTTACATCGAAATTTTATTAGAGTTTATTACATTGTCATATCAAGTTTTTCATAGTGACAAAATATACACTAAAATTGAGAGAGTACCAAGGGTCACGTTGGGGACGTTGTTTAGTTGTATTTTCAATTTCAGCAAGATGATATTGAAAATATCAACTCTTGGATGTGAACTCGGGTGTGACCGTGTGGTATATGTGTGCATGATATTTATTTGTCATTTCGTCTAAGCTGACAAAATATCGAATGCGTGACGTTCTATTTCTCTTTTAGATTTCTTTATCTGATATATTGTAGATCAAACATTCGGCTCATTCAATAGAAGAATTGAGCATTATAGTATATACGAAGACTTTTTGAGTTTTTATTTAGTATTGAAAAAGTTTAGATATTCTTTGATAATGACTTAAAATTCTTTTGCAAATATCTTGAAACATACATTTTTTACGGATCTTGAAACATACCTAAAACATGATAATTCTAATCTGCTGAAAGGTAAAGTAAGGGAAAGAAGGAACAGTGAAATGAAATGGTAATTCAATTGATGATAAACTCAGTTACAAGGTATATATATGCTACAGTTCTGTGTAACTGAATCTAACAATATTCCAACTAATTCAGTTCTAATCTAACAGCCATATACAATATGCAATTACAATTTTGCCCAAATCACATTTGTGCTACATTATATGATACTCTATCTAATACTCTATTACTCCCCCCTCAAACTCAAGGAGGGACAGGGCACGACTTTGAGTTTGCTTCTGAGAATCTGGAACTGGGTTGCTGCTAAAGGTTTTGTCAAGGCATCAACTATCTGCAGAGAACCTGGAATGTGAGTGATGCTGAGAGTTTTGGCAAGCACTTTCTCTCTTACAAAATGTATATCAAGCTCAAGATGCTTAGTTTTAGAGTGTAACACAGGGTTGTGAGCAATCAGAACTGCACTCTGATTGTCACAGAGTACCACTGGTGGATGGTGAGGCACCTTCATATCTCTTAACAGAGATTGGATCCACATGAGCATTGGCCAGACCACGATATTCTGCTTCTGCACTGCTACGAGCTACCAGTGTCTGTTTCTTACTGCTCCAAGATATGAGATTTGGCCCAAGATATACACAGGAACCTGAAGTGGACCTCCTGTCATCAGGATCACTGGCCCAATCACTGTCACTGTAGGCTCTAAGAGTAACTGGTGCATTGTAGGTAGCAGGTTGAATGTGTAAACCATAATCTGCAGTACTGCCCAGATAACGTAGTATTCTTTTAACAGCTTTAAGGTGAGTTGCCAATGGTTGAGACAGGAACTGGCACACCTTGTTGACACAGTAAGCAATTTCTGGTCTGGTGAGTGTTGCATATTGCAGAGAACCCACCAAAGACCTGTACTGATGAGGCTCCAACAGTTTATCATTGCCAAGCTTACTCAACTTTGTTCCCGAAGCCATTGGAGTAGACATGCCATTGCAATCAGACATGGCAGCTTTGTGGAGTAAATCTCTGATGTACTTTGTTTGGGTTAAGATAATGGAACCATCAAGCTGATATTTGACCTCTAAGCCCAGAAAATAATCAGGCCTGCCCATGTGTTTTAGAGCAAATGAGTGATGCAATTTTCTGATTAGGTCTTGAATTAAGTTGGGAGCAGAGCCAGTAATTAATATGTCGTCTACATATACCAGTGCAAACAATTGGACTCCTTTGGAGGTGTGCACAAACACAGAAGAATCACATTTACTTGGCACAAAGCCAAGCTGATGCAGGGCCTTTTTGAGTCTCTCATGCCAGGCCCGGGGTGCCTGTTTCAATCCATATAACGACCTATGTAATCTGCAGACCTGAGACTTATCATTGCTAGTGAACCCAGGAGGCTGAGTCATATAGATTTCTTCCTCCAAATGCCCATTTATGAAGGCATTGTTGATGTCTATCTGTTGTATATCCCATTTGTTGGTGACTGCCAGTGACAAAAGTACTCTGATAGTGGCAGGCTTGATGACTGGGGCATAAGTTTCACCAAAGTCCTTGCCAGGTAATTGATTGTAGCCTTTGGCTACAAGTCTTGCTTTATACTTGTTGATGGAGCCGTCTGGGTTTTCTTTTATTCTGAATACCCACTTGCAGCCTATGGCTTGCCTATTTGGTGGGAGAGAAGTCAGACTCCACGTGTTATTGTTAGACAGAGCTTGTATTTCTTCCTGCATAGCAGATCTCCATTGAGGATCTGTAAGTGCCTGTTTAGCTGAGGTTGATTCACAATGTGTGAGATAAACTTTGGGCTTAAGAGAGCCTGTATCTTTTCGTGTAACCATGGGATGTGTTTTGGCAGGTGCTGGAGAGACTAGTTGAGGTGCTGGAGAGACTGGTTCAGGTGGAGGAAGAATAACTGGTGGAGGATAGGTCTCTGGTTGTGTGGCTGAGATGTTGGTGGCATCTGAGGAAATAGTTGTAGGTGGCTCAGGTGGGTGGACAGTGTGTGGGGCTGGAGGAGGACTGATATCAGAATGTGTGGGAGGATTGAGTTCATTTGGTGGCACTGGTGTAGATTCAGATGTGAATGTAGGAATGAGGAGTGATTGTTCTGAAGTAGATGTAGAAGTGGGTGAGGATGGTGAATTGAGAAAGATGGTGGGATAAGGAAAACAATTTTCATTGAAGACAACATCTTTTGAGATAATTATTTTCCTATCTGGTGTAAGACACTTGTATCCTTTATGACTAGCAGACAGTCCTAAGTTGACACACTGAGAACTCCTAAACTCAAACTTGTGCTTGTTGAAGGGTCTAAGATGTGGGAAGCAAGCACACCCAAAGATTTTGAATGAGGCATAGGATGGGATTGTGTTGTGCAAGGCCTGATAAGGTGGGATATAAGTGGGAAGTCCTGTGGTTGGTAATCGGTTTATCAGTTGCACAGCATTAGTAAATGCATGATCCCAGTATGACAATGGAAGAGAGGCATGAGTTAGGAGAGTAAGGCCCATCTCTGTGATCTGCCTATGTTTCCTCTCAACAGACCCGTTTTGGTGAGAGGTGTAAGGACATGTAAACCTATGAATAATACCCATATCAGTGAGGTGCTTAGTGAAGGAAATGTATTCACCCCCCCCCCCCCCCATCAGACTGGACTGCTTTAATGGAGACAGAAAACTGAGTGAGAATAAGTTTATGAAAAGACATGAAAGCAGCTAATGCATCAGATTTCTGTTTTAAAAAGTATATCCAGCTAAATCTAGTGTGAGCATCAACAAAGGCAATGTAGTAATAGAAACCTACACTAGATTGAATGGGAGAAGGCCTCCACAGGTCAGTATAGATTAAATCAAAAGGTGTTGTGTGTTGTGTAGTGGATGCTGGTGCATGGATTTTGTGAGAGTTACCAATACAACATGAATTGCAAAAATCAGAAAGCAATTTATTAGAGCAATGCACATTGCACAATTTCATTACATGTGACACAGCCAAAGCATTAGCATGACCTAATCTAGCATGCCAAAGAGAAGTAGAGCTAGGAGTATTTGTATTTGATGTGCAAACAGTATTGACAGTAGGTAAAATAGAATTGGAAATGTGATTAGAAGCAGTGTGCCTCTTGTGAGTCTTAATTGGAAGGGCTTTGAAGACATATAGACCATCCTTGCCAAGTATCCCTTCCAAGACCACACGATTAGAGTCCTGTGAGGTAACCAGGCAGTGAGTATCATTGAATTTAAAGGAAACATTGTTATCTTTGGCAAACTTGGACACAGACAATAGATTTCTATTAACATTAGGAACATGTAATAGGTTATTAAGCACAAGATTTATATGCGGGTGAATAGGTGAAGAGAAGGTAGAAGAGCCAATAGCTGCTATAGTAGCACCTTGGCCATTACCCATGGTTACTTTGGTGTTACCATTATACGGTACACTCTCTTGCAGATTATCTGATTCTGCGGTGACATGGTGTCACCAGTCCAGTTCTCATCATCAGCATCATTGGAGGAAAAATCAGAAGAAATACCTGTGGCATCCAATGTCATGGCCTTAGTGAGGTTGACTTGAGGAGTAGCAGATTCAGTGTTAGACTCCGGTGTGGAAGATGCAGGAGGTTGCGTCACCACCGGTGGTGGAATGAACATTTCATCGAAGCGGAACCAACAATCAAGCACCGCATGACCATAGCGACCACAGAGTTGGCACGTAGGGCGATTTCCTGTTGAGCGGCCACGTCCACGTCCCCGATGACGACCTTGGCGACCACGACCGCGGCCATAAGCACGATTTCCCTGCTGTTCATTGTTGTTGGATGCAGTACCATGGTTGGAGGTACCAGAAACCCTAGCAACGTTCGCCGTTGCAGTTGAAACAGCCAGTTCCTGGCGAAATTTGTCAAGCTGAGATACTTGCACTAACAAAAGTGATTCAATGTCACTGAGAGGCGGAGGATCAGGATTTCCATAGATTTGCATGACGAAGGGATTGAATTCCTCCGGAAGACCATCAAGAATTACGTCAGTGAGATAGGTGTCGGTGATAGACTCACCGGTGGCCGTTAGAGAGTCGGCAAGAGAGTGAATCTTGGTAAGAAACTCCGAAACAGACTTAGATCCCTTTTTCGTGTTCTTCAACTCGTTTCTCAACTGGCGGATCTTGGCTTTGAGGTGAGAAAAATAATGTTGTTGAAGTTTTTCCCAGATCTGCCATGAATGGTCGCAGCTAAGAACACGAGGCAATACAGACTCGGAGAGAGTATATAGAAGCCACGTGAACAATGTTTGATCTTGAACAAGCCACTTCTCAAACTCATCTGAGACGATATCAGCAGCGCCATCTGCTTCTGATGAGTACTTCGCCGGAATCGTAGGATTCACCAAGAGCCGATGGAGCTTGTGCATCTTGACGACGCCTTCTACTTGCTGATTCCAGAGTAGAAAGTTCTTATCGTCAAGCTTAATCGAAAGCTTTGGTCCGGTGGCGAAGTGAGGTGAAGAAGACGTAGTGTTGTTGATCTGAAATACCGAAGCAACGCCATCGCTATTGCCGGTGCTATGAGGTGATGGTTGTTCAATGGCCATGGCAGCGGAAGAAGACGCGTGACAGTGAAGCGGTGAAGGTCACAGATCGTAATAGAGAGCGAATGATACCATGCTGAAAGGTAAAGTAAGGGAAAGAAGGAACAGTGAAATGAAATGGTAATTCAATTGATGATAAACTCAGTTACAAGGTATATATATGCTACAGTTCTGTGTAACTGAATCTAACAATATTGTCCAAATCACAGCCATATACAATATGCAATTACAATTTTGCCCAAATCACATTTGTGCTACATTATATGATACTCTATCTAATACTCTATAATCATCTTGTTAGTAAAATCTTATTTGAATAATTAAAAAGTCATTAGGGAGGTCAAAAAATAATCAGAATTTCACTTGTTTTTAATTTATTGGCAGTTAATCGATTGGCCGGATAACAAATGATTTCTCAAAAATAATTAATTATAATAGTTTGTAAGTCTGTCACGATAGAACTCCACTACAAGGCATATCCGTTAGGCATAGCTCAACTGGCAAATGCCGAAATTGTTAGGCTGGATATCATGTCTCAGGTTCGAACCCGAGACCTCACCATTGTTTGTGTGAGTATCAAGTGGCATTTGACACTCCGTCTAAAAAAAGAACTCCACTACAATACATACCCTTATTTCTCACGTAAGATTCTATAGAATATAAAATATAAATGATGTTTCCACAAGAAGATAGTAGTGTATAATCTTACAAAAATATTGTTTTTTAATAGTATCAAATTCTTATTCATAAATACACAATACTAATATATATATATATATATATATATATATATATATATATATATATATATATATATATATATATATATATATATCAACCAAAAAAACACAATACAAAAATATATGTAGTTTGCGTTATTAACGGTAAAGGACTCAATTATATTACTTAATGATATTCCATGGCAATTAAGATGTTACCTGAGTTTGCATATTAATGAGGATCGACCAAATATCACAATCATCGATCCCACAAACAAAAGGCATAGCCAAAGAAGATTTGTGTGTCTGTATAATACGGAGTCTTACCAACTGGGCTAGGTTAGGAAAATCTTAGACACAATCTTTAAATTCTTCTATTTTTTCCCGCAGTCCAATTTGGTTTGCCCCAGTGTTGTGGGTGGTCAACATGTATTCATGCAGTTCAACTAATCAACAAATCAATACTGTAACAACAAACAGTAAGCGAGAACTTCTCAAAAAAAAAAGTAAGCGAGAACTTTTGATGAACTATCTTTAGCACATATCACATCCCATCATCAACCTTTTACTTGTCTTAATTTAGAAGTTATTTGTAGATTAAGTGAATGCAATATATAATACCTATTCTTAGTCCTGTATACAGTGAATTATAATTAAAACTTAGTATGCGTGAGTTTCTAGTGGTTGTTGTACCAAAAAAACAATTTAGTAAACAAACGCCAATTAAGGAAAGCCGTAATTATAGTATAGTGTTAAATCATACATACGTTGTCCCAGTGGTGTAGCTTAGTTCGTTGGAGTTAGGGACATCTTTCGGTTGCTCTCGAATTCGAACTCAGTATGCGGCACTCTCATTCCCTATTTCCCATATATGTGGTCATTGTGCCAATTTCTTGAAAGAAAAAAATCATACACACGCTACGGTAACAAATTAACCCCAATTATCCCCCTATAATTTGTGTGCCACACCACAGAACATGAGGTGGATCTAGCATTCGGAATCAGAAATCAAAATTTTTACAGTTATGCATCACTGTATAATAAAAATAAAACTTTAATATACTTAATTAAATAAATTAAACAACTCATAATTGTCTTCTATAGACACGGGGAAAGACGAATTGATGTGAGTGATTGTATGAGTGTGGTGTAGCGTGGTTTAGGTGCAAATTTGGGGCTTGGGTACAAATTATTTTTTCAAGTTATGCAAAATATATTTTTTATAGTGGATATATAGACATAATTTTATTTTTTGAGGGTGTGCGTTTGACCGCCTCATTAGAGGATAGGTCCGCCCATAAATACGATCTTCAGGGTACATAATAAGCAACGTGTTTTACTTTAGAAACAACAAACTCATAAAGTTTGACAATTAATTACTCATATCGGTGAAAATAAATTCATAGATGATTCTTGAAAAGGCTTATTGATGTCATACATAGGGTCGTGATATTTTGCTTATAAAAAAATACATAGAGTCGAGATTTTTAGACACTCCTTAATTTTCTACACCCATCAAACACATATTTTTCTCTCAATTACTCAAATATCACATCTATCACTTCTCTCCCTCTATTTCTTTCTCTCTTTCTCAATGTTTGAAGAATACAGGGGTGTCAACCTATCGCTTTTGACTGTGGTAAACTTTTGCTTGACCAAGAATACCACTATAGCTTTAACTCTAGAAATTTATAATTTAAAGTACCTTCCATTTTAATTTACTTAGAGGAAAACATTTAGAATTGCTAATGTGTAGATATGTCTCTATTTGAGCATATGTGTGTTGCATTGTTCTGTTGGTTGTCTTGGCAATTTTAGTGACATGGGGACATCGGCTATCGGGTAAGAACCTGAGTGTAAACAGTGGTAGTATGTGTGCATTTTGTTTATTTGTCATTTCATCTAGTAGATTAAAAAAATATGTGTGTTGTATTAGTGTATATATAAGTTAGTTAGTATTGTTAATTCTCAATTAGGCTTTTATTAGGCCACGCATTATATGAATTTCAAAAAAATGATTAAATCAATTATGTAAGGCCTCTCATTGCTTTAGTCCTAGTGTCCTAGTACCTCTCGTTGGGTCGGACCCGATAAAGAGAAGGAAATAGTAGTAAATTTAGGGTTTTTATTTTGGACCCCCACACTTTCAATTTATACCCCCCACCAAAAAATTTATTCCGAAAATACCCTTGTTGAAATTTACAAAGACGGAAGTACATACCAGACATGTACATCCGTTTTGAAGAAAATTTCAAAACGGATTTAGTGAAATAGATCGCACCGACAATATCAACGGTGGATAATCAGTGACGATTCCTATAAATACCCACACTCACCCTCATTCTTTTCACACCAACATTTCACTCCAAAATGGAAATTTGTTCAACTCAGTATTCAAGTGAGAACAGGCTTACCGCTATTCACCATGGCGGCCAAATCACCATGACAGAATAAGGTGTCTACTTCTCATGTCCAAACCCTATTTTATGCAGGATCCGAGAAAGCATCAGCTACGCCGGTTTGAAGGATAAAGTGGAGCTCAAAGTTCAAGTGGTTGGTGATGACCGTGAGGTCACTAGTATCACTTATCGCAAATCGGAGCGCAGCGATGGCCGCATTTACTTCTCGTCCACGAGGATTAGGATGGATGACGATGTACAAAGCATGTTGAACATCCATGACATGCTTCAGAAGCGTAGGCCGTTGGAGCTGTACGTGAAGCATCAATGGAGCGTCCATGGGATTTTACGCCATTTTTATCCAGTAGTTTAGAGTTGTATTTTGTTGTTGTTTGTGTTTTACTTTTTATGTTAGTTTGTATGTTTGCATCAATGAAAATAAAATTTTATTTTAAATAGTCTAATATAATAAACTAGTCTAAAACAGTACAATCCAAGTAGTAAAAATATCGTACACTACAACAACAACAAAAATCAATCACGTCCCTCTACCAAATCAAGCAACCTAGCTCATGAGCCGTCTGTACGTCCGAGACTGGGGATGAATGTCTCCGGACGCAAGCGTCGACCGCAGCTGCTCGCTCACAATCATCAGTTTCTCCTCAGGTCCCCTTACACCTGGTGCTGCTGCTGATGCTGAAAGGAGGCGAGGAACTGAAATGCACAAATAAACAATATCGTTAAAAATAAAGTATTTAACATTAAATCAAACAAACTCGTTAAAATTAAAAAAATTAACTTACCATGAACAGCGTGGCATACCCCCCTAACTAAGTGGTATCCTCTAGGCATGAAAAGCTCAGCTGGTCGTACAAGAAAGCTAAACCTGCTGGTCCCCATGCCCATCCGCCAGCTGCGGTGATGTCCTCCAGTAAGAGCAACCACTTTGCCTCAACTCTGGTGCCAGTCTTGCTACAAAAAATGCTCATCCCCAAAATAAGCAAGATGAATGCCCTGACAGCACAAGTCTGGTCCATGCCTTTATGACGGCTAACTATCTCCAGCAACCAGTCAAACTGTAAATATGGCCCCCTACTGGCGATGCACTCCTCTGTCGCCTCAGCAAGAGTAACCCCAAGCAACCTCACAGCCAGCTGGATGGCATCATCAATGGTAACTGACTGAGCAGGAGACCGAAAATATCTGCCAGCCAATGGTAGATGTAGCAGACATGACACATCATCCAAACTGATCATCATTTCACCAAATGGTAGGTGAAATGACGATGTCTCTGGGTGCCATCTCTCCACAAAAGCAGATAGCAGCTCATGATCCACAATCGTGTAAGCTGAACTGACGATGGGGGCTAATCCTGACTGCCGAATATACTCCCAAAACCCCTGATTTTGTGAATAAGGGACCAACCTCTGACCGATTTTGTTGCCATGTGCAGATACTTTCAAATTACGCACAAATGTCTGAATTAAAAATAAATAAATTTACTTATACTATTAATCTATAAATTTATATATTAACACTATGTAAATAAATATATTAAATTATATTTACCTGGTCTCCAAGTATCTTAGACGCTACATGAACATCAAATCCAGTGAGGAGAGAACCATCCATAGGTCCTATATCAGCATGCTCCTGCTCCTCATGTGCCTCGTACTGGTGCTGGTAATCAGTCTGGTACTGCTGCTGGTAATGATGGTACTCAGGCTCCTCATCCATCTGATACTGCTCCTGCATCTCCTACTCCTCCATAGCCTGCCCCTGGGCTCGCCTACGCCGGTGAGACGCATGTCCCGCATTCCTTATGCGGGTGCGTGTACTAGGACCAGGAGTATCTACCGGGTCACCACCGCCTCGTAAACTCGGTCGTGAAGAACTCTCCCCACGCAAAATCAACCCCAGTGAATCACGGGGGATCCGGCCACCGACCCTATGAAAAGGCACTGCAAAAAAAAATTCAAAAACGGATGTATGTACATCCGTTGAGAAGAAACGGATGTAAATGGAAGTTATTACTTCCGTTGGCTTCAAATGGATGTATGTAAATTTGTTTCGTTAAAAACGGAAGTATGTAGTTCCGTTTGCTGGAAAACGGATGTAGGTAGATCCGTTGGAAGGAAAACGGATGTATGTAGATCCATTTTACGCGAAAATGCCAGACTCTCTCTGTAAAACGGATGTAAGTGAAAAATGATAAGGTAATTGTAATTTTGTAAACTGGTAGGGTATAAGCGTCTTTTCACAGGGTGCATGGGGGTATAGATTGATGGAGTGGGGGTTTAAAAAAACCTGTAAATTTAATGTTTGGGGTGAAAGGTGGGATAACCTAGCTAAGACTTATTAAGAGAAATAAAAGGAGATATAATGAGCAAGCGAAACCAACACCGTTGGCCTAGTGGCTTAATCTACCCTAGGACATTGGGGGTCGATCCGGTGCTTCCGGGTTCGATTCCAGCAGTGGACAAACTCGGTGTTGGTCAGTGCGAAATTTGATCGTAAGCACGAGCGGAGATTAATCTTTCGTTGAAAGCGTTAGGACACTCCGTGAGTAGCCAGTAATGGTCCGAACAAAAATATAATGAGCCAGCGAGGCAGCAGTGGGTGTGTGTCCATTTCCACTCAACATTACAATCATATATAGCAAGGATAACATGATCATGTCCTCACCTATCCCAGCATGGTTGGAAAGTCTTCTCCATACATCCCTCCACGTGTCACAATCCTATTCATCTAATTATTAATGTTTGATGTAAAAAGACTAAATGCCCCATCCAACCTTCTAAGATACCCCGCCCAAACGTTAAAGCCTTCCCTTCCCCCACTTGAACGTGCCCGTGTACCCCCCCTCCCTCATATTATTGTCACACACGACAATCAAATCACTTTATGCTTAAGGAGAGAGATAGGTTTAGAGAGAGAAAGTGATAGAGAGAAAATTCATGGAGGTAGGCCAGAAGATGGTGTTTGATGAAACTGAGCTAAGGCTGGGCTTGCCTGGAGCCAAAGCCACTGAAGTGGAAGTAGTAATAAGGAAAAGAGGATTTTCTGAAACTGAAACTGAAACCGAAACAACCACTGTGGATTTGATGCTTAACCTTTCTCCCAAAGAAGGAGCTACTACTACTGCTTGTGCAGATCCACAAGAAAAGCCCAACTCACCTAAGGAAAAACCTCTTCTGCTCTCCGATTCCGCCAAGCCTCCTCCTGCTAAGTAAGTCAATACTTGATTATAACATGTTCTACCTCTTCAATATTAATATTAACGTCCTATCAAAAAAAAATTCACTCATAAGGTGAGAGATGAACTAAGTTTCTCACCAATATATCAGTCAATTTGACAGTAAGATATAATATGAAATGTTACGAATAATTGAGATTATATCAATGAGTGTAAAACTTCAACTATTCATAACATTTTATACTATATTGATCTACCGTCAATTTAATGGATACATCAGACTTAGCTGATCCCTAATTCTAGAAGCCGTGAAAAAATTATATGATATAAATATAAAGTGATTAATTATTATGCGAATATAATGAAATACACTGTTAGGGCACAAGTGGTGGGTTGGCCACCTGTGCGGTCCTACCGAAAGAACATGTTTGCAGCTCAAAAGAGTATCGGAGAGGAAAGCGAGAAGAACAGTCCTAATGCAAGCTTTGTCAAAGTTAGTATGGATGGAGCACCTTACCTCCGCAAAGTAGATCTCAAGATGTACAACAGTTACCCACAGCTCTCTGATGCCTTAGGCAAAATGTTTAGCTCTTTTACCATTGGTAAATATTATTGTTAATTCTTGTGTATATTGATATTTAGTTATTCATGTTGTATATCAATTATTGGTGTGTTCTTGTTATATATTGAAAGACAATTGCGAATCACAAGGCATGAAGGATTTCATGAACGAGAGTAAGTTGATGGATCTTTTGAATAACTCTGATTATGTATCAACCTATGAAGACAAGGATGGCGACTGGATGCTCGTCGGTGATGTCCCATGGGGGTAAATTTTTTCTCTCCTAGCTTCATAACTCTCATACTAATAATTACTTTGCCTGCAATTATTATACCTCGTAATTTCAAATAAACAAAAAAGTATTTCCAGCAGCTTACCCTTGCTTCAGTTACTAATTACACCTTATAATATATAATAACATGAATATTTTCTTTTTGTCTACCAGGATGTTTGTTGAATCATGCAAGCGCTTACGTATCATGAAAGGAAAGGAAGCTATTGGACTGGGTTAGTATCATCCATAATAATTTTCTCTTACCTTTAATGATAGAAACACAATTCTTAACCATGAATCCATGTATAATCCTTCTCAGAGAACAAAAACATATCTAAATATTTTTTTATTATGTCAGCGCCAAGAGCCGTGGAAAAACGCAAGAACCGGAGTTAGTGGTACGTTACCGGTTCATAACCTGCTCCGTCGTAAGTGCATGGTGCCTGGTTGACTTTAGTATTAGTAACTGAAGCAAGCTGCAGCAGACACGGTTGGACTGAGGAGGGTGTTCAAAATATATATAGTTTATTTGTTTAACATTATTTATATGGTTTGTACAATATTTATTTCAAACAATATATTGATGTGATGAGATGTCTAAGTTTATATTATGAACAGAGAGACGATAATCACTCTAAAATCTAAATCTTGTTTCCAGAATTTATTTTTTTACTTGTGTGACTGTATAATAAATTAATTTAATAATGCGCTTCTCTGTTAGCTATGTATTTTTTGTTTTCTTTCTTATCAAGTTGTTTTCTTCTCCTTCGCTAGCATATGCGATTTCTTGTATTGATCAATTTTATATTTCTGTAAGAATGCAAATAAGTAATGCCTTTGCATAGAAGTTAATTTTCTTTTAGGTCAAGAACCAAGTATTCCCTAAACATGATGAATTGGGTGGTGGGGGGGACAAGGGCATGTGCATGCTCAAAGAGCATTAATTTATGCATGCCCATTGATATAAGTTTAATTTATTATTTTATTTTATGAATATATATATATATATATATATATATATATATATATATATATATATAGTGTTTGTGAAAGTCAAATCTTTTGTAATAATTTATTTTGGTACAAAAGAGTGAAACCTTTTCAATAATTTAGCAACATATGATTAGTTTTTTTGTCTGAGGTTTTTTGACCTGATTCGGTGTTCAGGGGAAAGGGGTCCTGAATAACTCAGAGTTCGACAAGGAGGTAAGTAAAACCTGACTATAATTTATTTTACTGCTGGGGATCGAACTCAGGTACTAGCCAAGTCCACCCCTTTAGATGAAGTGCATTACCACTTGCACCAAAACTTGGAGTTACGTGTGATTAGATGATATAGTGCACAAATTTAAACTCGATGTTAGTCAAACATAAAAAAGTAATTAGGTGATATGGTGCACATTGCACACCATGATTTATTTTAGGGTTAAATATATTTGTTATCCCTATAAAATTTCACAATTTTGTTTATAGCCCCTATAAAAAATTATCTATTTTTAGACCCCGCAATATTTTTTTTGTCGGTAGTTTCAGTCCCTATAAATTGTTATCTCTTGTATATCCTTCAAATTTTTGAATGAAATTTTGCAGATACATTCTATGCGGTATGATAGAAATCTATAGAAAAATAAGATTTCTAAGTCCATATTTCTTTTATTTTGTTTCTTGAGTTTTTTTGGGTGCTTAAAAACTCATATTTAATTCATCTCTTGTTAAAAAAAATTCCAAGTTTTTGTGCGGAATATGTTTATATTGTTCTTAACATATGTATGCAAGAAATTTGAACGGAATACATGAGTTAAGTGTGGAGCATGTCAAAACTGAAGGTGAAACCATCCTACAGTCGACCATTTAGGCTTTGACTTAAGTAAGCAGATTGAATAAGTAAGTTCAGGACGATCAACCAAAGTTTGACTCAATGAGGTGAAATATGGATTTTGGTTTTCCTAAAAGTCTTTCAATTAGATTTTTTGAGTCAATGATGAGGGTCACTTATTTGAATAAAATAGTGAGAGCATATTATAATAGTCTTGTTAAATATGTATCGTTTATAATACTTCTGTTCTACACAATTCTACCATGGGTATTGTCATGGAATTAAACACTATTCATTGCTAAACGTTCTTGAGAAGGACAAGGTATCTTGAAATAAATTTTTGGAATGGTATGGGAATTTCAGAATAGTCCTCAAGCACAAGTTGTATGTTCTTAAGTAAACAAACTCCTATGCAACAAATTCCAACTAGAATCGAAAGGGTTGTTTGTAAGAAGCATCAAGTCGATGGATTGGATGTAGGACATTTCATGTTTGCAATTGGGGACGTGTGTGATCATGCACCTCATGATACCCTACTAAAAGCAAGTAGAGCATGATAATTCCGACTTTCGAGGGTTTCCGGCCCTTATCATGTCTCTCATATCTTATTTTCTCTCTCATATTTCCCTCCATATTTTTATACATTCTCTCTCCTTTTTATGCCTAAAATCACCTAAAGGTAGATGTATTTTCCCGCCATCAAGATAGACAATCCATTTACATTTAGTACATTCAGAGCCTATAAAGCTAGATTTCTTGTAGGACAAAAATTGGCCACCAGGTTAGTCCTATAAGAGCTGTTGGATATTTTTAGTTAGAAAGGGAAAGCCATATGAATGGTCTACATAAGAAAAAGGCCTAAAGCTTGCTAACAAGGACAACTTCAAGCCCAGTATTTGTGCTATGAAGTTGGCAAGAAGGGTTGCAATCAAAGGCAATATGGTTAGAGAAGGAAAATTGGAATAATTGTCATACGTACTAGAAAGAGTAAAGAGTTGAAGAAAGATGGTTAGACTTCTCAGTTATTTTGTTATAGAAGTCAACTTGTCAACTTCTACACAATAGGGTATTTGATAGGATGTGTAGATATTACATTTGCATAAATGTGAATGAAATGAAAAGGAGTAGAATTATATTGGCAAAAGATAATGAAAAGGAGTAGAATTATATAAACTTTGTAGCTCAAACAAACTAGACCAAATTAAACAAATCCCTTATCCCTCCAATATATTCCACCCTTACCACACCCTTTACCACCTGACCACCTTAAAACTCCCTAGCAATAAACTTATCTAAGGCCCCAAAATTTCTCAACAGCCTTTATGCAGGTAGGCATACAATCATGGATCATACACATTAGGACCTTTACTTCCTTTTTCTTATCTGCATAAAGGTAGGCATTGAAATTTTCTAGTATAAACCAAGGAGCAGACATGGTTCCCTACAATAGACTCTGACTCCTAAACACTGCAGTGTCTTAATACCTTCTCTCAACATCGAGATTATTTTCTATACTTTTTTTTTTGGTTAAATTTCTATACTGTAAGAAAAACACTTCTGTTGGCCTCCCCAATATCAGTACTCAATAAATGACTTGAGTACGAGACTTTCATAGAATACATAAATTTTTATTAAACATTAAGGCCATGGTTCATATATTATTTCTAAACACGAGTGTATCTGTTTGGATGAGAGACAGTTTGATCTAGGTAGGGCACCGATTTGAGAGTTTAACTTGAATAGCCAAGACCTTTTTGGTAGCTACAACATAATGCGTACAAGATAACTATCATACAATAGAATAAGTTTCAAGGGAGATCAGTCCACAAGCACATTACATGGTTGTCTATCAATCCTCCTCCGCTTTTTTTCAGGTTCAGGGCACTGCAAAAATCGAAATGAGATTGTTTGTTAATTTACAAATTCAAAATAAAATCGTGTATGACTTTTTTGTAATCTATGCATAGAGCAAGTTGATCAAACTACCCCTAATGAATCCAATGTTTCTTTTGTGTGTGGGCTATAAACTAAAACTAGTTCACACCAGAAAAACAAGATCCTTTCATACCATTTGATGCACTAACAAAATGTTTTTCAACTTTTTCACCCAACCCAAAAAAAACACGATCTTTTTTGTAAACATGTTTTTCTTTTCCACACCTGATTCGGAGATAGCTTGGAACCAAATGGTTTTTAACTTTCTCACCTAAAATACAAAACGAGGTACCCTAAAACATGCACAATGTTATTTCTTTGAGCTTTACCTCGCCACTAAGTAAGAAAGGAACCCGAACCCTTTTGGAGCCATCAGGTAGACGTTTAGAAGGTGAATGGTTATCTATAGCGTGAAAAGCATTGCAGACCTGCAAACAAATTGTGAAGTATATTTTATATTATTAGAATGGAAGGCATAGACAAAAAACAACAAACAAGGTAAGAGTAAATTTGCTTATTCTTGAATTGCAAATTTATTTATGAAATCTATTTCTTTGATCAAAAATGAATTCATGAAGATTGAATCTAAAAGAGAACATTAACTTATTAAGCATAGAAGAAAATATCTGAAGAACTACTTCGTTACCTGTCCTTGGATAGCCTCAATTAACATATCCTGACAACCTGAGGCATGAACATTCTCTAAAGTGGGGCACTGAAGCAGCATCCGCTCTGAACCAAGTAATGAAAATAATCAACTATACTATTTCAAAGGAAAACCTGATAAGTTGCATCAAATTTTGAGCCAATAATTTACTAAACAAGGGCATGAAAGGCCAACCTGAATGCAAATTTCTACAAGAATTGAGATTCAGATCATTGAGTTGTGGGCAGTTTAAGTATAGGCCCTGCATATTAATTGAAAAAGGAAATATAAACATTAAAAGCCTAAGAGAGAATATGCAATAAATGGCTTCAGTCTAATGAAACTCACATCCAAGCCAGTGCAACCCCACAAGCTGAGTTTCTTTAAACGGCTATGTTTGATTATTAGCTTTTGGTTTATATGGGGTAGGTTTGCCCTGGATGTTTTCTCTGAATTGCAGTCATTTTCGTCAGCAGTTGGATTTGGGGAATTAGGATCACATATGGTCATGCCGCAGTCCATAAGCTCAAGAAGCGGTAGTTGAGCTGTAGCAAATTGAATGCCACCTGGAACATGAGACAGTGGATTAGTAGGCAGAAACTTGGGCAACTATGAAAATTCTGTGAAATAATTGAAAATCTAAGAGGCAATTACTTGAAGTCACGTTAGGGCAAAGAGCAAGGAGGAGTCTTGACAGTGTTTCAGGGAATACATTACAAATAATTCCAATGCCACTGTCACTTATGCCAGATCTGTTATGAAAGCCAGTCATCAAACAATTTCTAAAACAAGGACAGGGAAATTAAAAAAAAAATGCATATTTGACATATAAATTCTTATACTGAATTCCCCATTATATTATATTAATCTAGAGTATGGAGTTCTGTCAAAATTACCATTGTCTTCAAGGTAAACACAATCTCAAAACTTTAACAAAAACTTTGAATTCAATAAGAAATTAAGAACAGGTACAGATACGTACCCACTGAGATCAAGCAATTCTAGATTTGGATAGCTTGTGGCAATTGCAGCAACAGATGCATCAGAAATTTCAGATCCAAGAACGAGAGAAAGCTTTCGCAGCCCCCTGATTAATTGCATATTAAACAGAAGTTCATTAAGCCCATCAATCAAGTGGATGTTTTGTAGCGTTAACTCGTATATAAAAGAAACGGAACAAAACATAAGAATGACTTTTTCACCGATTATATAACATGGGAATATCCCCATGATATAAACTTTTGTTTATCAATCATAGGATATGGGATTTCAGATATTCATATTAACTTCGGGAATAAAATTCAGTTTCGATCATTGTTTGGCTTCATTTTGTTTCGCATGCACCGTGTTCGGTATGTGGTATAGAACTGGACATGATCCTATCTTTGGTCTTTTATAATGTTTTTGGTTCATACACAAGATAGTGTGAACTCATACAAATAGAAAGTTCGAAACATTATAGATTACATACTTTTATAAGGGATGGAAGTTAAGCATGAATGGATAATGTCGGTAACAAACGAAAAAATAAAGATTAAAATGGCAAACCTCAATTGAGCAGCTGTAAGAGCAAGCACAGCGGCATGAGAAAGCAACATTGAAGCTATATGTATGTTTTGTAATCTTAAGCAACTTCTTCCCAAACCTTCAATCATAGTTGTGAGATCAGTGCCATCATTTTCTTGGCAAGCAAATTCCAAGGAAATCTCTCTCAATTGGGGACAATTAAATACCTACAATTTCGGAGCATCTGTTAGCAACTAGAGTTCCCTCAGAATGCAATCAGGATTATTACCAATTTAAATGTTGTTGTAAAAAATCGGTCAGTAAAACAGAAACACACAAACACAAATTCAAACTGAAAATAACAAACAAGGTAGCATGAGAATAGTGGAATCACATTGTCTTCGAGGATTTGTCGGCATGGTAAAATATAGAGCAAGTAAAAACTAATCACAAATATAAATAATAATTAAAAAATGATTTTCTAATGTAAAAATATCTTTTAATATTTCTTACTTCACAATGAGAGTCAATAGCTATAAAACTATTGAAATTTGAAACACACAAAAATTCCAACCAATTTTGATCACATCACTCAAAAAAAAAATGAAAGAGCTAATTATCACCATCTTAGAAAGAGAGTGCAGATCTGATAGCCAAAGTGTAGCCAAACTCGATGAGCTGAGCACAAAACCTCCTAAATTAGAACAACCTTCCATCTTAAGGCTTTTGAGGTTTCTTTTATCAGCAACAAATCGACCCAATTCATCCCTGCATTTTCATGGTTGAATAGCAGATAAAGCAAATCAGCCGAAAGCAATCTATGGTTAACCTTACATGTAATAATGTAAGATTTTATTGCATATAATGGGCTCAACTCAAGCAATTAGGCATCTAGAATGATGGAAATGCAAGAGATTGAGCAGAAATCAAGAACACAAAATTACTCAAAAATATAAGTTACAAAGTTACAACCCTGCAGATAAAAGCAGAATTACAATCTATAATATGGCAATATGTCACCCGGATAACATCAGCATAGACATAGAGTGTAAAGAGAGAAACCATTTTGTCATTGTAACCTAACTAACAATTTTCCAGGCCTGATATTCACAATTCACATTGTACAAAACTATACTGCAAGTTTAATGGTGTACTCAGATGTTCAAAAACCGAAAGCCTCATTTCCCAATGAAATTAAAAAAAAAAAAACATAAAGGGGTTTCAAGGATAAAAAAGATAAGAGCATAAGTAATACCCATTGATCCGATTGGTTGCAGTATCAAATGTTGAGATCTCCATAGACTCAAGATTAGGGCATGAGAACGCAATGCAAGCCAGCATCGTGGAATCAAAATCACTGCAACATCAAACCAGTTAGCTTCAGCATATAAAAATAATGCAAGCACAAAGGTTTAAATTTAAAAAATAAAATAAAACAAAGCACGCTGAAGCATAATAAATCGGCAATGGGTTCACAATCTCATTTTCAAAATCAGGTCTTTCCCTCTATTTGGAGTGGGCGAACTTTGTAAAGCATAAAAATAATTGGTGAATAAATCGTGATTTAGATCGTAATTATTTGTTCTTTCTGCATCGATCTACACTATTCAACCCACGTATTACAATCTACGCAAGCATTGCATCGTTTAACAATATTTTAAGCACAATTCCGATTTAGGGTTAGATTTTATAATTCATAATTCATTTTTTAATCTCATTCGAATTCGAATTGCAAACCATGAAGCTTCGAGCGAAGCAACATAGATTTACACACACACCTTTCCATCCTAAGAGAGAGTCTCACAATCCCGGGGCATTTTTGCAACATCGATGCGACAAATCCAACATGAACGTTCGTCGGAACCCTAAGCTTCAATTCCTCCGCCGCTCTCCACAGCTTCTTTGCCGTATTCCTCCAACCTTTGCATACCTTCGCCGCCGATAACAGCCCCGGCGGAGGAAGCCTTCTCAGCACTTCCCACAGGAGGCTCACCGGCAATCCACACGAAGCGCCATCCAGATCTAGATCTGGATCTAGATCCGTATTCGTCTCGGCAAACAAATCTCCATCTGCCCTATCATCCAGCCCAACCGGATCGACACCGCCGGCGCTTTCATCAAATTCATCGAATGAGAGAGCGCGCCGAAGACTCGACGGCGGCTGACGGAGTCCCGATACGGCGGATGAAGGGGCGGAAACAACAGATAGAGATGAATCGCAAGGAGTAGTAGTGGCAGATTCGGGAGTTTTGATGTTGCAATTGTGTCCCTTCTTGGGGAGGCCGCACCGACCACAGTTATAACTGCCCCGCTTCTTTCCTCGTTTAGGGTCGGAGCTCGAGGCGGTCTCACCGCCGTGAGCGATTTGAGGCGCGGCGGCGATATGAGAGTGTTGCATTGTATAATGTGAGGGATTGAATGAAAGTGGGAGTGAAATATAAGAAAGCGGGGCGGGAGAGTTCGCGCGCTTCGTTATTGTTTTTAACGTTTTTACGTTTTTATATTGTAAAATTTAAATTTAATTAATGAAATTTAAATATGAATTCTGTGCCGATTTTATAGGCAGGATAAATAAAAGGTTAAAAACGCGTGCCTGATGTCTCGGGACTTCTTTAGAGTGAGAAGAATCATTTGTAATTAAATGTTTTCTTGCAACGGTATAATCGCAACGTATCAATTATTCTTTAACTTGACATTTTTTTATGACTTTGAATGAGATTAACATGCTTTACTTTTCAGGATTTTGGTGATTAATTACTTTCTATTAACAATAATATTAAAAAAACTTCTATTTTTTCTTTTCTTTTTTCGTAAAATCTTTTTTCTTTTCCCTTTTCAGGTGAAAATACGCGTTCACTTTTATACAATGAAATTCATTTTTTATCTTTACAATAAAACTCTTTTTTTATCGGTGTTTCCAATGAAATTCTTTTTTTTATCTCTACAATGAAATACTTATTACTTTGTTTAGGGTTGAAAAAATTGTGGATTCCTTAGAGACGAGAGTTTGGCAGAGAAATGTGGATTCCTTACCAACGGAAATATTTACTATGTATTTAAAGAAATCGTTATTACTGGACTAACACTTTTCTCTAGTTAGAGTATCATACTGCGTTCAGCGGTGCATACCGTGGTCTCGACCAAAAAAAAATATTAAACCTAAATAATATTTACGCTTATAGCCCATTTTCTTCTAACAATAATATTAAAAAAAACTTCAATTTTCCTTTTTCTTTTCCTTTTTTGGTAAAATCTCTTTTTCTTTTTCTTAGGTGAAAATATGTTTTCACTTTTATACAATGAAATTCTTTTTTATCTTTACAACGAAATTCTTATTATTCTGTTTAGGGTTAAAAAAAATGTGAATTTTGACGCCGAATCCCACACATAGATGCCGCCTTAAAGTGGTGGGTGGTAGGTGGGTGGACGGGCGGGGACGAAGAGAGTTTGGTAGAGACAATGGAATTGGATCTCTACCATTCATTATGTCTTTGACAATTATTGTATATTTTGCTTACCAATAGAAATATTTACCATGTATTTAAAGAAATCGTTATTACAGGACTAACACTTTTATTTAGTTAGAGTGTCATATCATATTAGATTTAAATAACATTTACGCTTACAACCCATTTTCTTTTAACAAAAATAAAAAAACTTGCATTTCTTTTCTTTTCTTCTTTTGGTAAAATATTTTTTCTTTTTCTTTTTGAGGTGAAAATATGTGTCCACTTTTATACAAAGGAATTCTTTTTTTATCTTTACAATGAAATTCTTATTATTCTGTTTAGGATTGAAAAAAAATGTGGATTTCTTAGATATGAGAGTTTGGTAGAGACAATGGAATTGGATCTCTATCATTCATTATATTCACCTACTGTTTTTGACAATTATTGTATATTTTGCTTTGGAAAAGAAATACTTACTATGTATTTAAAGAATTTGGTGAGAGTGTCGTATTATATTATAGGCGTTCATAACCAATCCAATCCAATTGAAACCGCATCAACCGAACTGAAAAACCGCCAACTAAAAAAACCGAAAAAACCGAAAACCCCAAAAAACCGAAATATTGGATTGGATTGGATTTTGGTTCCCTCAAATGGAACCGATTCAATCCAAACTGATCCAATCTTTATACATTACATAATTAATATTATAAATGCAATTACAATATTACCTACATTTTATATATTTTTCCCACTTATTGTTTATAATTTATTTTGACTACTTTGATGATGTAGTTTTGGCTATGTATTTTTCAACTTTTCTAATGATTTAACTACTTTTCTAAAACATACTTAACTATTTTAATGTGTATGATGTTTTGGTTTATGAAAGAGGTGTTATTTTTATTTTGTATTGTAAGAAATTTTAAAGAATAAAAAAACTGAAATCTAATTCAATCCAAACCGAAGTAAAGTCGGATCGGATCCGATCGGATTTGATTTTAAAACAAAACCAATTGGATGATAAAAGTTCAAAACCGCAGGGATTGGATTGGATGATTTTTCCTCCAAAATCGATCCAATCCAATCCGCGAACACCCCTATCATATTAGACCTAAAAACCCAATAACACTTGGATGAGATAGATGGTAGGGGTCTCTTCCAGCTTAACCAAAGTCCTGAGTTCAAATTCATCCCGCCCATTGTGGTTCTACCCGGCTCAAAAGATTAGTCTCTGCAGTTGTGCGTAGGGGATACCCGATTTATAACAAAAATATTAGACCTAAATAACATTTACGTTTACAACTCCCCCCCACCCCCATACACACAGTAGAAAACTAAAGAAATGTATTTTGGGGCATAATCATCACCAACCCTTACAACCAAAATTCACCAACCCTTACAACCAAAATTTACCAAATAGAAATAAAATAAATCATAAGCACGAAACAAAAGAGATTACGTTTCAAAAAAATGTAATGGGCACCACCTGCATTAGATATAACACTAGTTCTAATACCTGTGCGATTTATGGGGTCCACTAAATCTAGTTCGTGTAAAATATATAGTCTAATAAATATGAATAAAAATTATATTATAATTATAATTTAAATAAGAAGATTATTGTAGCGACCGAAAAATCCTGGATAGGATTCCTCGAAGGTTCAAAAATGAAGCCGCCACCAAAGTTTAGTTTAAGGGCAAATATTGGAAAATCCCTTTTGGAATGGATAAGGGTCCTTGAGACCAGATTTGGGTTCGGGAGTCGGTTATGCGTGGGGAAGGTATTAGCACCCCACGACATCTTTCCTAAGGAAGGTTACCTGCTAATTAGTTGTTGAAGCGAAAGTTAACTTTGAAAACATTTATTTTTACCCTTTTATTGTGAATTAAAAAGAAAGAAGAAAATTGGTATCTTATTTGAGAAAATGATTATTTAGGAAAGGACTAAAAAAAGGTTTTTTACTAATGCAATTGACAGATGTGGGCCCCCATCTGCTCCTACGTATCTCTTGGTCGAGAATCAAATCACACGTAGTTCTTGGGTAGAAAAATGTTTGTTGGTTGGTATTTTTTAATATAGGGATCTTAGGACTCCTGAGTGATCAGTTCATTTGTCCTAAAACGATGACTAACCTGACTGTACAGTCGGCTTAGTCCCCTACTTTGTGAAAATAGAGTTTTTGGAGTTTGGAAAATGGTTTGAAGTGTGTTTGTTTGATTTTATTGGAACAGGGGTCTTAGGATTCCTGAGTCGTACGGCTCATTTATCCTAGAACGCTGACCAACCCGACTGTACAGTCGACTTAATCCCCTATTTTGAAAATTTGATTTGTGGGAGGAAATGTGTTTATGTTTATCTTAATTTAGGAATTATTTGTTTTAAATAGGGATTTTAGGTCATAATCCGTAACGGTTCATTAGTGACCTAAAAAGCAGACTAATCCGACTGTACAGTCGACTTAGTCCCCTATTTATATTTTTTGGAAATGAAATATCTATTTATTTTTATAGGTTTTTTTGTAAAAGAAAATAATAAAAAACGAAAAGAGTGGGGCGCGGTAGTAAAATGGAGTGCAGTTTGCAGGAAGGGAGTTGTATTATTTAAAACTGGGTGCGAAAAGCAGCAGCCCATTTAGTATTTTATAGACTGGCATGTGTGGGCTGGTTGGTTTGCGAATGGGCCTGTCAAAGGGGTGTTGCGTTTATTAACCATGGGGTGTAGGTATCAATCCGAACTATTGATTTTTGTTTTAAAATAAATCAGTAAAATAATAGTAGGAGTATAAAAGGAAACATCTAAGTTGTGGAACCCTAATTTCCTTAACCCTTCTTCAGCGCCGCACGCCATTTTCAGGAGAGAGAGTGCGAAAACTTTGGGTGAGGTTTGCGGAGAGAACGAAATAGAAGAGAGGAAGGAGGGAGGTTACGCAAAGTGACCCACGGCCAAGCGACGGTTGATGGCCACGGCGTGGTGGTGGCGGTGAACGACGGCGACGGGCAGAGGAGAACAGTGATTAAGAGAGTAAACACGGTGAGGGAGAGAAAAGGGAGCTACGACGCGGGGAGAGGGAGGCCAGAATCAATGCAGGGAGAGAGATAGAGGGACAGTAGAGATCCGCGTCGTCTCCGGCGACGACGATGATGGTGGTGGCCACGGAGCTTAACGGAGACGGGTTGGGTTCTGCGACACGGTGGCGACGGCGAGGAGAACGCCGCGAGGAGGTTCAGGACAGGGGGAACATCACGACGGCGACGGTTCAATTGGGGAGCGTGACGACGGCGGTGTCTCTACGGGAGACGACCACCGTCTACGGTGGTCGGAGGTGGTACAGTTCCGATCCCTTTTTACTTCTTTTCTTCACCTACTCTTCTGCTTCTAGCTCTACTTGCTACTGTTTTGTCAATTTCTTTCATTTTTGCACTATTTACAAAAAATGTTCATTATACTTCTTGTAGCAGCGAAGACTGGTTCTTGCTTTTTTTGTTTATGATCCTTTTTTAGAAACCTAATCTGTTCACAGTTTGAATCCTAATTTGTTCATAGCACTAATATCCACGGCACCGACATTTCTAACAAAAAACATAAACTGGACTTATTCTAAGTTTTATAACTATTGCTATTTTCGTTTTCCTTTATTAAGAAATGATTCTGAAACAAGATTTTTTATAACTGAGCCTATTTCAAGTTGATAGCTAATCCTACTAATGAAACAACAGTAAAACGACTCTTAAAAGCAAACTGATTTGACTAACCCTCTTTTTCCAGCCTCTGTTTGGTTTCTTGTTGCCTGTTCATTACTGCTGTTCCTGTCCTTACTGCTACTGCTGCGCCTCTTTTGTTTCAGAATTTTTTGAAACTTTGGGATTAGGGTTTCAGTGTGCAAACCTAATTTTGCTCTGAATTTTGTGTGAATTTTTCTGTCTCCTTTTTCTCTTTGATTCAAGCTTGTTTTTATAGGCAAATTTCAGGTTTAGGAAATTAATTTCTGATTCTAAATTGATTTGTTTTCCTATTTCAGGTATTGGACTCTTGGGCAACAAGAATTAGCCCATGGATCTGCTGCTGTTTGTGTTTTCGTTTTTTCTGTTTTTTTGTGTTTTTGTTTTTATTTAGTAATTTTGGATTTTTTGGATTATTGTAAATTAATTTTTATTTTATTTAATATTTTTGGTGATTTTTTGATTTATATTTTTATTATTAAAAATTAAGTGAATAAACACAAAATGAAGTTGGGCCAGAACCAAGAACGAAAATCGGGCCCAATCAAACAATGCGTTAAAATGAGGCTCAATTAGAAGAAACATGCCTATTACATCACATGATTAAAGATAGGCCCAACTGGAATAAGTGGCTAAAATCCGGCCCAATTAAAACAAAAAAAACCGTCGATAAGCCCAATTACAAAAGCCCGCGCCCAGTTAGATGAAAAGGTATCTCAATCCAATCAAACGAAATGAATGAGTCGCAAACTTTTCTCGTAGTAATGTCACCTGGGACTTATGACACGTGAATTAAATAAAAAGGACCGTAATAAGAAAGAGAGCGGACAAAATTGGGGTATTACAGCTGCCCCTCTTTATTTATGTTTTACTAGAAAAGTGAATGGTTTTCAGATTTTCGTAGTAGAAATAAAAACAAAGATAGAATAGACTCTAATTTTGTTCGCTTAGGGGGAAGATGAGTTAGGGAAAAGAGGGACGATTAACACTTGGCGTGTTAACCGAGAACAATAAAGAAATGATCGCTGGGGATCTGGAGCCTTGGGGCTCTGGAAGAGCATTTGGGCTCTAAGGGAGCACTGAGGCTCCAAGGGGTTTCCTAAACCCTAAAGGACCAATTGGGGTCCGAAGGTGCGCTGGGGCTTTGAAGGACCACTGGGGGTCCAAAAGAGCACAAACTAGCAATGGTACTAGTAAAATGGTATGCTCAGGGGTGGCCTTTTTCGAGCGGCCGGAGGGGCAAGATCAGGTCGTTGACCTAATTTGCTCACCTCCAAGGACATCCACCATGTCTTAGGCTGACACAGCTAGTCTGAAGGACCTGGGGTCGGATGATCCGTCGCTCTCAGTGGCGACATAATGATCTTGAGGGTAGAGTTCGAAGTCGTTGCTTTGACATACTGGGTCGAACTGAACTGATGGACCTGGGGTCGGATGATCCGTCGGTTGCTCGATAACGCGACGTGCGATCTAGAATGAATGACCATTGGAGGTCTAAATTAAGACAGTGCTGGGGCTGCGAGGGACTGCTGGGGTCCGAGGGTCTGAATTGTGATATGAGACCGGTGCTTGGAGCACTGACTTTGAGGAAACAAACTACTGGGTTTGACACATGGCGTACTTCTCTAACACATACCTAATGAATGCATTTACCTGACAAGGGAAAAGCTATCTATACTTGGCATGTCTAAAAATGCGATGAATGATGCATGCGTGCAATATAGGTGTGTGAAATGGTAAGTGTCCGATGGGATGAATGAAACATATGTGAATGCATGATGGAATGTGGATGATTTTTCTTTTGGTTTTTTTTTTGTTGCCTTTTTTGGTCTCTCTTTTTTTGCTTTTCTTTTTGGGCTTCTCTTTTTGCTGGTCCTTCAACTCGCAAGACTTCCGGCATGAGGCTATCACGTGCATTCGTACTGCTAAGTCAATTGCGGATGACTGGGACTTATCATTTGAGATGATCGCGCATTTATTGTTCTATTCCCGCGGTTCCTTTCCTCCTTATAGGTTTTTTTAATGAAAGACTATATCTCTTCTGTGCTTCTCGGAAATTTCGTAATGGTTGTAATGCTTTTGATTATGCCACATGTTTCTCAACTCAGTATCAATTATCACAAAACATCATTTCAAAAATAGACGGAAGTAAAAAGAAAGGAATGTGTTTGATATTGACATTGGAGGCCAAATGTGCAGAAGGCACACTGACTTAAGATTACGTCAGGAATTTCATTGAAAGAATAGAAAAGCTAAAATACTAAGCAGAATTCTCGGTAATTAGTGCCCTTGAAGTAACGGTGCCGGCCACCCATGCTCACGATCTTGATCACTCATCATCTGACCTTTGGAAGTGTTGATTGCCCCAATGTTTGTTTAGTCCAACTTCTTGACCCTAATTTTTGCCTGGATTGTCCCTTTTGGATTTTCAATCCAGCGGGTCGCTCTAACTTTTGCCTAGGCCGCCTTTCCGGGTTTTCAACCTAGCGAGCTTATTTTTGCTTGGCTCATCTTTCTCATTTTTCTATACTCTTTTTTTTAGGCATAGTTCACCGGGAGTGGGAGGTCTTCCCCGTCCATTTTTGTGAGAATTAAGGCTCTTCCAGAGAATGATTTCTTTACCATGTAAGGTCCTTTATAGTTCGAGGTCCATCTCCTGCGGGAATCCTTTTGGGTATGACTTTCTTGGGCACCTAGTCTCCTTAAAATTGTTGAGGAAAGACTTTCTTCTGTTAAGTTTTCTTTATTCTTTTCTTGTTAAATTTTCTTTATTCTTTTCTGATATGACATAAGACCACCGTTCTTGTATTTGGTGAGGTTTAACGGAAGTACTACTCCCATCGAACGGGGTTGCCCCTGTTGAAGTATGAACAAGGTCTGATCTCCATGTAAGGTGAAGTGTCACTATCATCCCTGATATTCTTTGTTTGTTGTCGCAACTGCCCCATTTTTTTTTGGGCGGTATGGGGAGGGATCATGATGCTCGACTTAGAGTCCTTGCGTAGCCCTTTCACCACTGTCCGTGACGATCTTTTTAGGAAAGCCGTAACGGCAGACCATAGTTCTGGTGAAATGTCACCATTATCCCTGATATTCTTCATCTGTTGCTGCAACTGCCCCATTTTTTTTGGCAGTATGGGAAGGGATCATGATGTTCGACTTGGAGTCCTTACGTAGCCATTTCAACACTGTCCGTGACGATCTTTTTAGGAAAGCCGTAACGGCAGACCATGTTTCTCGACAATCACGGATTTGTTACACCAGTGGGCGTCTTATGTCAGACAAGGTGTTGTAAGCGAACTTTCTTGATTTGCTATCCTTTTGGTGTGATGTTAATTTTAACACCGTTTTGCCTTCTTCTGTGCCCCAGTTAATCATTTCGTTTGATTCCACACGAGGCTGGGTCACTTTATCCTTTTGTTCCGTTATTATCATTACCTCTGGAAGAGTTTCCCAGTTATCTTCAACATATTCCTTGGTTTGATTAATGGGGCGATCTAAGTTATGACATGAATTACCGACGTTGTTATTTTCAAGGACAAGTTATTTAAGTCTGCATTAGTAGAAATTTGAAGAAGGATAAAAGAAAAAGTAAAGCGAGTAAATGAGTAAAGAAGAAATTGGAGAATTCAAAATGCTATTTTATTAATATTGATACCGGAAAGAAACATGCGTGCCCTTATTGAAATGTCCTAAATCTTTGGGCGAAGCCATAGGATTTGCATTACGTAACATTACTTTGAACCGAAAATCACAAGAAAATCAATAATCTTCCAATTCATGAGTGCTTCAGTTGCAGGACAAATGTGCACAAGGTTGATGATGCTGTTTTTTAGCCCTTTGATCGCCTTTAAAAGCACGGACGGATGACTTCTCATGCCCCTGGCAAAGAGTTAGCGCCTCCGTTCGGAGCATCCTCATTGAAGCTCAACCAATTGGATTCGATCAGATCCTGAACCACATGTTTCAGTGCCTTGCAGTTTTCTACTGAATGCCCAATTGCGCCTGCGTGAAATTCGCAAGTGGCGTTCGGGTCATAGCCTCTCGGGAAAGGAGGTTCAATGGGCCTCATCGGGCGGGGGGAGATTAGGTTGTGACTAGTGAGGTGGTTAAACAGATCTGAGTAGGATGCGGGAATTGGATCCAACTGTACATGTCTCCTTTCTGGGTAGTTTGGTGGTTTATGGCTTTTAGTGGTTTGGGTAGAGAGGTGCAGGGCTCGAGGATGGTTTTTGGAAGTGTAAGAGGCTTTCACTGATCTTGTTATGGAGTTGGTTTCCCCTCTAACAAATCCTGCGAATGGCTTCTTTGGGTTATTGGTTTCGGCTGAACCGTAAGATATTTTCCCGTTTCTCATTCCGTTTTCCAACCTTTCCCCTATGGTGATCATGTCTGAGAAGTTAGAGGATACGCTCCCAATTAATCTGTCATAGAGGGGTGATTGCAACGTATCTATGAACATGGATACCATCTCTTTCTCTAGTAGAGGCGGGGCTACCTGCGCTGCCGACCCTCTCCAACGCTGAGCATACTCCTTGAATGATTCTTTGTTTCTTTTCACCATATTCTGCAACTGTGCTCTATCAGGAGTCATATCGATGTTGTATTTGTACTGCTTTAAGAAAGCGTCGGCCAGATCTTTCCAACATCGAATGTGGGTGCGTTCCAACTGCATGCCCCAGCTTGAGCAGTTTGTCATCGTATGCAAATGCGGCCATTCTTCTACAATACATAGTCAGATGGCTAGCGGGACAAGTTACCCCTCTGTATTTGTTAAAGTCGGGCACTTTGAACTTGGGTGGGATAATCACATTGGGGACGAGACACAGATCATATGCATCCCTTGCGCCGACATTGGATCCTTCAATTGCTCTCAAGCGCTCTTCTAGCATCTGATATTTGTCCTCGGGCTGAGAGTCCTCCATTGAGTAGTTATGAGAAGGTCCTCTCATGTTGTAGTGGGGAGGAACCATTGGCATTGCAGCGGAGTTCGGTGTAGGAGCATGATGAATTACTACTGGTGACGGAGTATAACCCTGTGGAATGACCTGTGGTGCAGTCGCAGGACTTGAGAAGTGAACTCGCGGTATTTCTGCATTTGTATTTTGAGCTGAAGGTCCAGCGACTCCTAAAGGTCCTTCCTCTGGATTGGCTTCCATGGTAGGAGGAGCGTAACCAGCTGGGAGACCGTAAGGGAGCCATTGGTAGCTCTGGACGTTCACTCCAGCGGTGTATGGAGTCTCGGAGCTGGGAGGAGGAGGGAGACTTGTAGCATTGTTCTCAGTATTCCCTACCGAAACACCTTCATCTACACTTTTTCTCTCGAGGAGTTTCACGAATTCATACATTTGATCTTTCAGCGCCATCATCTCGGTCATCTGTTCTTTCAATACCATCATCTCGCTCATTTGAGCCTTCAGCTTTGCAATGTCTTCTCTTAGAGTCTGATTATCCTCTTCGGCCATTTTTCTTGTTGAGAACTAGTCTGGTAGCAATGTTGATGAACCAGCTTGCCCTTTTTCTCTCTGTTTATTTTTTCAATTTTTTTCTTTATGTAAGTACATGAATGGATGAATGAATGAATGAATGAATGTGCATGAAATGCAAATGTATGATTTCGTGTTACGCCGGGGGAAATCGTAGGTTTCTGTTCGACGCAGAACTGAAAGAAACTTATTTTATTAATGCAAATATTTGATCCATATTGTCAGAAAGAAAGTCTTACAATTCCCTGGCGGTTATAGAAATGCATGAAGAATGAAATGTTAAATTTTTTGTTTTTATTTTTATACCATGCAAAAGGGGCAGGTAAAAATGAATGAGGTATGCTAAAGAATAATTTGCCAAAATAACACATGATTTTTTGAATTTTTTTTTCTTCTAAGAAGACCGGAAAAATGTATCGGTGTTTGTTTGAATGCAGGGGTATGAGGCTCCTTTGTGTCCTACGAGGGTTCCTTAGAGAATAGGTCTAGGGCTTGTCTATTAAGTGAACCTTTCAAAGGGTAGCTCTAAAGAGTCCTACATAAGGTTCCTAGAGCCAACGACCCCAATTAAGAACACTGATCAACAACAATAGGCAAGCTATTAGGAGTGCCAGCATTCTCAAGAGGGACCAAACTCTAGGTGAGACTTTCGTGACCACCCAACAGGACGCACATCCAGTAGGCCATCACTACGCAGTCTCGTTCTAACTTAGGTTATTCTCCAGTCCGGGTATAGGACTATTCTCACGTGTGTGCAAAAATGTGATAGTGGAGTGTGTGAAGGAGCGAAATATCAAGAATGCCCCTCAAGCTGCAAAACAAACAAATATACATAGAAAAAGTGGTCTTCTATCCTAGGGTTTTCATATCACAAAAGAATAATATGCAATGAAAATAAAAGACAGAAATGGAAGGGTAAAAATAACATTAAATTAACAACCAATCCTACAACTAATTAGACTAGGCTTGACTCTCTAAATTATCCCCAGTGAAGTCGCCAGCTGTAACGACCGAAAAATCCTGGATAGGATTCCTCGAAGGTTCAAAAATGAAGCCGCCACCAAAGTTTAGTTTAAAGGCAAATATTGGAAAATCCCTTTTGGAATGGATAAGGGTCCTTGAGACCAGATTTGGGTTCGGGTGTCGGTTATGCGTGGGGAAGGTATTAGCACCCCACGACATCCTTCCTAAGGAAGGTTACCTGCTAATTAGTTGTAGAAGCGAAAGTTAACTTTGAAAACATTTATTTTTACCCTTTTATTGTGAATTAAAAAGAAAGAAGAAAATTGGTATCTTATTTGAGAAAATGATTATTTAGGAAAGGACTAAAAAAAGGTTTTTTACTAATGCAATTGACAGATGTGGGCCCCCATCTGCTCCTACGTATCTCTTGGTAGAGAATCAAATCACACGTAGTTCTTGGGTAGAAAAATGTTTGTTGGTTGGTATTTTTTAATATAGGGATCTTAGGACTCCTGAGTGATCAGTTCATTTGTCCTAAAACGATGACTAACCTGACTGTACAGTCGGCTTAGTCCCCTACTTTGTGAAAATAGAGTTTTTGGAGTTTGGAAAATGGTTTGAAGTGTGTTTGTTTGATTTTATTGGAACAGGGGTCTTAGGATTCCTGAGTCGTACGGCTCATTTATCCTAGAACGCTGACCAACCCGACTGTACAGTCGACTTAATCCCCTATTTTGAAAATTTGATTTGTGGGAGGAAATGTGTTTATGTTTATCTTAATTTAGGAATTATTTGTTTTAAATAGGGATTTTAGGTCATAATCCGTAACGGTTCATTAGTGACCTAAAAAGCAGACTAATCCGACTGTACAGTCGACTTAGTCCCCTATTTATATTTTTTGGAAATGAAATATCTATTTATTTTTATAGGTTTTTTTGTAAAAGAAAATAATAAAAAACGAAAAGAGTGGGGCGCGGTAGTAAAATGGAGTGCAGTTTGCAGGAAGGGAGTTGTATTATTTAAAACTGGGTGCGAAAAGCAGCAGCCCATTTAGTATTTTATAGACTGGCATGTGTGGGCTGGTTGGTTTGCGAATGGGCCTGTCAAAGGGGTGTTGCGTTTATTAACCATGGGGTGTAGGTATCAATCCGAACTATTGATTTTTGTTTTAAAATAAATCAGTAAAATAATAGTAGGAGTATAAAAGGAAACATCTAAGTTGTGGAACCCTAATTTCCTTAACCCTTCTTCAGCGCCGCACGCCATTTTCAGGAGAGAGAGTGCGAAAACTTTGGGTGAGGTTTGCGGAGAGAACGAAATAGAAGAGAGGAAGGAGGGAGGTTACGCAAAGTGACCCACGGCCAAGCGACGGTTGATGGCCACGGCGTGGTGGTGGCGGTGAACGACGGCGACGGGCAGAGGAGAACAGTGATTAAGAGAGTAAACACGGTGAGGGAGAGAAAAGGGAGCTACGACGCGGGGAGAGGGAGGCCAGAATCAATGCAGGGAGAGAGATAGAGGGACAGTAGAGATCCGCGTCGTCTCCGGCGACGACGATGATGGTGGTGGCCACGGAGCTTAACGGAGACGGGTTGGGTTCTGCGACACGGTGGCGACGGCGAGGAGAACGCCGCGAGGAGGTTCAGGACAGGGGGAACATCACGACGGCGACGGTTCAATTGGGGAGCGTGACGACGGCGGTGTCTCTACGGGAGACGACCACCGTCTACGGTGGTCGGAGGTGGTACAGTTCCGATCCCTTTTTACTTCTTTTCTTCACCTACTCTTCTGCTTCTAGCTCTACTTGCTACTGTTTTGTCAATTTCTTTCATTTTTGCACTATTTACAAAAAATGTTCATTATACTTCTTGTAGCAGCGAAGACTGGTTCTTGCTTTTTTTGTTTATGATCCTTTTTTAGAAACCTAATCTGTTCACAGTTTGAATCCTAATTTGTTCATAGCACTAATATCCACGGCACCGACATTTCTAACAAAAAACATAAACTGGACTTATTCTAAGTTTTATAACTATTGCTATTTTCGTTTTCCTTTATTAAGAAATGATTCTGAAACAAGATTTTTTATAACTGAGCCTATTTCAAGTTGATAGCTAATCCTACTAATGAAACAACAGTAAAACGACTCTTAAAAGCAAACTGATTTGACTAACCCTCTTTTTCCAGCCTCTGTTTGGTTTCTTGTTGCCTGTTCATTACTGCTGTTCCTGTCCTTACTGCTACTGCTGCGCCTCTTTTGTTTCAGAATTTTTTGAAACTTTGGGATTAGGGTTTCAGTGTGCAAACCTAATTTTGCTCTGAATTTTGTGTGAATTTTTCTGTCTCCTTTTTCTCTTTGATTCAAGCTTGTTTTTATAGGCAAATTTCAGGTTTAGGAAATTAATTTCTGATTCTAAATTGATTTGTTTTCCTATTTCAGGTATTGGACTCTTGGGCAACAAGAATTAGCCCATGGATCTGCTGCTGTTTGTGTTTTCGTTTTTTCTGTTTTTTTGTGTTTTTGTTTTTATTTAGTAATTTTGGATTTTTTGGATTATTGTAAATTAATTTTTATTTTATTTAATATTTTTGGTGATTTTTTGATTTATATTTTTATTATTAAAAATTAAGTGAATAAACACAAAATGAAGTTGGGCCAGAACCAAGAACGAAAATCGGGCCCAATCAAACAATGCGTTAAAATGAGGCTCAATTAGAAGAAACATGCCTATTACATCACATGATTAAAGATAGGCCCAACTGGAATAAGTGGCTAAAATCCGGCCCAATTAAAACAAAAAAACCGTCGATAAGCCCAATTACAAAAGCCCGCGCCCAGTTAGATGAAAAGGTATCTCAATCCAATCAAACGAAATGAATGAGTCGCAAACTTTTCTCGTAGTAATGTCACCTGGGACTTATGACACGTGAATTAAATAAAAAGGACCGTAATAAGAAAGAGAGCGGACAAAATTGGGGTATTACAGCTGCCCCTCTTTATTTATGTTTTACTAGAAAAGTGAATGGTTTTCAGATTTTCGTAGTAGAAATAAAAACAAAGATAGAATAGACTCTAATTTTGTTCGCTTAGGGGGAAGATGAGTTAGGGAAAAGAGGGACGATTAACACTTGGCGTGTTAACCGAGAACAATAAAGAAATGATCGCTGGGGATCTGGAGCCTTGGGGCTCTGGAAGAGCATTTGGGCTCTAAGGGAGCACTGAGGCTCCAAGGGGTTTCCTAAACCCTAAAGGACCAATTGGGGTCCGAAGGTGCGCTGGGGCTTTGAAGGACCACTGGGGGTCCAAAAGAGCACAAACTAGCAATGGTACTAGTAAAATGGTATGCTCAGGGGTGGCCTTTTTCGAGCGGCCGGAGGGGCAAGATCAGGTCGTTGACCTAATTTGCTCACCTCCAAGGACATCCACCATGTCTTAGGCTGACACAGCTAGTCTGAAGGACCTGGGGTCGGATGATCCGTCGCTCTCAGTGGCGACATAATGATCTTGAGGGTAGAGTTCGAAGTCGTTGCTTTGACATACTGGGTCAAACTGAACTGATGGACCTGGGGTCGGATGATCCGTCGGTTGCTCGATAACGCGACGTGCGATCTAGAATGAATGACCATTGGAGGTCTAAATTAAGACAGTGCTGGGGCTGCGAGGGACTGCTGGGGTCCGAGGGTCTGAATTGTGATATGAGACCGGTGCTTGGAGCACTGACTTTGAGGAAACAAACTACTGGGTTTGACACATGGCGTACTTCTCTAACACATACCTAATGAATGCATTTACCTGACAAGGGAAAAGCTATCTATACTTGGCATGTCTAAAAATGCGATGAATGATGCATGCGTGCAATATAGGTGTGTGAAATGGTAAGTGTCCGATGGGATGAATGAAACATATGTGAATGCATGATGGAATGTGGATGATTTTTCTTTTGGTTTTTTTTTTGTTGCCTTTTTTGGTCTCTCTTTTTTTGCTTTTCTTTTTGGGCTTCTCTTTTTGCTGGTCCTTCAACTCGCAAGACTTCCGGCATGAGGCTATCACGTGCATTCGTACTGCTAAGTCAATTGCGGATGACTGGGACTTATCATTTGAGATGATCGCGCATTTATTGTTCTATTCCCGCGGTTCCTTTCCTCCTTATAGGTTTTTTTAATGAAAGACTATATCTCTTCTGTGCTTCTCGGAAATTTCGTAATGGTTGTAATGCTTTTGATTATGCCACATGTTTCTCAACTCAGTATCAATTATCACAAAACATCATTTCAAAAATAGACGGAAGTAAAAAGAAAGGAATGTGTTTGATATTGACATTGGAGGCCAAATGTGCAGAAGGCACACTGACTTAAGATTACGTCAGGAATTTCATTGAAAGAATAGAAAAGCTAAAATACTAAGCAGAATTCTCGGTAATTAGTGCCCTTGAAGTAACGGTGCCGGCCACCCATGCTCACGATCTTGATCACTCATCATCTGACCTTTGGAAGTGTTGATTGCCCCAATGTTTGTTTAGTCCAACTTCTTGACCCTAATTTTTGCCTGGATTGTCCCTTTTGGATTTTCAATCCAGCGGGTCGCTCTAACTTTTGCCTAGGCCGCCTTTCCGGGTTTTCAACCTAGCGAGCTTATTTTTGCTTGGCTCATCTTTCTCATTTTTCTATACTCTTTTTTTTAGGCATAGTTCACCGGGAGTGGGAGGTCTTCCCCGTCCATTTTTGTGAGAATTAAGGCTCTTCCAGAGAATGATTTCTTTACCATGTAAGGTCCTTTATAGTTCGAGGTCCATCTCCTGCGGGAATCCTTTTGGGTATGACTTTCTTGGGCACCTAGTCTCCTTAAAATTGTTGAGGAAAGACTTTCTTCTGTTAAGTTTTCTTTATTCTTTTCTTGTTAAATTTTCTTTATTCTTTTCTGATATGACATAAGACCACCGTTCTTGTATTTGGTGAGGTTTAACGGAAGTACTACTCCCATCGAACGGGGTTGCCCCTGTTGAAGTATGAACAAGGTCTGATCTCCATGTAAGGTGAAGTGTCACTATCATCCCTGATATTCTTTGTTTGTTGTCGCAACTGCCCCATTTTTTTTTGGGCGGTATGGGGAGGGATCATGATGCTCGACTTAGAGTCCTTGCGTAGCCCTTTCACCACTGTCCGTGACGATCTTTTTAGGAAAGCCGTAACGGCAGACCATAGTTCTGGTGAAATGTCACCATTATCCCTGATATTCTTCATCTGTTGCTGCAACTGCCCCATTTTTTTTGGCGGTATGGGAAGGGATCATGATGTTCGACTTGGAGTCCTTACGTAGCCATTTCAACACTGTCCGTGACGATCTTTTTAGGAAAGCCGTAACGGCAGACCATGTTTCTCGACAATCACGGATTTGTTACACCAGTGGGCGTCTTATGTCAGACAAGGTGTTGTAAGCGAACTTTCTTGATTTGCTATCCTTTTGGTGTGATGTTAATTTTAACACCGTTTTGCCTTCTTCTGTGCCCCAGTTAATCATTTCGTTTGATTCCACACGAGGCTGGGTCACTTTATCCTTTTGTTCCGTTATTATCATTACCTCTGGAAGAGTTTCCCAGTTATCTTCAACATATTCCTTGGTTTGATTAATGGGGCGATCTAAGTTATGACATGAATTACCGACGTTGTTATTTTCAAGGACAAGTTATTTAAGTCTGCATTAGTAGAAATTTGAAGAAGGATAAAAGAAAAAGTAAAGCGAGTAAATGAGTAAAGAAGAAATTGGAGAATTCAAAATGCTATTTTATTAATATTGATACCGGAAAGAAACATGCGTGCCCTTATTGAAATGTCCTAAATCTTTGGGCGAAGCCATAGGATTTGCATTACGTAACATTACTTTGAACCGAAAATCACAAGAAAATCAATAATCTTCCAATTCATGAGTGCTTCAGTTGCAGGACAAATGTGCACAAGGTTGATGATGCTGTTTTTTAGCCCTTTGATCGCCTTTAAAAGCACGGACGGATGACTTCTCATGCCCCTGGCAAAGAGTTAGCGCCTCCGTTCGGAGCATCCTCATTGAAGCTCAACCAATTGGATTCGATCAGATCCTGAACCACATGTTTCAGTGCCTTGCAGTTTTCTACTGAATGCCCAATTGCGCCTGCGTGAAATTCGCAAGTGGCGTTCGGGTCATAGCCTCTCGGGAAAGGAGGTTCAATGGGCCTCATCGGGCGGGGGGAGATTAGGTTGTGACTAGTGAGGTGGTTAAACAGATCTGAGTAGGATGCGGGAATTGGATCCAACTGTACATGTCTCCTTTCTGGGTAGTTTGGTGGTTTATGGCTTTTAGTGGTTTGGGTAGAGAGGTGCAGGGCTCGAGGATGGTTTTTGGAAGTGTAAGAGGCTTTCACTGATCTTGTTATGGAGTTGGTTTCCCCTCTAACAAATCCTGCGAATGGCTTCTTTGGGTTATTGGTTTCGGCTGAACCGTAAGATATTTTCCCGTTTCTCATTCCGTTTTCCAACCTTTCCCCTATGGTGATCATGTCTGAGAAGTTAGAGGATACGCTCCCAATTAATCTGTCATAGAGGGGTGATTGCAACGTATCTATGAACATGGATACCATCTCTTTCTCTAGTAGAGGCGGGGCTACCTGCGCTGCCGACCCTCTCCAACGCTGAGCATACTCCTTGAATGATTCTTTGTTTCTTTTCACCATATTCTGCAACTGTGCTCTATCAGGAGTCATATCGATGTTGTATTTGTACTGCTTTAAGAAAGCGTCGGCCAGATCTTTCCAACATCGAATGTGGGTGCGTTCCAACTGCATGCCCCAGCTTGAGCAGTTTGTCATCGTATGCAAATGCGGCCATTCTTCTACAATACATAGTCAGATGGCTAGCGGGACAAGTTACCCCTCTGTATTTGTTAAAGTCGGGCACTTTGAACTTGGGTGGGATAATCACATTGGGGACGAGACACAGATCATATGCATCCCTTGCGCCGACATTGGATCCTTCAATTGCTCTCAAGCGCTCTTCTAGCATCTGATATTTGTCCTCGGGCTGAGAGTCCTCCATTGAGTAGTTATGAGAAGGTCCTCTCATGTTGTAGTGGGGAGGAACCATTGGCATTGCAGCGGAGTTCGGTGTAGGAGCATGATGAATTACTACTGGTGACGGAGTATAACCCTGTGGAATGACCTGTGGTGCAGTCGCAGGACTTGAGAAGTGAACTCGCGGTATTTCTGCATTTGTATTTTGAGCTGAAGGTCCAGCGACTCCTAAAGGTCCTTCCTCTGGATTGGCTTCCATGGTAGGAGGAGCGTAACCAGCTGGGAGACCGTAAGGGAGCCATTGGTAGCTCTGGACGTTCACTCCAGCGGTGTATGGAGTCTCGGAGCTGGGAGGAGGAGGGAGACTTGTAGCATTGTTCTCAGTATTCCCTACCGAAACACCTTCATCTACACTTTTTCTCTCGAGGAGTTTCACGAATTCATACATTTGATCTTTCAGCGCCATCATCTCGGTCATCTGTTCTTTCAATACCATCATCTCGCTCATTTGAGCCTTCAGCTTTGCAATGTCTTCTCTTAGAGTCTGATTATCCTCTTCGGCCATTTTTCTTGTTGAGAACTAGTCTGGTAGCAATGTTGATGAACCAGCTTGCCCTTTTTCTCTCTGTTTATTTTTTCAATTTTTTTCTTTATGTAAGTACATGAATGGATGAATGAATGAATGAATGAATGTGCATGAAATGCAAATGTATGATTTCGTGTTACGCCGGGGGAAATCGTAGGTTTCTGTTCGACGCAGAACTGAAAGAAACTTATTTTATTAATGCAAATATTTGATCCATATTGTCAGAAAGAAAGTCTTACAATTCCCTGGCGGTTATAGAAATGCATGAAGAATGAAATGTTAAATTTTTTGTTTTTATTTTTATACCATGCAAAAGGGGCAGGTAAAAATGAATGAGGTATGCTAAAGAATAATTTGCCAAAATAACACATGATTTTTTGAATTTTTTTTTCTTCTAAGAAGACTGGAAAAATGTATCGGTGTTTGTTTGAATGCAGGGGTATGAGGCTCCTTTGTGTCCTACGAGGGTTCCTTAGAGAATAGGTCTAGGGCTTGTCTATTAAGTGAACCTTTCAAAGGGTAGCTCTAAAGAGTCCTACATAAGGTTCCTAGAGCCAACGACCCCAATTAAGAACACTGATCAACAACAATAGGCAAGCTATTAGGAGTGCCAGCATTCTCAAGAGGGACCAAACTCTAGGTGAGACTTTCGTGACCACCCAACAGGACGCACATCCAGTAGGCCATCACTACGCAGTCTCGTTCTAACTTAGGTTATTCTCCAGTCCGGGTATAGGACTATTCTCACGTGTGTGCAAAAATGTGATAGTGGAGTGTGTGAAGGAGCGAAATATCAAGAATGCCCCTCAAGCTGCAAAACAAACAAATATACATAGAAAAAGTGGTCTTCTATCCTAGGGTTTTCATATCACAAAAGAATAATATGCAATGAAAATAAAAGACAGAAATGGAAGGGTAAAAATAACATTAAATTAACAACCAATCCTACAACTAATTAGACTAGGCTTGACTCTCTAAATTATCCCCAGTGAAGTCGCCAGCTGTAACGACCGAAAAATCCTGGATAGGATTCCTCGAAGGTTCAAAAATGAAGCCGCCACCAAAGTTTAGTTTAAAGGCAAATATTGGAAAATCCCTTTTGGAATGGATAAGGGTCCTTGAGACCAGATTTGGGTTCGGGTGTCGGTTATGCGTGGGGAAGGTATTAGCACCCCACGACATCCTTCCTAAGGAAGGTTACCTGCTAATTAGTTGTAGAAGCGAAAGTTAACTTTGAAAACATTTATTTTTACCCTTTTATTGTGAATTAAAAAGAAAGAAGAAAATTGGTATCTTATTTGAGAAAATGATTATTTAGGAAAGGACTAAAAAAAGGTTTTTTACTAATGCAATTGACAGATGTGGGCCCCCATCTGCTCCTACGTATCTCTTGGTAGAGAATCAAATCACACGTAGTTCTTGGGTAGAAAAATGTTTGTTGGTTGGTATTTTTTAATATAGGGATCTTAGGACTCCTGAGTGATCAGTTCATTTGTCCTAAAACGATGACTAACCTGACTGTACAGTCGGCTTAGTCCCCTACTTTGTGAAAATAGAGTTTTTGGAGTTTGGAAAATGGTTTGAAGTGTGTTTGTTTGATTTTATTGGAACAGGGGTCTTAGGATTCCTGAGTCGTACGGCTCATTTATCCTAGAACGCTGACCAACCCGACTGTACAGTCGACTTAATCCCCTATTTTGAAAATTTGATTTGTGGGAGGAAATGTGTTTATGTTTATCTTAATTTAGGAATTATTTGTTTTAAATAGGGATTTTAGGTCATAATCCGTAACGGTTCATTAGTGACCTAAAAAGCAGACTAATCCGACTGTACAGTCGACTTAGTCCCCTATTTATATTTTTTGGAAATGAAATATCTATTTATTTTTATAGGTTTTTTTGTAAAAGAAAATAATAAAAAACGAAAAGAGTGGGGCGCGGTAGTAAAATGGAGTGCAGTTTGCAGGAAGGGAGTTGTATTATTTAAAACTGGGTGCGAAAAGCAGCAGCCCATTTAGTATTTTATAGACTGGCATGTGTGGGCTGGTTGGTTTGCGAATGGGCCTGTCAAAGGGGTGTTGCGTTTATTAACCATGGGGTGTAGGTATCAATCCGAACTATTGATTTTTGTTTTAAAATAAATCAGTAAAATAATAGTAGGAGTATAAAAGGAAACATCTAAGTTGTGGAACCCTAATTTCCTTAACCCTTCTTCAGCGCCGCACGCCATTTTCAGGAGAGAGAGTGCGAAAACTTTGGGTGAGGTTTGCGGAGAGAACGAAATAGAAGAGAGGAAGGAGGGAGGTTACGCAAAGTGACCCACGGCCAAGCGACGGTTGATGGCCACGGCGTGGTGGTGGCGGTGAACGACGGCGACGGGCAGAGGAGAACAGTGATTAAGAGAGTAAACACGGTGAGGGAGAGAAAAGGGAGCTACGACGCGGGGAGAGGGAGGCCAGAATCAATGCAGGGAGAGAGATAGAGGGACAGTAGAGATCCGCGTCGTCTCCGGCGACGACGATGATGGTGGTGGCCACGGAGCTTAACGGAGACGGGTTGGGTTCTGCGACACGGTGGCGACGGCGAGGAGAACGCCGCGAGGAGGTTCAGGACAGGGGGAACATCACGACGGCGACGGTTCAATTGGGGAGCGTGACGACGGCGGTGTCTCTACGGGAGACGACCACCGTCTACGGTGGTCGGAGGTGGTACAGTTCCGATCCCTTTTTACTTCTTTTCTTCACCTACTCTTCTGCTTCTAGCTCTACTTGCTACTGTTTTGTCAATTTCTTTCATTTTTGCACTATTTACAAAAAATGTTCATTATACTTCTTGTAGCAGCGAAGACTGGTTCTTGCTTTTTTTGTTTATGATCCTTTTTTAGAAACCTAATCTGTTCACAGTTTGAATCCTAATTTGTTCATAGCACTAATATCCACGGCACCGACATTTCTAACATAAAACATAAACTGGACTTATTCTAAGTTTTATAACTATTGCTATTTTCGTTTTCCTTTATTAAGAAATGATTCTGAAACAAGATTTTTTATAACTGAGCCTATTTCAAGTTGATAGCTAATCCTACTAATGAAACAACAGTAAAACGACTCTTAAAAGCAAACTGATTTGACTAACCCTCTTTTTCCAGCCTCTGTTTGGTTTCTTGTTGCCTGTTCATTACTGCTGTTCCTGTCCTTACTGCTACTGCTGCGCCTCTTTTGTTTCAGAATTTTTTGAAACTTTGGGATTAGGGTTTCAGTGTGCAAACCTAATTTTGCTCTGAATTTTGTGTGAATTTTTCTGTCTCCTTTTTCTCTTTGATTCAAGCTTGTTTTTATAGGCAAATTTCAGGTTTAGGAAATTAATTTCTGATTCTAAATTGATTTGTTTTCCTATTTCAGGTATTGGACTCTTGGGCAACAAGAATTAGCCCATGGATCTGCTGCTGTTTGTGTTTTCGTTTTTTCTGTTTTTTTGTGTTTTTGTTTTTATTTAGTAATTTTGGATTTTTTGGATTATTGTAAATTAATTTTTATTTTATTTAATATTTTTGGTGATTTTTTGATTTATATTTTTATTATTAAAAATTAAGTGAATAAACACAAAATGAAGTTGGGCCAGAACCAAGAACGAAAATCGGGCCCAATCAAACAATGCGTTAAAATGAGGCTCAATTAGAAGAAACATGCCTATTACATCACATGATTAAAGATAGGCCCAACTGGAATAAGTGGCTAAAATCCGGCCCAATTAAAACAAAAAAACCGTCGATAAGCCCAATTACAAAAGCCCGCGCCCAGTTAGATGAAAAGGTATCTCAATCCAATCAAACGAAATGAATGAGTCGCAAACTTTTCTCGTAGTAATGTCACCTGGGACTTATGACACGTGAATTAAATAAAAAGGACCGTAATAAGAAAGAGAGCGGACAAAATTGGGGTATTACAGCTGCCCCTCTTTATTTATGTTTTACTAGAAAAGTGAATGGTTTTCAGATTTTCGTAGTAGAAATAAAAACAAAGATAGAATAGACTCTAATTTTGTTCGCTTAGGGGGAAGATGAGTTAGGGAAAAGAGGGACGATTAACACTTGGCGTGTTAACCGAGAACAATAAAGAAATGATCGCTGGGGATCTGGAGCCTTGGGGCTCTGGAAGAGCATTTGGGCTCTAAGGGAGCACTGAGGCTCCAAGGGGTTTCCTAAACCCTAAAGGACCAATTGGGGTCCGAAGGTGCGCTGGGGCTTTGAAGGACCACTGGGGGTCCAAAAGAGCACAAACTAGCAATGGTACTAGTAAAATGGTATGCTCAGGGGTGGCCTTTTTCGAGCGGCCGGAGGGGCAAGATCAGGTCGTTGACCTAATTTGCTCACCTCCAAGGACATCCACCATGTCTTAGGCTGACACAGCTAGTCTGAAGGACCTGGGGTCGGATGATCCGTCGCTCTCAGTGGCGACATAATGATCTTGAGGGTAGAGTTCGAAGTCGTTGCTTTGACATACTGGGTCGAACTGAACTGATGGACCTGGGGTCGGATGATCCGTCGGTTGCTCGATAACGCGACGTGCGATCTAGAATGAATGACCATTGGAGGTCTAAATTAAGACAGTGCTGGGGCTGCGAGGGACTGCTGGGGTCCGAGGGTCTGAATTGTGATATGAGACCGGTGCTTGGAGCACTGACTTTGAGGAAACAAACTACTGGGTTTGACACATGGCGTACTTCTCTAACACATACCTAATGAATGCATTTACCTGACAAGGGAAAAGCTATCTATACTTGGCATGTCTAAAAATGCGATGAATGATGCATGCGTGCAATATAGGTGTGTGAAATGGTAAGTGTCCGATGGGATGAATGAAACATATGTGAATGCATGATGGAATGTGGATGATTTTTCTTTTGGTTTTTTTTTTGTTGCCTTTTTTGGTCTCTCTTTTTTTGCTTTTCTTTTTGGGCTTCTCTTTTTGCTGGTCCTTCAACTCGCAAGACTTCCGGCATGAGGCTATCACGTGCATTCGTACTGCTAAGTCAATTGCGGATGACTGGGACTTATCATTTGAGATGATCGCGCATTTATTGTTCTATTCCCGCGGTTCCTTTCCTCCTTATAGGTTTTTTTAATGAAAGACTATATCTCTTCTGTGCTTCTCGGAAATTTCGTAATGGTTGTAATGCTTTTGATTATGCCACATGTTTCTCAACTCAGTATCAATTATCACAAAACATCATTTCAAAAATAGACGGAAGTAAAAAGAAAGGAATGTGTTTGATATTGACATTGGAGGCCAAATGTGCAGAAGGCACACTGACTTAAGATTACGTCAGGAATTTCATTGAAAGAATAGAAAAGCTAAAATACTAAGCAGAATTCTCGGTAATTAGTGCCCTTGAAGTAACGGTGCCGGCCACCCATGCTCACGATCTTGATCACTCATCATCTGACCTTTGGAAGTGTTGATTGCCCCAATGTTTGTTTAGTCCAACTTCTTGACCCTAATTTTTGCCTGGATTGTCCCTTTTGGATTTTCAATCCAGCGGGTCGCTCTAACTTTTGCCTAGGCCGCCTTTCCGGGTTTTCAACCTAGCGAGCTTATTTTTGCTTGGCTCATCTTTCTCATTTTTCTATACTCTTTTTTTTAGGCATAGTTCACCGGGAGTGGGAGGTCTTCCCCGTCCATTTTTGTGAGAATTAAGGCTCTTCCAGAGAATGATTTCTTTACCATGTAAGGTCCTTTATAGTTCGAGGTCCATCTCCTGCGGGAATCCTTTTGGGTATGACTTTCTTGGGCACCTAGTCTCCTTAAAATTGTTGAGGAAAGACTTTCTTCTGTTAAGTTTTCTTTATTCTTTTCTTGTTAAATTTTCTTTATTCTTTTCTGATATGACATAAGACCACCGTTCTTGTATTTGGTGAGGTTTAACGGAAGTACTACTCCCATCGAACGGGGTTGCCCCTGTTGAAGTATGAACAAGGTCTGATCTCCATGTAAGGTGAAGTGTCACTATCATCCCTGATATTCTTTGTTTGTTGTCGCAACTGCCCCATTTTTTTTTGGGCGGTATGGGGAGGGATCATGATGCTCGACTTAGAGTCCTTGCGTAGCCCTTTCACCACTGTCCGTGACGATCTTTTTAGGAAAGCCGTAACGGCAGACCATAGTTCTGGTGAAATGTCACCATTATCCCTGATATTCTTCATCTGTTGCTGCAACTGCCCCATTTTTTTTGGCGGTATGGGAAGGGATCATGATGTTCGACTTGGAGTCCTTACGTAGCCATTTCAACACTGTCCGTGACGATCTTTTTAGGAAAGCCGTAACGGCAGACCATGTTTCTCGACAATCACGGATTTGTTACACCAGTGGGCGTCTTATGTCAGACAAGGTGTTGTAAGCGAACTTTCTTGATTTGCTATCCTTTTGGTGTGATGTTAATTTTAACACCGTTTTTGCCTTCTTCTGTGCCCCAGTTAATCATTTCGTTTGATTCCACACGAGGCTGGGTCACTTTATCCTTTTGTTCCGTTATTATCATTACCTCTGGAAGAGTTTCCCAGTTATCTTCAACATATTCCTTGGTTTGATTAATGGGGCGATCTAAGTTATGACATGAATTACCGACGTTGTTATTTTCAAGGACAAGTTATTTAAGTCTGCATTAGTAGAAATTTGAAGAAGGATAAAAGAAAAAGTAAAGCGAGTAAATGAGTAAAGAAGGAATTGGAGAATTCAAAATGCTATTTTATTAATATTGATACCGGAAAGAAACATGCGTGCCCTTATTGAAATGTCCTAAATCTTTGGGCGAAGCCATAGGATTTGCATTACGTAACATTACTTTGAACCGAAAATCACAAGAAAATCAATAATCTTCCAATTCATGAGTGCTTCAGTTGCAGGACAAATGTGCACAAGGTTGATGATGCTGTTTTTTAGCCCTTTGATCGCCTTTAAAAGCACGGACGGATGACTTCTCATGCCCCTGGCAAAGAGTTAGCGCCTCCGTTCGGAGCATCCTCATTGAAGCTCAACCAATTGGATTCGATCAGATCCTGAACCACATGTTTCAGTGCCTTGCAGTTTTCTACTGAATGCCCAATTGCGCCTGCGTGAAATTCGCAAGTGGCGTTCGGGTCATAGCCTCTCGGGAAAGGAGGTTCAATGGGCCTCATCGGGCGGGGGGAGATTAGGTTGTGACTAGTGAGGTGGTTAAACAGATCTGAGTAGGATGCGGGAATTGGATCCAACTGTACATGTCTCCTTTCTGGGTAGTTTGGTGGTTTATGGCTTTTAGTGGTTTGGGTAGAGAGGTGCAGGGCTCGAGGATGGTTTTTGGAAGTGTAAGAGGCTTTCACTGATCTTGTTATGGAGTTGGTTTCCCCTCTAACAAATCCTGCGAATGGCTTCTTTGGGTTATTGGTTTCGGCTGAACCGTAAGATATTTTCCCGTTTCTCATTCCGTTTTCCAACCTTTCCCCTATGGTGATCATGTCTGAGAAGTTAGAGGATACGCTCCCAATTAATCTGTCATAGAGGGGTGATTGCAACGTATCTATGAACATGGATACCATCTCTTTCTCTAGTAGAGGCGGGGCTACCTGCGCTGCCGACCCTCTCCAACGCTGAGCATACTCCTTGAATGATTCTTTGTTTCTTTTCACCATATTCTGCAACTGTGCTCTATCAGGAGTCATATCGATGTTGTATTTGTACTGCTTTAAGAAAGCGTCGGCCAGATCTTTCCAACATCGAATGTGGGTGCGTTCCAACTGCATGCCCCAGCTTGAGCAGTTTGTCATCGTATGCAAATGCGGCCATTCTTCTACAATACATAGTCAGATGGCTAGCGGGACAAGTTACCCCTCTGTATTTGTTAAAGTCGGGCACTTTGAACTTGGGTGGGATAATCACATTGGGGACGAGACACAGATCATATGCATCCCTTGCGCCGACATTGGATCCTTCAATTGCTCTCAAGCGCTCTTCTAGCATCTGATATTTGTCCTCGGGCTGAGAGTCCTCCATTGAGTAGTTATGAGAAGGTCCTCTCATGTTGTAGTGGGGAGGAACCATTGGCATTGCAGCGGAGTTCGGTGTAGGAGCATGATGAATTACTACTGGTGACGGAGTATAACCCTGTGGAATGACCTGTGGTGCAGTCGCAGGACTTGAGAAGTGAACTCGCGGTATTTCTGCATTTGTATTTTGAGCTGAAGGTCCAGCGACTCCTAAAGGTCCTTCCTCTGGATTGGCTTCCATGGTAGGAGGAGCGTAACCAGCTGGGAGACCGTAAGGGAGCCATTGGTAGCTCTGGACGTTCACTCCAGCGGTGTATGGAGTCTCGGAGCTGGGAGGAGGAGGGAGACTTGTAGCATTGTTCTCAGTATTCCCTACCGAAACACCTTCATCTACACTTTTTCTCTCGAGGAGTTTCACGAATTCATACATTTGATCTTTCAGCGCCATCATCTCGGTCATCTGTTCTTTCAATACCATCATCTCGCTCATTTGAGCCTTCAGCTTTGCAATGTCTTCTCTTAGAGTCTGATTATCCTCTTCGGCCATTTTTCTTGTTGAGAACTAGTCTGGTAGCAATGTTGATGAACCAGCTTGCCCTTTTTCTCTCTGTTTATTTTTTCAATTTTTTTCTTTATGTAAGTACATGAATGGATGAATGAATGAATGAATGAATGTGCATGAAATGCAAATGTATGATTTCGTGTTACGCCGGGGGAAATCGTAGGTTTCTGTTCGACGCAGAACTGAAAGAAACTTATTTTATTAATGCAAATATTTGATCCATATTGTCAGAAAGAAAGTCTTACAATTCCCTGGCGGTTATAGAAATGCATGAAGAATGAAATGTTAAATTTTTTGTTTTTATTTTTATACCATGCAAAAGGGGCAGGTAAAAATGAATGAGGTATGCTAAAGAATAATTTGCCAAAATAACACATGATTTTTTGAATTTTTTTTTCTTCTAAGAAGACCGGAAAAATGTATCGGTGTTTGTTTGAATGCAGGGGTATGAGGCTCCTTTGTGTCCTACGAGGGTTCCTTAGAGAATAGGTCTAGGGCTTGTCTATTAAGTGAACCTTTCAAAGGGTAGCTCTAAAGAGTCCTACATAAGGTTCCTAGAGCCAACGACCCCAATTAAGAACACTGATCAACAACAATAGGCAAGCTATTAGGAGTGCCAGCATTCTCAAGAGGGACCAAACTCTAGGTGAGACTTTCGTGACCACCCAACAGGACGCACATCCAGTAGGCCATCACTACGCAGTCTCGTTCTAACTTAGGTTATTCTCCAGTCCGGGTATAGGACTATTCTCACGTGTGTGCAAAAATGTGATAGTGGAGTGTGTGAAGGAGCGAAATATCAAGAATGCCCCTCAAGCTGCAAAACAAACAAATATACATAGAAAAAGTGGTCTTCTATCCTAGGGTTTTCATATCACAAAAGAATAATATGCAATGAAAATAAAAGACAGAAATGGAAGGGTAAAAATAACATTAAATTAACAACCAATCCTACAACTAATTAGACTAGGCTTGACTCTCTAAATTATCCCCAGTGAAGTCGCCAGCTGTAACGACCGAAAAATCCTGGATAGGATTCCTCGAAGGTTCAAAAATGAAGCCGCCACCAAAGTTTAGTTTAAAGGCAAATATTGGAAAATCCCTTTTGGAATGGATAAGGGTCCTTGAGACCAGATTTGGGTTCGGGTGTCGGTTATGCGTGGGGAAGGTATTAGCACCCCACGACATCCTTCCTAAGGAAGGTTACCTGCTAATTAGTTGTAGAAGCGAAAGTTAACTTTGAAAACATTTATTTTTACCCTTTTATTGTGAATTAAAAAGAAAGAAGAAAATTGGTATCTTATTTGAGAAAATGATTATTTAGGAAAGGACTAAAAAAAGGTTTTTTACTAATGCAATTGACAGATGTGGGCCCCCATCTGCTCCTACGTATCTCTTGGTAGAGAATCAAATCACACGTAGTTCTTGGGTAGAAAAATGTTTGTTGGTTGGTATTTTTTAATATAGGGATCTTAGGACTCCTGAGTGATCAGTTCATTTGTCCTAAAACGATGACTAACCTGACTGTACAGTCGGCTTAGTCCCCTACTTTGTGAAAATAGAGTTTTTGGAGTTTGGAAAATGGTTTGAAGTGTGTTTGTTTGATTTTATTGGAACAGGGGTCTTAGGATTCCTGAGTCGTACGGCTCATTTATCCTAGAACGCTGACCAACCCGACTGTACAGTCGACTTAATCCCCTATTTTGAAAATTTGATTTGTGGGAGGAAATGTGTTTATGTTTATCTTAATTTAGGAATTATTTGTTTTAAATAGGGATTTTAGGTCATAATCCGTAACGGTTCATTAGTGACCTAAAAAGCAGACTAATCCGACTGTACAGTCGACTTAGTCCCCTATTTATATTTTTTGGAAATGAAATATCTATTTATTTTTATAGGTTTTTTTGTAAAAGAAAATAATAAAAAACGAAAAGAGTGGGGCGCGGTAGTAAAATGGAGTGCAGTTTGCAGGAAGGGAGTTGTATTATTTAAAACTGGGTGCGAAAAGCAGCAGCCCATTTAGTATTTTATAGACTGGCATGTGTGGGCTGGTTGGTTTGCGAATGGGCCTGTCAAAGGGGTGTTGCGTTTATTAACCATGGGGTGTAGGTATCAATCCGAACTATTGATTTTTGTTTTAAAATAAATCAGTAAAATAATAGTAGGAGTATAAAAGGAAACATCTAAGTTGTGGAACCCTAATTTCCTTAACCCTTCTTCAGCGCCGCACGCCATTTTCAGGAGAGAGAGTGCGAAAACTTTGGGTGAGGTTTGCGGAGAGAACGAAATAGAAGAGAGGAAGGAGGGAGGTTACGCAAAGTGACCCACGGCCAAGCGACGGTTGATGGCCACGGCGTGGTGGTGGCGGTGAACGACGGCGACGGGCAGAGGAGAACAGTGATTAAGAGAGTAAACACGGTGAGGGAGAGAAAAGGGAGCTACGACGCGGGGAGAGGGAGGCCAGAATCAATGCAGGGAGAGAGATAGAGGGACAGTAGAGATCCGCGTCGTCTCCGGCGACGACGATGATGGTGGTGGCCACGGAGCTTAACGGAGACGGGTTGGGTTCTGCGACACGGTGGCGACGGCGAGGAGAACGCCGCGAGGAGGTTCAGGACAGGGGGAACATCACGACGGCGACGGTTCAATTGGGGAGCGTGACGACGGCGGTGTCTCTACGGGAGACGACCACCGTCTACGGTGGTCGGAGGTGGTACAGTTCCGATCCCTTTTTACTTCTTTTCTTCACCTACTCTTCTGCTTCTAGCTCTACTTGCTACTGTTTTGTCAATTTCTTTCATTTTTGCACTATTTACAAAAAATGTTCATTATACTTCTTGTAGCAGCGAAGACTGGTTCTTGCTTTTTTTGTTTATGATCCTTTTTTAGAAACCTAATCTGTTCACAGTTTGAATCCTAATTTGTTCATAGCACTAATATCCACGGCACCGACATTTCTAACAAAAAACATAAACTGGACTTATTCTAAGTTTTATAACTATTGCTATTTTCGTTTTCCTTTATTAAGAAATGATTCTGAAACAAGATTTTTTATAACTGAGCCTATTTCAAGTTGATAGCTAATCCTACTAATGAAACAACAGTAAAACGACTCTTAAAAGCAAACTGATTTGACTAACCCTCTTTTTCCAGCCTCTGTTTGGTTTCTTGTTGCCTGTTCATTACTGCTGTTCCTGTCCTTACTGCTACTGCTGCGCCTCTTTTGTTTCAGAATTTTTTGAAACTTTGGGATTAGGGTTTCAGTGTGCAAACCTAATTTTGCTCTGAATTTTGTGTGAATTTTTCTGTCTCCTTTTTCTCTTTGATTCAAGCTTGTTTTTATAGGCAAATTTCAGGTTTAGGAAATTAATTTCTGATTCTAAATTGATTTGTTTTCCTATTTCAGGTATTGGACTCTTGGGCAACAAGAATTAGCCCATGGATCTGCTGCTGTTTGTGTTTTCGTTTTTTCTGTTTTTTTGTGTTTTTGTTTTTATTTAGTAATTTTGGATTTTTTGGATTATTGTAAATTAATTTTTATTTTATTTAATATTTTTGGTGATTTTTTGATTTATATTTTTATTATTAAAAATTAAGTGAATAAACACAAAATGAAGTTGGGCCAGAACCAAGAACGAAAATCGGGCCCAATCAAACAATGCGTTAAAATGAGGCTCAATTAGAAGAAACATGCCTATTACATCACATGATTAAAGATAGGCCCAACTGGAATAAGTGGCTAAAATCCGGCCCAATTAAAACAAAAAAACCGTCGATAAGCCCAATTACAAAAGCCCGCGCCCAGTTAGATGAAAAGGTATCTCAATCCAATCAAACGAAATGAATGAGTCGCAAACTTTTCTCGTAGTAATGTCACCTGGGACTTATGACACGTGAATTAAATAAAAAGGACCGTAATAAGAAAGAGAGCGGACAAAATTGGGGTATTACAGCTGCCCCTCTTTATTTATGTTTTACTAGAAAAGTGAATGGTTTTCAGATTTTCGTAGTAGAAATAAAAACAAAGATAGAATAGACTCTAATTTTGTTCGCTTAGGGGGAAGATGAGTTAGGGAAAAGAGGGACGATTAACACTTGGCGTGTTAACCGAGAACAATAAAGAAATGATCGCTGGGGATCTGGAGCCTTGGGGCTCTGGAAGAGCATTTGGGCTCTAAGGGAGCACTGAGGCTCCAAGGGGTTTCCTAAACCCTAAAGGACCAATTGGGGTCCGAAGGTGCGCTGGGGCTTTGAAGGACCACTGGGGGTCCAAAAGAGCACAAACTAGCAATGGTACTAGTAAAATGGTATGCTCAGGGGTGGCCTTTTTCGAGCGGCCGGAGGGGCAAGATCAGGTCGTTGACCTAATTTGCTCACCTCCAAGGACATCCACCATGTCTTAGGCTGACACAGCTAGTCTGAAGGACCTGGGGTCGGATGATCCGTCGCTCTCAGTGGCGACATAATGATCTTGAGGGTAGAGTTCGAAGTCGTTGCTTTGACATACTGGGTCGAACTGAACTGATGGACCTGGGGTCGGATGATCCGTCGGTTGCTCGATAACGCGACGTGCGATCTAGAATGAATGACCATTGGAGGTCTAAATTAAGACAGTGCTGGGGCTGCGAGGGACTGCTGGGGTCCGAGGGTCTGAATTGTGATATGAGACCGGTGCTTGGAGCACTGACTTTGAGGAAACAAACTACTGGGTTTGACACATGGCGTACTTCTCTAACACATACCTAATGAATGCATTTACCTGACAAGGGAAAAGCTATCTATACTTGGCATGTCTAAAAATGCGATGAATGATGCATGCGTGCAATATAGGTGTGTGAAATGGTAAGTGTCCGATGGGATGAATGAAACATATGTGAATGCATGATGGAATGTGGATGATTTTTCTTTTGGTTTTTTTTTGTTGCCTTTTTTGGTCTCTCTTTTTTTGCTTTTCTTTTTGGGCTTCTCTTTTTGCTGGTCCTTCAACTCGCAAGACTTCCGGCATGAGGCTATCACGTGCATTCGTACTGCTAAGTCAATTGCGGATGACTGGGACTTATCATTTGAGATGATCGCGCATTTATTGTTCTATTCCCGCGGTTCCTTTCCTCCTTATAGGTTTTTTTAATGAAAGACTATATCTCTTCTGTGCTTCTCGGAAATTTCGTAATGGTTGTAATGCTTTTGATTATGCCACATGTTTCTCAACTCAGTATCAATTATCACAAAACATCATTTCAAAAATAGACGGAAGTAAAAAGAAAGGAATGTGTTTGATATTGACATTGGAGGCCAAATGTGCAGAAGGCACACTGACTTAAGATTACGTCAGGAATTTCATTGAAAGAATAGAAAAGCTAAAATACTAAGCAGAATTCTCGGTAATTAGTGCCCTTGAAGTAACGGTGCCGGCCACCCATGCTCACGATCTTGATCACTCATCATCTGACCTTTGGAAGTGTTGATTGCCCCAATGTTTGTTTAGTCCAACTTCTTGACCCTAATTTTTGCCTGGATTGTCCCTTTTGGATTTTCAATCCAGCGGGTCGCTCTAACTTTTGCCTAGGCCGCCTTTCCGGGTTTTCAACCTAGCGAGCTTATTTTTGCTTGGCTCATCTTTCTCATTTTTCTATACTCTTTTTTTTAGGCATAGTTCACCGGGAGTGGGAGGTCTTCCCCGTCCATTTTTGTGAGAATTAAGGCTCTTCCAGAGAATGATTTCTTTACCATGTAAGGTCCTTTATAGTTCGAGGTCCATCTCCTGCGGGAATCCTTTTGGGTATGACTTTCTTGGGCACCTAGTCTCCTTAAAATTGTTGAGGAAAGACTTTCTTCTGTTAAGTTTTCTTTATTCTTTTCTTGTTAAATTTTCTTTATTCTTTTCTGATATGACATAAGACCACCGTTCTTGTATTTGGTGAGGTTTAACGGAAGTACTACTCCCATCGAACGGGGTTGCCCCTGTTGAAGTATGAACAAGGTCTGATCTCCATGTAAGGTGAAGTGTCACTATCATCCCTGATATTCTTTGTTTGTTGTCGCAACTGCCCCATTTTTTTTTGGGCGGTATGGGGAGGGATCATGATGCTCGACTTAGAGTCCTTGCGTAGCCCTTTCACCACTGTCCGTGACGATCTTTTTAGGAAAGCCGTAACGGCAGACCATAGTTCTGGTGAAATGTCACCATTATCCCTGATATTCTTCATCTGTTGCTGCAACTGCCCCATTTTTTTTGGCGGTATGGGAAGGGATCATGATGTTCGACTTGGAGTCCTTACGTAGCCATTTCAACACTGTCCGTGACGATCTTTTTAGGAAAGCCGTAACGGCAGACCATGTTTCTCGACAATCACGGATTTGTTACACCAGTGGGCGTCTTATGTCAGACAAGGTGTTGTAAGCGAACTTTCTTGATTTGCTATCCTTTTGGTGTGATGTTAATTTTAACACCGTTTTGCCTTCTTCTGTGCCCCAGTTAATCATTTCGTTTGATTCCACACGAGGCTGGGTCACTTTATCCTTTTGTTCCGTTATTATCATTACCTCTGGAAGAGTTTCCCAGTTATCTTCAACATATTCCTTGGTTTGATTAATGGGGCGATCTAAGTTATGACATGAATTACCGACGTTGTTATTTTCAAGGACAAGTTATTTAAGTCTGCATTAGTAGAAATTTGAAGAAGGATAAAAGAAAAAGTAAAGCGAGTAAATGAGTAAAGAAGAATTGGAGAATTCAAAATGCTATTTTATTAATATTGATACCGGAAAGAAACATGCGTGCCCTTATTGAAATGTCCTAAATCTTTGGGCGAAGCCATAGGATTTGCATTACGTAACATTACTTTGAACCGAAAATCACAAGAAAATCAATAATCTTCCAATTCATGAGTGCTTCAGTTGCAGGACAAATGTGCACAAGGTTGATGATGCTGTTTTTTAGCCCTTTGATCGCCTTTAAAAGCACGGACGGATGACTTCTCATGCCCCTGGCAAAGAGTTAGCGCCTCCGTTCGGAGCATCCTCATTGAAGCTCAACCAATTGGATTCGATCAGATCCTGAACCACATGTTTCAGTGCCTTGCAGTTTTCTACTGAATGCCCAATTGCGCCTGCGTGAAATTCGCAAGTGGCGTTCGGGTCATAGCCTCTCGGGAAAGGAGGTTCAATGGGCCTCATCGGGCGGGGGGAGATTAGGTTGTGACTAGTGAGGTGGTTAAACAGATCTGAGTAGGATGCGGGAATTGGATCCAACTGTACATGTCTCCTTTCTGGGTAGTTTGGTGGTTTATGGCTTTTAGTGGTTTGGGTAGAGAGGTGCAGGGCTCGAGGATGGTTTTTGGAAGTGTAAGAGGCTTTCACTGATCTTGTTATGGAGTTGGTTTCCCCTCTAACAAATCCTGCGAATGGCTTCTTTGGGTTATTGGTTTCGGCTGAACCGTAAGATATTTTCCCGTTTCTCATTCCGTTTTCCAACCTTTCCCCTATGGTGATCATGTCTGAGAAGTTAGAGGATACGCTCCCAATTAATCTGTCATAGAGGGGTGATTGCAACGTATCTATGAACATGGATACCATCTCTTTCTCTAGTAGAGGCGGGGCTACCTGCGCTGCCGACCCTCTCCAACGCTGAGCATACTCCTTGAATGATTCTTTGTTTCTTTTCACCATATTCTGCAACTGTGCTCTATCAGGAGTCATATCGATGTTGTATTTGTACTGCTTTAAGAAAGCGTCGGCCAGATCTTTCCAACATCGAATGTGGGTGCGTTCCAACTGCATGCCCCAGCTTGAGCAGTTTGTCATCGTATGCAAATGCGGCCATTCTTCTACAATACATAGTCAGATGGCTAGCGGGACAAGTTACCCCTCTGTATTTGTTAAAGTCGGGCACTTTGAACTTGGGTGGGATAATCACATTGGGGACGAGACACAGATCATATGCATCCCTTGCGCCGACATTGGATCCTTCAATTGCTCTCAAGCGCTCTTCTAGCATCTGATATTTGTCCTCGGGCTGAGAGTCCTCCATTGAGTAGTTATGAGAAGGTCCTCTCATGTTGTAGTGGGGAGGAACCATTGGCATTGCAGCGGAGTTCGGTGTAGGAGCATGATGAATTACTACTGGTGACGGAGTATAACCCTGTGGAATGACCTGTGGTGCAGTCGCAGGACTTGAGAAGTGAACTCGCGGTATTTCTGCATTTGTATTTTGAGCTGAAGGTCCAGCGACTCCTAAAGGTCCTTCCTCTGGATTGGCTTCCATGGTAGGAGGAGCGTAACCAGCTGGGAGACCGTAAGGGAGCCATTGGTAGCTCTGGACGTTCACTCCAGCGGTGTATGGAGTCTCGGAGCTGGGAGGAGGAGGGAGACTTGTAGCATTGTTCTCAGTATTCCCTACCGAAACACCTTCATCTACACTTTTTCTCTCGAGGAGTTTCACGAATTCATACATTTGATCTTTCAGCGCCATCATCTCGGTCATCTGTTCTTTCAATACCATCATCTCGCTCATTTGAGCCTTCAGCTTTGCAATGTCTTCTCTTAGAGTCTGATTATCCTCTTCGGCCATTTTTCTTGTTGAGAACTAGTCTGGTAGCAATGTTGATGAACCAGCTTGCCCTTTTTCTCTCTGTTTATTTTTTCAATTTTTTTCTTTATGTAAGTACATGAATGGATGAATGAATGAATGAATGAATGTGCATGAAATGCAAATGTATGATTTCGTGTTACGCCGGGGGAAATCGTAGGTTTCTGTTCGACGCAGAACTGAAAGAAACTTATTTTATTAATGCAAATATTTGATCCATATTGTCAGAAAGAAAGTCTTACAATTCCCTGGCGGTTATAGAAATGCATGAAGAATGAAATGTTAAATTTTTTGTTTTTATTTTTATACCATGCAAAAGGGGCAGGTAAAAATGAATGAGGTATGCTAAAGAATAATTTGCCAAAATAACACATGATTTTTTGAATTTTTTTTTCTTCTAAGAAGACCGGAAAAATGTATCGGTGTTTGTTTGAATGCAGGGGTATGAGGCTCCTTTGTGTCCTACGAGGGTTCCTTAGAGAATAGGTCTAGGGCTTGTCTATTAAGTGAACCTTTCAAAGGGTAGCTCTAAAGAGTCCTACATAAGGTTCCTAGAGCCAACGACCCCAATTAAGAACACTGATCAACAACAATAGGCAAGCTATTAGGAGTGCCAGCATTCTCAAGAGGGACCAAACTCTAGGTGAGACTTTCGTGACCACCCAACAGGACGCACATCCAGTAGGCCATCACTACGCAGTCTCGTTCTAACTTAGGTTATTCTCCAGTCCGGGTATAGGACTATTCTCACGTGTGTGCAAAAATGTGATAGTGGAGTGTGTGAAGGAGCGAAATATCAAGAATGCCCCTCAAGCTGCAAAACAAACAAATATACATAGAAAAAGTGGTCTTCTATCCTAGGGTTTTCATATCACAAAAGAATAATATGCAATGAAAATAAAAGACAGAAATGGAAGGGTAAAAATAACATTAAATTAACAACCAATCCTACAACTAATTAGACTAGGCTTGACTCTCTAAATTATCCCCAGTGAAGTCGCCAGCTGTAACGACCGAAAAATCCTGGATAGGATTCCTCGAAGGTTCAAAAATGAAGCCGCCACCAAAGTTTAGTTTAAAGGCAAATATTGGAAAATCCCTTTTGGAATGGATAAGGGTCCTTGAGACCAGATTTGGGTTCGGGTGTCGGTTATGCGTGGGGAAGGTATTAGCACCCCACGACATCCTTCCTAAGGAAGGTTACCTGCTAATTAGTTGTAGAAGCGAAAGTTAACTTTGAAAACATTTATTTTTACCCTTTTATTGTGAATTAAAAAGAAAGAAGAAAATTGGTATCTTATTTGAGAAAATGATTATTTAGGAAAGGACTAAAAAAAGGTTTTTTACTAATGCAATTGACAGATGTGGGCCCCCATCTGCTCCTACGTATCTCTTGGTAGAGAATCAAATCACACGTAGTTCTTGGGTAGAAAAATGTTTGTTGGTTGGTATTTTTTAATATAGGGATCTTAGGACTCCTGAGTGATCAGTTCATTTGTCCTAAAACGATGACTAACCTGACTGTACAGTCGGCTTAGTCCCCTACTTTGTGAAAATAGAGTTTTTGGAGTTTGGAAAATGGTTTGAAGTGTGTTTGTTTGATTTTATTGGAACAGGGGTCTTAGGATTCCTGAGTCGTACGGCTCATTTATCCTAGAACGCTGACCAACCCGACTGTACAGTCGACTTAATCCCCTATTTTGAAAATTTGATTTGTGGGAGGAAATGTGTTTATGTTTATCTTAATTTAGGAATTATTTGTTTTAAATAGGGATTTTAGGTCATAATCCGTAACGGTTCATTAGTGACCTAAAAAGCAGACTAATCCGACTGTACAGTCGACTTAGTCCCCTATTTATATTTTTTGGAAATGAAATATCTATTTATTTTTATAGGTTTTTTTGTAAAAGAAAATAATAAAAAACGAAAAGAGTGGGGCGCGGTAGTAAAATGGAGTGCAGTTTGCAGGAAGGGAGTTGTATTATTTAAAACTGGGTGCGAAAAGCAGCAGCCCATTTAGTATTTTATAGACTGGCATGTGTGGGCTGGTTGGTTTGCGAATGGGCCTGTCAAAGGGGTGTTGCGTTTATTAACCATGGGGTGTAGGTATCAATCCGAACTATTGATTTTTGTTTTAAAATAAATCAGTAAAATAATAGTAGGAGTATAAAAGGAAACATCTAAGTTGTGGAACCCTAATTTCCTTAACCCTTCTTCAGCGCCGCACGCCATTTTCAGGAGAGAGAGTGCGAAAACTTTGGGTGAGGTTTGCGGAGAGAACGAAATAGAAGAGAGGAAGGAGGGAGGTTACGCAAAGTGACCCACGGCCAAGCGACGGTTGATGGCCACGGCGTGGTGGTGGCGGTGAACGACGGCGACGGGCAGAGGAGAACAGTGATTAAGAGAGTAAACACGGTGAGGGAGAGAAAAGGGAGCTACGACGCGGGGAGAGGGAGGCCAGAATCAATGCAGGGAGAGAGATAGAGGGACAGTAGAGATCCGCGTCGTCTCCGGCGACGACGATGATGGTGGTGGCCACGGAGCTTAACGGAGACGGGTTGGGTTCTGCGACACGGTGGCGACGGCGAGGAGAACGCCGCGAGGAGGTTCAGGACAGGGGGAACATCACGACGGCGACGGTTCAATTGGGGAGCGTGACGACGGCGGTGTCTCTACGGGAGACGACCACCGTCTACGGTGGTCGGAGGTGGTACAGTTCCGATCCCTTTTTACTTCTTTTCTTCACCTACTCTTCTGCTTCTAGCTCTACTTGCTACTGTTTTGTCAATTTCTTTCATTTTTGCACTATTTACAAAAAATGTTCATTATACTTCTTGTAGCAGCGAAGACTGGTTCTTGCTTTTTTTGTTTATGATCCTTTTTTAGAAACCTAATCTGTTCACAGTTTGAATCCTAATTTGTTCATAGCACTAATATCCACGGCACCGACATTTCTAACAAAAAACATAAACTGGACTTATTCTAAGTTTTATAACTATTGCTATTTTCGTTTTCCTTTATTAAGAAATGATTCTGAAACAAGATTTTTTATAACTGAGCCTATTTCAAGTTGATAGCTAATCCTACTAATGAAACAACAGTAAAACGACTCTTAAAAGCAAACTGATTTGACTAACCCTCTTTTTCCAGCCTCTGTTTGGTTTCTTGTTGCCTGTTCATTACTGCTGTTCCTGTCCTTACTGCTACTGCTGCGCCTCTTTTGTTTCAGAATTTTTTGAAACTTTGGGATTAGGGTTTCAGTGTGCAAACCTAATTTTGCTCTGAATTTTGTGTGAATTTTTCTGTCTCCTTTTTCTCTTTGATTCAAGCTTGTTTTTATAGGCAAATTTCAGGTTTAGGAAATTAATTTCTGATTCTAAATTGATTTGTTTTCCTATTTCAGGTATTGGACTCTTGGGCAACAAGAATTAGCCCATGGATCTGCTGCTGTTTGTGTTTTCGTTTTTTCTGTTTTTTTGTGTTTTTGTTTTTATTTAGTAATTTTGGATTTTTTGGATTATTGTAAATTAATTTTTATTTTATTTAATATTTTTGGTGATTTTTTGATTTATATTTTTATTATTAAAAATTAAGTGAATAAACACAAAATGAAGTTGGGCCAGAACCAAGAACGAAAATCGGGCCCAATCAAACAATGCGTTAAAATGAGGCTCAATTAGAAGAAACATGCCTATTACATCACATGATTAAAGATAGGCCCAACTGGAATAAGTGGCTAAAATCCGGCCCAATTAAAACAAAAAAACCGTCGATAAGCCCAATTACAAAAGCCCGCGCCCAGTTAGATGAAAAGGTATCTCAATCCAATCAAACGAAATGAATGAGTCGCAAACTTTTCTCGTAGTAATGTCACCTGGGACTTATGACACGTGAATTAAATAAAAAGGACCGTAATAAGAAAGAGAGCGGACAAAATTGGGGTATTACAGCTGCCCCTCTTTATTTATGTTTTACTAGAAAAGTGAATGGTTTTCAGATTTTCGTAGTAGAAATAAAAACAAAGATAGAATAGACTCTAATTTTGTTCGCTTAGGGGGAAGATGAGTTAGGGAAAAGAGGGACGATTAACACTTGGCGTGTTAACCGAGAACAATAAAGAAATGATCGCTGGGGATCTGGAGCCTTGGGGCTCTGGAAGAGCATTTGGGCTCTAAGGGAGCACTGAGGCTCCAAGGGGTTTCCTAAACCCTAAAGGACCAATTGGGGTCCGAAGGTGCGCTGGGGCTTTGAAGGACCACTGGGGGTCCAAAAGAGCACAAACTAGCAATGGTACTAGTAAAATGGTATGCTCAGGGGTGGCCTTTTTCGAGCGGCCGGAGGGGCAAGATCAGGTCGTTGACCTAATTTGCTCACCTCCAAGGACATCCACCATGTCTTAGGCTGACACAGCTAGTCTGAAGGACCTGGGGTCGGATGATCCGTCGCTCTCAGTGGCGACATAATGATCTTGAGGGTAGAGTTCGAAGTCGTTGCTTTGACATACTGGGTCGAACTGAACTGATGGACCTGGGGTCGGATGATCCGTCGGTTGCTCGATAACGCGACGTGCGATCTAGAATGAATGACCATTGGAGGTCTAAATTAAGACAGTGCTGGGGCTGCGAGGGACTGCTGGGGTCCGAGGGTCTGAATTGTGATATGAGACCGGTGCTTGGAGCACTGACTTTGAGGAAACAAACTACTGGGTTTGACACATGGCGTACTTCTCTAACACATACCTAATGAATGCATTTACCTGACAAGGGAAAAGCTATCTATACTTGGCATGTCTAAAAATGCGATGAATGATGCATGCGTGCAATATAGGTGTGTGAAATGGTAAGTGTCCGATGGGATGAATGAAACATATGTGAATGCATGATGGAATGTGGATGATTTTTCTTTTGGTTTTTTTTTTTTGCCTTTTTTGGTCTCTCTTTTTTTGCTTTTCTTTTTGGGCTTCTCTTTTTGCTGGTCCTTCAACTCGCAAGACTTCCGGCATGAGGCTATCACGTGCATTCGTACTGCTAAGTCAATTGCGGATGACTGGGACTTATCATTTGAGATGATCGCGCATTTATTGTTCTATTCCCGCGGTTCCTTTCCTCCTTATAGGTTTTTTTAATGAAAGACTATATCTCTTCTGTGCTTCTCGGAAATTTCGTAATGGTTGTAATGCTTTTGATTATGCCACATGTTTCTCAACTCAGTATCAATTATCACAAAACATCATTTCAAAAATAGACGGAAGTAAAAAGAAAGGAATGTGTTTGATATTGACATTGGAGGCCAAATGTGCAGAAGGCACACTGACTTAAGATTACGTCAGGAATTTCATTGAAAGAATAGAAAAGCTAAAATACTAAGCAGAATTCTCGGTAATTAGTGCCCTTGAAGTAACGGTGCCGGCCACCCATGCTCACGATCTTGATCACTCATCATCTGACCTTTGGAAGTGTTGATTGCCCCAATGTTTGTTTAGTCCAACTTCTTGACCCTAATTTTTGCCTGGATTGTCCCTTTTGGATTTTCAATCCAGCGGGTCGCTCTAACTTTTGCCTAGGCCGCCTTTCCGGGTTTTCAACCTAGCGAGCTTATTTTTGCTTGGCTCATCTTTCTCATTTTTCTATACTCTTTTTTTTAGGCATAGTTCACCGGGAGTGGGAGGTCTTCCCCGTCCATTTTTGTGAGAATTAAGGCTCTTCCAGAGAATGATTTCTTTACCATGTAAGGTCCTTTATAGTTCGAGGTCCATCTCCTGCGGGAATCCTTTTGGGTATGACTTTCTTGGGCACCTAGTCTCCTTAAAATTGTTGAGGAAAGACTTTCTTCTGTTAAGTTTTCTTTATTCTTTTCTTGTTAAATTTTCTTTATTCTTTTCTGATATGACATAAGACCACCGTTCTTGTATTTGGTGAGGTTTAACGGAAGTACTACTCCCATCGAACGGGGTTGCCCCTGTTGAAGTATGAACAAGGTCTGATCTCCATGTAAGGTGAAGTGTCACTATCATCCCTGATATTCTTTGTTTGTTGTCGCAACTGCCCCATTTTTTTTTGGGCGGTATGGGGAGGGATCATGATGCTCGACTTAGAGTCCTTGCGTAGCCCTTTCACCACTGTCCGTGACGATCTTTTTAGGAAAGCCGTAACGGCAGACCATAGTTCTGGTGAAATGTCACCATTATCCCTGATATTCTTCATCTGTTGCTGCAACTGCCCCATTTTTTTTGGCGGTATGGGAAGGGATCATGATGTTCGACTTGGAGTCCTTACGTAGCCATTTCAACACTGTCCGTGACGATCTTTTTAGGAAAGCCGTAACGGCAGACCATGTTTCTCGACAATCACGGATTTGTTACACACCAGTGGGCGTCTTATGTCAGACAAGGTGTTGTAAGCGAACTTTCTTGATTTGCTATCCTTTTGTGTGTGATGTTAATTTTAACACCGTTTTGCCTTCTTCTGTGCCCAGTTAATCATTTCGTTTGATTCCACACGAGGCTGGGTCACTTTATCCTTTTGTTCCGTTATTATCATTACCTCTGGGAAGAGTTTCCCAGTTATCTTCAACATATTCCTTGGTTTGATTAATGGGGCGATCTAAGTTATGACATGAATTACCGACGTTGTTATTTTCAAGGACAAGTTATTTAAGTCTGCATTAGTAGAAATTTGAAGAAGGATAAAAGAAAAAGTAAAGCGAGTAAATGAGTAAAGAAGGAATTGGAGAATTCAAAATGCTATTTTATTAATATTGATACCGGAAAAAATGCACGTGCCCTTATTGAAATGTCCTAAATCTTTGGGCGAAGCCATAGGATTTGCATTACGTAACATTACTTTGAACCGAAAATCACAAGAAAATCAATAATCTTCCAATTCATGAGTGCTTCAGTTGCAGGACAAATGTGCACAAGGTTGATGATGCTGTTTTTTAGCCCTTTGATCGCCTTTAAAAGCACGGACGGAGATGACTTCTCATGCCCCTGGCAAAGAGTTAGCGCCTCCGTTCGGAGCATCCTCATTGAAGCTCAACCAATTGGATTCGATCAGATCCTGAACCACATGTTTCAGTGCCTTGCAGTTTTCTACTGAATGCCCAATTGCGCCTGCGTGAAATTCGCAAGTGGCGTTCGGGTCATAGCCTCTCGGGAAAGGAGGTTCAATGGGCCTCATCGGGCGGGGGGAGATTAGGTTGTGTGACTAGTGAGGTGGTTAAACAGATCTGAGTAGGATGCGGGAATTGGATCCAACTGTACATGTCTCCTTTCTGGGTAGTTTGGTGGTTTATGGCTTTTAGTGGTTTGGGTAGAGAGGTGCAGGGCTCGAGGATGGTTTTTGGAAGTGTAAGAGGCTTTCACTGATCTTGTTATGGAGTTGGTTTCCCCTCTAACAAATCCTGCGAATGGCTTCTTTGGGTTATTGGTTTCGGCTGAACCGTAAGATATTTTCCCGTTTCTCATTCCGTTTTCCAACCTTTCCCCTATGGTGATCATGTCTGAGAAGTTAGAGGATACGCTCCCAATTAATCTGTCATAGAGGGGTGATTGCAACGTATCTATGAACATGGATACCATCTCTTTCTCTAGTAGAGGCGGGGCTACCTGCGCTGCCGACCCTCTCCAACGCTGAGCATACTCCTTGAATGATTCTTTGTTTCTTTTCACCATATTCTGCAACTGTGCTCTATCAGGAGTCATATCGATGTTGTATTTGTACTGCTTTAAGAAAGCGTCGGCCAGATCTTTCCAACATCGAATGTGGGTGCGTTCCAACTGCATGCCCCAGCTTGAGCAGTTTGTCATCGTATGCAAATGCGGCCATTCTTCTACAATACATAGTCAGATGGCTAGCGGGACAAGTTACCCCTCTGTATTTGTTAAAGTCGGGCACTTTGAACTTGGGTGGGATAATCACATTGGGGACGAGACACAGATCATATGCATCCCTTGCGCCGACATTGGATCCTTCAATTGCTCTCAAGCGCTCTTCTAGCATCTGATATTTGTCCTCGGGCTGAGAGTCCTCCATTGAGTAGTTATGAGAAGGTCCTCTCATGTTGTAGTGGGGAGGAACCATTGGCATTGCAGCGGAGTTCGGTGTAGGAGCATGATGAATTACTACTGGTGACGGAGTATAACCCTGTGTGGAATGACCTGTGGTGCAGTCGCAGGACTTGAGAAGTGAACTCGCGGTATTTCTGCATTTGTATTTTGAGCTGAAGGTCCAGCGACTCCTAAAGGTCCTTCCTCTGGATTGGCTTCCATGGTAGGAGGAGCGTAACCAGCTGGGAGACCGTAAGGGAGCCATTGGTAGCTCTGGACGTTCACTCCAGCGGTGTATGGAGTCTCGGAGCTGGGAGGAGGAGGGAGACTTGTAGCATTGTTCTCAGTATTCCCTACCGAAACACCTTCATCTACACTTTTTCTCTCGAGGAGTTTCACGAATTCATACATTTGATCTTTCAGCGCCATCATCTCGGTCATCTGTTCTTTCAATACCATCATCTCGCTCATTTGAGCCTTCAGCTTTGCAATGTCTTCTCTTAGAGTCTGATTATCCTCTTCGGCCATTTTTCTTGTTGAGAACTAGTCTGGTAGCAATGTTGATGAACCAGCTTGCCCTTTTTCTCTCTGTTTATTTTTTCAATTTTTTTCTTTATGTAAGTACATGAATGGATGAATGAATGAATGAATGAATGTGCATGAAATGCAAATGTATGATTTCGTGTTACGCCGGGGGAAATCGTAGGTTTCTGTTCGACGCAGAACTGAAAGAAACTTATTTTATTAATGCAAATATTTGATCCATATTGTCAGAAAGAAAGTCTTACAATTCCCCTGGCGGTTATAGAAATGCATGAAGAATGAAATGTTAAATTTTTTGTTTTTATTTTTATACCATGCAAAAGGGGCAGGTAAAAATGAATGAGGTATGCTAAAGAATAATTTGCCAAAATAACACATGATTTTTTGAATTTTTTTTTCTTCTAAGAAGACCGGAAAAATGTATCGGTGTTTGTTTGAATGCAGGGGTATGAGGCTCCTTTGTGTCCTACGAGGGTTCCTTAGAGAATAGGTCTAGGGCTTGTCTATTAAGTGAACCTTTCAAAGGGTAGCTCTAAAGAGTCCTACATAAGGTTCCTAGAGCCAACGACCCCAATTAAGAACACTGATCAACAACAATAGGCAAGCTATTAGGAGTGCCAGCATTCTCAAGAGGGACCAAACTCTAGGTGAGACTTTCGTGACCACCCAACAGGACGCACATCCAGTAGGCCATCACTACGCAGTCTCGTTCTAACTTAGGTTATTCTCCAGTCCGGGTATAGGACTATTCTCACGTGTGTGCAAAAATGTGATAGTGGAGTGTGTGAAGGAGCGAAATATCAAGAATGCCCCTCAAGCTGCAAAACAAACAAATATACATAGAAAAAGTGGTCTTCTATCCTAGGGTTTTCATATCACAAAAGAATAATATGCAATGAAAATAAAAGACAGAAATGGAAGGGTAAAAATAACATTAAATTAACAACCAATCCTACAACTAATTAGACTAGGCTTGACTCTCTAAATTATCCCCAGTGAAGTCGCCAGCTGTAACGACCGAAAAATCCTGGATAGGATTCCTCGAAGGTTCAAAAATGAAGCCGCCACCAAAGTTTAGTTTAAAGGCAAATATTGGAAAATCCCTTTTGGAATGGATAAGGGTCCTTGAGACCAGATTTGGGTTCGGGTGTCGGTTATGCGTGGGGAAGGTATTAGCACCCCACGACATCCTTCCTAAGGAAGGTTACCTGCTAATTAGTTGTAGAAGCGAAAGTTAACTTTGAAAACATTTATTTTTACCCTTTTATTGTGAATTAAAAAGAAAGAAGAAAATTGGTATCTTATTTGAGAAAATGATTATTTAGGAAAGGACTAAAAAAAGGTTTTTTACTAATGCAATTGACAGATGTGGGCCCCCATCTGCTCCTACGTATCTCTTGGTAGAGAATCAAATCACACGTAGTTCTTGGGTAGAAAAATGTTTGTTGGTTGGTATTTTTTAATATAGGGATCTTAGGACTCCTGAGTGATCAGTTCATTTGTCCTAAAACGATGACTAACCTGACTGTACAGTCGGCTTAGTCCCCTACTTTGTGAAAATAGAGTTTTTGGAGTTTGGAAAATGGTTTGAAGTGTGTTTGTTTGATTTTATTGGAACAGGGGTCTTAGGATTCCTGAGTCGTACGGCTCATTTATCCTAGAACGCTGACCAACCCGACTGTACAGTCGACTTAATCCCCTATTTTGAAAATTTGATTTGTGGGAGGAAATGTGTTTATGTTTATCTTAATTTAGGAATTATTTGTTTTAAATAGGGATTTTAGGTCATAATCCGTAACGGTTCATTAGTGACCTAAAAAGCAGACTAATCCGACTGTACAGTCGACTTAGTCCCCTATTTATATTTTTTGGAAATGAAATATCTATTTATTTTTATAGGTTTTTTTGTAAAAGAAAATAATAAAAAACGAAAAGAGTGGGGCGCGGTAGTAAAATGGAGTGCAGTTTGCAGGAAGGGAGTTGTATTATTTAAAACTGGGTGCGAAAAGCAGCAGCCCATTTAGTATTTTATAGACTGGCATGTGTGGGCTGGTTGGTTTGCGAATGGGCCTGTCAAAGGGGTGTTGCGTTTATTAACCATGGGGTGTAGGTATCAATCCGAACTATTGATTTTTGTTTTAAAATAAATCAGTAAAATAATAGTAGGAGTATAAAAGGAAACATCTAAGTTGTGGAACCCTAATTTCCTTAACCCTTCTTCAGCGCCGCACGCCATTTTCAGGAGAGAGAGTGCGAAAACTTTGGGTGAGGTTTGCGGAGAGAACGAAATAGAAGAGAGGAAGGAGGGAGGTTACGCAAAGTGACCCACGGCCAAGCGACGGTTGATGGCCACGGCGTGGTGGTGGCGGTGAACGACGGCGACGGGCAGAGGAGAACAGTGATTAAGAGAGTAAACACGGTGAGGGAGAGAAAAGGGAGCTACGACGCGGGGAGAGAGGGAGGCCAGAATCAATGCAGGGAGAGAGATAGAGGGACAGTAGAGATCCGCGTCGTCTCCGGCGACGACGATGATGGTGGTGGCCACGGAGCTTAACGGAGACGGGTTGGGTTCTGCGACACGGGTGGCGACGGCGAGGAGAACGCCGCGAGGAGGTTCAGGACATGGGGAACATCACGACGGCGACGGTTCAATTGGGGAGCGTGACGACGGCGGTGTCTCTACGGGAGACGACCACCGTCTACGGTGGTCGGAGGTGGTACAGTTCCGATCCCTTTTTACTTCTTTTCTTCACCTACTCTTCTGCTTCTAGCTCTACTTGCTACTGTTTTGTCAATTTCTTTCATTTTTGCACTATTTACAAAAAATGTTCATTATACTTCTTGTAGCAGCGAAGACTGGTTCTTGCTTTTTTTGTTTATGATCCTTTTTTAGAAACCTAATCTGTTCACAGTTTGAATCCTAATTTGTTCATAGCACTAATATCCACGGCACCGACATTTCTAACAAAAAACATAAACTGGACTTATTCTAAGTTTTATAACTATTGCTATTTTCGTTTTCCTTTATTAAGAAATGATTCTGAAACAAGATTTTTTATAACTGAGCCTATTTCAAGTTGATAGCTAATCCTACTAATGAAACAACAGTAAAACGACTCTTAAAAGCAAACTGATTTGACTAACCCTCTTTTTCCAGCCTCTGTTTGGTTTCTTGTTGCCTGTTCATTACTGCTGTTCCTGTCCTTACTGCTACTGCTGCGCCTCTTTTGTTTCAGAATTTTTTGAAACTTTGGGATTAGGGTTTCAGTGTGCAAACCTAATTTTGCTCTGAATTTTGTGTGAATTTTTCTGTCTCCTTTTTCTCTTTGATTCAAGCTTGTTTTTATAGGCAAATTTCAGGTTTAGGAAATTAATTTCTGATTCTAAATTGATTTGTTTTCCTATTTCAGGTATTGGACTCTTGGGCAACAAGAATTAGCCCATGGATCTGCTGCTGTTTGTGTTTTCGTTTTTTCTGTTTTTTTTGTGTTTTTGTTTTTATTTAGTAATTTTGGATTTTTTGGATTATTGTAAATTAATTTTTATTTTATTTAATATTTTTGGTGATTTTTTGATTTATATTTTTATTATTAAAAATTAAGTGAATAAACACAAAATGAAGTTGGGCCAGAACCAAGAACGAAAATCGGGCCCAATCAAACAATGCGTTAAAATGAGGCTCAATTAGAAGAAACATGCCTATTACATCACATGATTAAAGATAGGCCCAACTGGAATAAGTGGCTAAAATCCGGCCCAATTAAAACAAAAAAACCGTCGATAAGCCCAATTACAAAAGCCCGCGCCCAGTTAGATGAAAAGGTATCTCAATCCAATCAAACGAAATGAATGAGTCGCAAACTTTTCTCGTAGTAATGTCACCTGGGACTTATGACACGTGAATTAAATAAAAAGGACCGTAATAAGAAAGAGAGCGGACAAAATTGGGGTATTACAGCTGCCCCTCTTTATTTATGTTTTACTAGAAAAGTGAATGGTTTTCAGATTTTCGTAGTAGAAATAAAAACAAAGATAGAATAGACTCTAATTTTGTTCGCTTAGGGGGAAGATGAGTTAGGGAAAAGAGGGACGATTAACACTTGGCGTGTTAACCGAGAACAATAAAGAAATGATCGCTGGGGATCTGGAGCCTTGGGGCTCTGGAAGAGCATTTGGGCTCTAAGGGAGCACTGAGGCTCCAAGGGGTTTCCTAAACCCTAAAGGACCAATTGGGGTCCGAAGGTGCGCTGGGGCTTTGAAGGACCACTGGGGGTCCAAAAGAGCACAAACTAGCAATGGTACTAGTAAAATGGTATGCTCAGGGGTGGCCTTTTTCGAGCGGCCGGAGGGGCAAGATCAGGTCGTTGACCTAATTTGCTCACCTCCAAGGACATCCACCATGTCTTAGGCTGACACAGCTAGTCTGAAGGACCTGGGGTCGGATGATCCGTCGCTCTCAGTGGCGACATAATGATCTTGAGGGTAGAGTTCGAAGTCGTTGCTTTGACATACTGGGTCGAACTGAACTGATGGACCTGGGGTCGGATGATCCGTCGGTTGCTCGATAACGCGACGTGCGATCTAGAATGAATGACCATTGGAGGTCTAAATTAAGACAGTGCTGGGGCTGCGAGGGACTGCTGGGGTCCGAGGGTCTGAATTGTGATATGAGACCGGTGCTTGGAGCACTGACTTTGAGGAAACAAACTACTGGGTTTGACACATGGCGTACTTCTCTAACACATACCTAATGAATGCATTTACCTGACAAGGGAAAAGCTATCTATACTTGGCATGTCTAAAAATGCGATGAATGATGCATGCGTGCAATATAGGTGTGTGAAATGGTAAGTGTCCGATGGGATGAATGAAACATATGTGAATGCATGATGGAATGTGGATGATTTTTCTTTTGGTTTTTTTTTTGTTGCCTTTTTTGGTCTCTCTTTTTTTGCTTTTCTTTTTGGGCTTCTCTTTTTGCTGGTCCTTCAACTCGCAAGACTTCCGGCATGAGGCTATCACGTGCATTCGTACTGCTAAGTCAATTGCGGATGACTGGGACTTATCATTTGAGATGATCGCGCATTTATTGTTCTATTCCCGCGGTTCCTTTCCTCCTTATAGGTTTTTTTAATGAAAGACTATATCTCTTCTGTGCTTCTCGGAAATTTCGTAATGGTTGTAATGCTTTTGATTATGCCACATGTTTCTCAACTCAGTATCAATTATCACAAAACATCATTTCAAAAATAGACGGAAGTAAAAAGAAAGGAATGTGTTTGATATTGACATTGGAGGCCAAATGTGCAGAAGGCACACTGACTTAAGATTACGTCAGGAATTTCATTGAAAGAATAGAAAAGCTAAAATACTAAGCAGAATTCTCGGTAATTAGTGCCCTTGAAGTAACGGTGCCGGCCACCCATGCTCACGATCTTGATCACTCATCATCTGACCTTTGGAAGTGTTGATTGCCCCAATGTTTGTTTAGTCCAACTTCTTGACCCTAATTTTTGCCTGGATTGTCCCTTTTGGATTTTCAATCCAGCGGGTCGCTCTAACTTTTGCCTAGGCCGCCTTTCCGGGTTTTCAACCTAGCGAGCTTATTTTTGCTTGGCTCATCTTTCTCATTTTTCTATACTCTTTTTTTTAGGCATAGTTCACCGGGAGTGGGAGGTCTTCCCCGTCCATTTTTGTGAGAATTAAGGCTCTTCCAGAGAATGATTTCTTTACCATGTAAGGTCCTTTATAGTTCGAGGTCCATCTCCTGCGGGAATCCTTTTGGGTATGACTTTCTTGGGCACCTAGTCTCCTTAAAATTGTTGAGGAAAGACTTTCTTCTGTTAAGTTTTCTTTATTCTTTTCTTGTTAAATTTTCTTTATTCTTTTCTGATATGACATAAGACCACCGTTCTTGTATTTGGTGAGGTTTAACGGAAGTACTACTCCCATCGAACGGGGTTGCCCCTGTTGAAGTATGAACAAGGTCTGATCTCCATGTAAGGTGAAGTGTCACTATCATCCCTGATATTCTTTGTTTGTTGTCGCAACTGCCCCATTTTTTTTTGGGCGGTATGGGGAGGGATCATGATGCTCGACTTAGAGTCCTTGCGTAGCCCTTTCACCACTGTCCGTGACGATCTTTTTAGGAAAGCCGTAACGGCAGACCATAGTTCTGGTGAAATGTCACCATTATCCCTGATATTCTTCATCTGTTGCTGCAACTGCCCCATTTTTTTTGGCGGTATGGGAAGGGATCATGATGTTCGACTTGGAGTCCTTACGTAGCCATTTCAACACTGTCCGTGACGATCTTTTTAGGAAAGCCGTAACGGCAGACCATGTTTCTCGACAATCACGGATTTGTTACACCAGTGGGCGTCTTATGTCAGACAAGGTGTTGTAAGCGAACTTTCTTGATTTGCTATCCTTTTGGTGTGATGTTAATTTTAACACCGTTTTGCCTTCTTCTGTGCCCCAGTTAATCATTTCGTTTGATTCCACACGAGGCTGGGTCACTTTATCCTTTTGTTCCGTTATTATCATTACCTCTGGAAGAGTTTCCCAGTTATCTTCAACATATTCCTTGGTTTGATTAATGGGGCGATCTAAGTTATGACATGAATTACCGACGTTGTTATTTTCAAGGACAAGTTATTTAAGTCTGCATTAGTAGAAATTTGAAGAAGGATAAAAGAAAAAGTAAAGCGAGTAAATGAGTAAAGAAGGAATTGGAGAATTCAAAATGCTATTTTATTAATATTGATACCGGAAAGAAACATGCGTGCCCTTATTGAAATGTCCTAAATCTTTGGGCGAAGCCATAGGATTTGCATTACGTAACATTACTTTGAACCGAAAATCACAAGAAAATCAATAATCTTCCAATTCATGAGTGCTTCAGTTGCAGGACAAATGTGCACAAGGTTGATGATGCTGTTTTTTAGCCCTTTGATCGCCTTTAAAAGCACGGACGGATGACTTCTCATGCCCCTGGCAAAGAGTTAGCGCCTCCGTTCGGAGCATCCTCATTGAAGCTCAACCAATTGGATTCGATCAGATCCTGAACCACATGTTTCAGTGCCTTGCAGTTTTCTACTGAATGCCCAATTGCGCCTGCGTGAAATTCGCAAGTGGCGTTCGGGTCATAGCCTCTCGGGAAAGGAGGTTCAATGGGCCTCATCGGGCGGGGGGAGATTAGGTTGTGACTAGTGAGGTGGTTAAACAGATCTGAGTAGGATGCGGGAATTGGATCCAACTGTACATGTCTCCTTTCTGGGTAGTTTGGTGGTTTATGGCTTTTAGTGGTTTGGGTAGAGAGGTGCAGGGCTCGAGGATGGTTTTTGGAAGTGTAAGAGGCTTTCACTGATCTTGTTATGGAGTTGGTTTCCCCTCTAACAAATCCTGCGAATGGCTTCTTTGGGTTATTGGTTTCGGCTGAACCGTAAGATATTTTCCCGTTTCTCATTCCGTTTTCCAACCTTTCCCCTATGGTGATCATGTCTGAGAAGTTAGAGGATACGCTCCCAATTAATCTGTCATAGAGGGGTGATTGCAACGTATCTATGAACATGGATACCATCTCTTTCTCTAGTAGAGGCGGGGCTACCTGCGCTGCCGACCCTCTCCAACGCTGAGCATACTCCTTGAATGATTCTTTGTTTCTTTTCACCATATTCTGCAACTGTGCTCTATCAGGAGTCATATCGATGTTGTATTTGTACTGCTTTAAGAAAGCGTCGGCCAGATCTTTCCAACATCGAATGTGGGTGCGTTCCAACTGCATGCCCCAGCTTGAGCAGTTTGTCATCGTATGCAAATGCGGCCATTCTTCTACAATACATAGTCAGATGGCTAGCGGGACAAGTTACCCCTCTGTATTTGTTAAAGTCGGGCACTTTGAACTTGGGTGGGATAATCACATTGGGGACGAGACACAGATCATATGCATCCCTTGCGCCGACATTGGATCCTTCAATTGCTCTCAAGCGCTCTTCTAGCATCTGATATTTGTCCTCGGGCTGAGAGTCCTCCATTGAGTAGTTATGAGAAGGTCCTCTCATGTTGTAGTGGGGAGGAACCATTGGCATTGCAGCGGAGTTCGGTGTAGGAGCATGATGAATTACTACTGGTGACGGAGTATAACCCTGTGGAATGACCTGTGGTGCAGTCGCAGGACTTGAGAAGTGAACTCGCGGTATTTCTGCATTTGTATTTTGAGCTGAAGGTCCAGCGACTCCTAAAGGTCCTTCCTCTGGATTGGCTTCCATGGTAGGAGGAGCGTAACCAGCTGGGAGACCGTAAGGGAGCCATTGGTAGCTCTGGACGTTCACTCCAGCGGTGTATGGAGTCTCGGAGCTGGGAGGAGGAGGGAGACTTGTAGCATTGTTCTCAGTATTCCCTACCGAAACACCTTCATCTACACTTTTTCTCTCGAGGAGTTTCACGAATTCATACATTTGATCTTTCAGCGCCATCATCTCGGTCATCTGTTCTTTCAATACCATCATCTCGCTCATTTGAGCCTTCAGCTTTGCAATGTCTTCTCTTAGAGTCTGATTATCCTCTTCGGCCATTTTTCTTGTTGAGAACTAGTCTGGTAGCAATGTTGATGAACCAGCTTGCCCTTTTTCTCTCTGTTTATTTTTTCAATTTTTTTCTTTATGTAAGTACATGAATGGATGAATGAATGAATGAATGAATGTGCATGAAATGCAAATGTATGATTTCGTGTTACGCCGGGGGAAATCGTAGGTTTCTGTTCGACGCAGAACTGAAAGAAACTTATTTTATTAATGCAAATATTTGATCCATATTGTCAGAAAGAAAGTCTTACAATTCCCTGGCGGTTATAGAAATGCATGAAGAATGAAATGTTAAATTTTTTGTTTTTATTTTTATACCATGCAAAAGGGGCAGGTAAAAATGAATGAGGTATGCTAAAGAATAATTTGCCAAAATAACACATGATTTTTTGAATTTTTTTTTCTTCTAAGAAGACCGGAAAAATGTATCGGTGTTTGTTTGAATGCAGGGGTATGAGGCTCCTTTGTGTCCTACGAGGGTTCCTTAGAGAATAGGTCTAGGGCTTGTCTATTAAGTGAACCTTTCAAAGGGTAGCTCTAAAGAGTCCTACATAAGGTTCCTAGAGCCAACGACCCCAATTAAGAACACTGATCAACAACAATAGGCAAGCTATTAGGAGTGCCAGCATTCTCAAGAGGGACCAAACTCTAGGTGAGACTTTCGTGACCACCCAACAGGACGCACATCCAGTAGGCCATCACTACGCAGTCTCGTTCTAACTTAGGTTATTCTCCAGTCCGGGTATAGGACTATTCTCACGTGTGTGCAAAAATGTGATAGTGGAGTGTGTGAAGGAGCGAAATATCAAGAATGCCCCTCAAGCTGCAAAACAAACAAATATACATAGAAAAAGTGGTCTTCTATCCTAGGGTTTTCATATCACAAAAGAATAATATGCAATGAAAATAAAAGACAGAAATGGAAGGGTAAAAATAACATTAAATTAACAACCAATCCTACAACTAATTAGACTAGGCTTGACTCTCTAAATTATCCCCAGTGAAGTCGCCAGCTGTAACGACCGAAAAATCCTGGATAGGATTCCTCGAAGGTTCAAAAATGAAGCCGCCACCAAAGTTTAGTTTAAAGGCAAATATTGGAAAATCCCTTTTGGAATGGATAAGGGTCCTTGAGACCAGATTTGGGTTCGGGTGTCGGTTATGCGTGGGGAAGGTATTAGCACCCCACGACATCCTTCCTAAGGAAGGTTACCTGCTAATTAGTTGTAGAAGCGAAAGTTAACTTTGAAAACATTTATTTTTACCCTTTTATTGTGAATTAAAAAGAAAGAAGAAAATTGGTATCTTATTTGAGAAAATGATTATTTAGGAAAGGACTAAAAAAAGGTTTTTTACTAATGCAATTGACAGATGTGGGCCCCCATCTGCTCCTACGTATCTCTTGGTAGAGAATCAAATCACACGTAGTTCTTGGGTAGAAAAATGTTTGTTGGTTGGTATTTTTTAATATAGGGATCTTAGGACTCCTGAGTGATCAGTTCATTTGTCCTAAAACGATGACTAACCTGACTGTACAGTCGGCTTAGTCCCCTACTTTGTGAAAATAGAGTTTTTGGAGTTTGGAAAATGGTTTGAAGTGTGTTTGTTTGATTTTATTGGAACAGGGGTCTTAGGATTCCTGAGTCGTACGGCTCATTTATCCTAGAACGCTGACCAACCCGACTGTACAGTCGACTTAATCCCCTATTTTGAAAATTTGATTTGTGGGAGGAAATGTGTTTATGTTTATCTTAATTTAGGAATTATTTGTTTTAAATAGGGATTTTAGGTCATAATCCGTAACGGTTCATTAGTGACCTAAAAAGCAGACTAATCCGACTGTACAGTCGACTTAGTCCCCTATTTATATTTTTTGGAAATGAAATATCTATTTATTTTTATAGGTTTTTTTGTAAAAGAAAATAATAAAAAACGAAAAGAGTGGGGCGCGGTAGTAAAATGGAGTGCAGTTTGCAGGAAGGGAGTTGTATTATTTAAAACTGGGTGCGAAAAGCAGCAGCCCATTTAGTATTTTATAGACTGGCATGTGTGGGCTGGTTGGTTTGCGAATGGGCCTGTCAAAGGGGTGTTGCGTTTATTAACCATGGGGTGTAGGTATCAATCCGAACTATTGATTTTTGTTTTAAAATAAATCAGTAAAATAATAGTAGGAGTATAAAAGGAAACATCTAAGTTGTGGAACCCTAATTTCCTTAACCTTTCTTCAGCGCCGCACGCCATTTTCAGGAGAGAGAGTGCGAAAACTTTGGGTGAGGTTTGCGGAGAGAACGAAATAGAAGAGAGGAAGGAGGGAGGTTACGCAAAGTGACCCACGGCCAAGCGACGGTTGATGGCCACGGCGTGGTGGTGGCGGTGAACGACGGCGACGGGCAGAGGAGAACAGTGATTAAGAGAGTAAACACGGTGAGGGAGAGAAAAGGGAGCTACGACGCGGGGAGAGGGAGGCCAGAATCAATGCAGGGAGAGAGATAGAGGGACAGTAGAGATCCGCGTCGTCTCCGGCGACGACGATGATGGTGGTGGCCACGGAGCTTAACGGAGACGGGTTGGGTTCTGCGACACGGTGGCGACGGCGAGGAGAACGCCGCGAGGAGGTTCAGGACAGGGGGAACATCACGACGGCGACGGTTCAATTGGGGAGCGTGACGACGGCGGTGTCTCTACGGGAGACGACCACCGTCTACGGTGGTCGGAGGTGGTACAGTTCCGATCCCTTTTTACTTCTTTTCTTCGCCTACTCTTCTGCTTCTAGCTCTACTTGCTACTGTTTTGTCAATCTCTTTCATTTTTGCACTATTTACAAAAAATGTTCATTATACTTCTTGTAGCAGCGAAGACTGGTTCTTGCTTTTTTTGTTTATGATCCTTTTTTAGAAACCTAATCTGTTCACAGTTTGAATCCTAATTTGTTCATAGCACTAATATCCACGGCACCGACATTTCTAACAAAAAACATAAACTGGACTTATTCTAAGTTTTATAACTATTGCTATTTTCGTTTTCCTTTTTTAAGAAATGATTCTGAAACAAGATTTTTTATAACTGAGCCTATTTCAAGTTGATAGCTAATCCTACTAATGAAACAACAGTAAAACGACTCTTAAAAGCAAACTGATTTGACTAACCCTCTTTTTCCAGCCTCTGTTTGGTTTCTTGTTGCCTGTTCATTACTGCTGTTCCTGTCCTTACTGCTACTGCTGCGCCTCTTTTGTTTCAGAATTTTTTGAAACTTTGGGATTAGGGTTTCAGTGTGAAAACCTAATTTTGCTCTGAATTTTGTGTGAATTTTTCTGTCTCCTTTTTCTCTTTGATTCAAGCTTGTTTTTATAGGCAAATTTCAGGTTTAGGAAATTAATTTCTGATTCTAATTTGATTTGTTTTCCTATTTCAGGTATTGGACTCTTGGGCAACAAGAATTAGCCCATGGATCTGCTGCTGTTTGTGTTTTCGTTTTTTCTGTTTTTTTGTGTTTTTGTTTTTATTTAGTAATTTTGGATTTTTTGGATTATTGTAAATTAATTTTTATTTTATTTAATATTTTTGGTGATTTTTTGATTTATATTTTTATTATTAAAAATTAAGTGAATAAACACAAAGTGAAGTTGGGCCAGAACCAAGAACGAAAATCGGGCCCAATCAAACAATGCGTTAAAATGAGGCTCAATTAGAAGAAACATGCCTATTACATCACATGATTAAAGATAGGCCCAATTGGAATAAGTGGCTAAAATCCGGCCCAATTAAAACAAAAAAACCGTCGATAAGCCCAATTACAAAAGCCCGCGCCCAGTTAGATGAAAAGGTATCTCAATCCAATCAAACGAAATGAATGAGTCGCAAACTTTTCTCGTAGTAATGTCACATGGGACTTATGACACGTGAATTAAATAAAAAGGACCGTAATAAGAAAGAGAGCGGACAAAATTGGGGTATTACAGCTGCCCCTCTTTATTTATGTTTTACTAGAAAAGTGAATGGTTTTCAGATTTTCGTAGTAGAAATAAAAACAAAGATAGAATAGACTCTAATTTTGTTCGCTTAGGGGGAAGATGAGTTAGGGAAAAGAGGGACGATTAACACTTGGCGTGTTAACCGAGAACAATAAAGAAATGATCGCTGGGGCTCTGGAAGAGCATTTGGGCTCTAAGGGAGCACTGAGGCTCCAAGGGGTTTCCTAAACCCTAAAGGACCAATTGGGGTCCGAAGGTGCGCTGGGGCTTTGAAGGACCACTGGGGGTCCAAAAGAGCACAAACTAGCAATGGTACTAGTAAAATGGTATGCTCAGGGGTGGCCTTTTTCGAGCGGCCGGAGGGGAAAGATCAGGTCGTTGACCTAATTTGCTCACCTCCAAGGACGTCCACCATGTCTTAGGCTGACACAGCTAGTCTGAAGGACCTGGGGTCGGATGATCCGTCGCGCTCAGTGGCGACATAATGATCTTGAGGGTAGAGTTCGAAGTCGTTGCTTTGACATACTGGGTCGAACTGAACTGATGGACCTGGGGTCGGATGATCCGTCGGTTGCTCGATAACGCGACGTGCGATCTAGAATGAATGACCATTGGAGGTCTAAATTAAGACAGTGCTGGGGCTGCGAGGGACTGCTGGGGTCCGAGGGTCTGAATTGTGATACGAGACCGGTGCTTGGAGCACAGACTTTGAGGAAACAAACTACTGGGTTTGACACATGGCGTACTTCTCTAACACATACCTAATGAATGCATTTACCTGACAAGGGAAAAGCTATCTTTACTTGGCATGTCTAAAAATGCGATGAATGATGCATGCGTGCAATATAGGTGTGTGAAATGGTAAGTGTCCGATGGGATGAATGAAACATATGTGAATGCATGATGGAATGTGGATGATTTTTCTTTTGGCTTTTTTTTTGTTGCCTTTTTTGGTCTCTCTTTTTTTGCTTTTCTTTTTGGGCTTCTCTTTTTGCTGGTCCATCAACTCGCAAGACTTCCGGCATGAGGCTATCACGTGCATTCGTACTGCTAAGTCAATTGCGGATGACTGGGACTTATCATTTGAGATGATCGCGCATTTATTGTTTTATTCCCGCGGTTCCTTTCCTCCTTATAGGTTTTTTTAATGAAAGACTATATCTCTTCTGTGATTCTCGGAAATTTCGTAATGGTTGTAATGCTTTTGATTATGCCACATGTTTCTCAACTCAGTATCAATTATCACAAAACATCATTTCAAAAATAGACGGAAGTAAAAAGAAAGGAAGGTGTTTGATATTGACATTGGAGGCCAAATGTGCAGAAGGCACACCGACTTAAGATTACGTCAGGAATTTCATTGAAAGAATAGAAAAGCTAAAATACTAAGCAGAATTCTCGGTAATTAGTGCCCTTGAAGTAACGGTGCCGGCCACCCATGCTCACGACCTTGATCTCTCATCATCTGACCTTTGGAAGTGTTGATTGCCCCAATGTTTGTTTAGTCCAACTTCTTGACCCTAATTTTTGCCTGGATTGTCCCTTTTGGATTTTCAATCCAGCGGGTCGCTCTAACTTTTGCCTAGGCCGCCTTTCCGGGTTTTCAACCTAGCGAGCTTATTTTTGCTTGACTCATCTTTCTCATTTTTCTATACTCTTTTTTTTAGGCATAGTTCACCGGGAGTGGGAGGTCTTCCCCGTCCATTTTTGTGAGAATTAAGGCTCTTCCAGAGAATGATTTCTTTACCATGTAAGGTCCTTTATAGTTCGAGGTCCATCTCCTGCGGGAATCCTTTTGGGTATGACTTTCTTGGGCACCAAGTCTCCTTAAAATTGTTGAGGAAAGACTTTCTTCTGTTAAGTTTTCTTTATTCTTTTCTTGTTAAATTTTCTTTATTCTTTTCTGATATGACATAAGACCACCGTTCTTGTATTTGGTGAGGTTTAACGGAAGTACTACTCCCATCGAACGGGGTTGCCCCTGTTGAAGTATGAACAAGGTCTGATCTCCATGTAAGGTGAAGTGTCACTATCATCCCTGATATTCTTTGTTTGTTGTCGCAACTGCCCCATTTTTTTTTGGGCGGTATGGGGAGGGATCATGATGCTCGACTTAGAGTCCTTGCGTAGCCCTTTCACCACTGTCCGTGACGATCTTTTTAGGAAAGCCGTAACGGCAGACCATAGTTCTGGTGAAATGTCACCATTATCCCTGATATTCTTCATCTGTTGCTGCAACTGCCCCATTTTTTTTGGCGGTATGGGAAGGGATCATGATGTTCGACTTGGAGTCCTTACGTAGCCATTTCAACACTGTCCGTGACGATCTTTTTAGGAAAGCCGTAACGGCAGACCATGTTTCTCGACAATCACGGATTTGTTACACCAGTGGGCGTCTTATGTCAGACAAGGTGTTGTAAGCGAACTTTCTTGATTTGCTATCCTTTTGGTGTGATGTTAATTTTAACACCGTTTTGCCTTCTTCTGTGCCCCAGTTAATCATTTCGTTTGATTCCACACGAGGCTGGGTCACTTTATCCTTTTGTTCCGTTATTATCATTACCTCTGGAAGAGTTTCCCAGTTATCTTCAACATATTCCTTGGTTTGATTAATGGGGCGATCTAAGTTATGACATGAATTACCGACGTTGTTATTTTCAAGGACAAGTTATTTAAGTCTGCATTAGTAGAAATTTGAAGAAGGATAAAAGAAAAAGTAAAGCGAGTAAATGAGTAAAGAAGGAATTGGAGAATTCAAAATGCTATTTTATTAATATTGATACCGGAAAGAAACATGCGTGCCCTTATTGAAATGTCCTAAGTCTTTGGGCGAAGCCATAGGATTTGCATTACGTAACATTACTTTGAACCGAAAATCACAAGAAAATCAATAATCTTCCAATTCATGAGTGCTTCAGTTGCAGGACAAATGTGCACAAGGTTGATGATGCTGTTTTTTAGCCCTTTGATCGCCTTTAAAAGCACGGACGGATGACTTCTCATGCCCCTGGCAAAGAGTTAGCGCCTCCGTTCGGAGCATCCTCATTGAAGCTCAACCAATTGGATTCGATCAGATCCTGAACCACATGTTTCAGTGCCTTGCAGTTTTCTACTGAATGCCCAATTGCGCCTGCGTGAAATTCGCAAGTGGCGTTCGGGTCATAGCCTCTCGGGAAAGGAGGTTCAATGGGCCTCATCGGGCGGGGGGAGATTAGGTTGTGACTAGTGAGGTGGTTGAACAGATCTGAGTAGGATGCGGGAATTGGATCCAACTGTACATGTCTCCTTTCTGGGTAGTTTGGTGGTTTATGGCTTTTAGTGGTTTGGGTAGAGAGGTGCAGGGCTCGAGGATGGTTTTTGGAAGTGTAAGAGGCTTTCACTGATCTTGTTATGGAGTTGGTTTCCCCTCTAACAAATCCTGCGAATGGCTTCTTTGGGTTATTGGTTTCGGCTGAACCGTAAGATATTTTCCCGTTTCTCATTCCGTTTTTCAACCTTTCCCCTATGGTGATCATGTCTGAGAAGTTAGAGGATACGCTCCCAATTAATCTGTCATAGAAGGGTGATTGCAACGTATCTATGAACATGGATACCATCTCTTTCTCTAGTAGAGGCGGGGCTACCTGCGCTGCCGACCCTCTCCAACGCTGAGCATACTCCTTGAATGATTCTTTGTTTCTTTTCACCATATTCTGCAACTGTGCTCTATCAGGAGCCATATCGATGTTGTATTTGTACTGCTTTAAGAAAGCGTCGGCCAGATCTTTCCAACATCGAATGTGGGTGCGTTCCAACTGCATGTACCAGCTTGAGGCTGCCCCAGTCAAGCTGTCTTGAAAGTAGTGGACGAGCAGTTTGTCAGCGTGTGCAAATGCGGCCATTCTTCTACAATACATAGTCAGATGGCTAGCGGGACAAGTTACCCCTCTGTATTTGTTAAAGCCGGGCACTTTGAAGTTGGGTGGGATAATCACATTGGGGACGAGACACAGATCATATGCATCCCTTGCGCCGACATTGGATCCTTCAATTGGATCATATGCATCCCTTACTAATGAAACAACAGTAAAACGACTCTTAAAAGCAAACTGATTTGACTAACCCTCTTTTTCCAGCCTCTGTTTGGTTTCTTGTTGCCTGTTCATTACTGCTGTTCCTGTCCTTACTGCTACTGCTGCGCCTCTTTTGTTTCAGAATTTTTTGAAACTTTGGGATTAGGGTTTCAGTGTGAAAACCTAATTTTGCTCTGAATTTTGTGTGAATTTTTCTGTCTCCTTTTTCTCTTTGATTCAAGCTTGTTTTTATAGGCAAATTTCAGGTTTAGGAAATTAATTTCTGATTCTAATTTGATTTGTTTTCCTATTTCAGGTATTGGACTCTTGGGCAACAAGAATTAGCCCATGGATCTGCTGCTGTTTGTGTTTTCGTTTTTTCTGTTTTTTTGTGTTTTTGTTTTTATTTAGTAATTTTGGATTTTTTGGATTATTGTAAATTAATTTTTATTTTATTTAATATTTTTGGTGATTTTTTGATTTATATTTTTATTATTAAAAATTAAGTGAATAAACACAAAGTGAAGTTGGGCCAGAACCAAGAACGAAAATCGGGCCCAATCAAACAATGCGTTAAAATGAGGCTCAATTAGAAGAAACATGCCTATTACATCACATGATTAAAGATAAGCCCAACTGGAATAAGTGGCTAAAATCCGGCCCAATTAAAACAAAAAAACTGTCGATAAGCCCAATTACAAAAGCCCGCGCCCAGTTAGATGAAAAAGTATCTCAATCCAATCAAACGAAATGAATGAGTCGCAAACTTTTCTCGTAGTAATGTCACCTGGGACTTATGACACGTGAATTAAATAAAAAGGACCGTAATAAGAAAGAGAGCGGACAAAATTGGGGTATTACAATTATGAAATTAAAAAGAAACATTAATAAAGACATTGAAATTCAACATTCATAAATAATAAAAAGAAAAATCCTAAAGAGTTTTAACAACAGAATTCATATTCATTAGATGAAAATATAAAAACTTAACACATAATTTGATCAAAACCATACTCCTCCAGCATCTATATATCACTTTCTATTCTTCATTATTGGGAACTTCGATCTGATCGTCGAAGTTAACAACAACTGGTGAATTTAGTAAAAGTGTGTGTCTCACAAAATTTCTATTGTTCATATATGTTGGAATTAGTGTTGTTGGAAATATAATTGGGAGTGTAGAAAATAAAATATAATTAATGTTGCACATTTCGAGTATAATTAAAATTCATTATATCATAGAGTTCATGCAGTTTTTAGATTCATTGCATCTTAAGAGTTAGTGCTAGTCTTAATTACTCTTTTTGTAAATTGTAATATATATATATATATATATATATATATATGTATATATATATATATATATATATATATATGGAATGTATAATGTGAGAGGAGAGTTTATTATGAGAGATGAGAGGAGTAAATCTGGATCTTATAACACTACATGAGTGATTGTGATTAAAAGGTGGGTAGTTAGCACGTTGACTTTTTGTTTTAATCTCAACCATTCATGATTTGATCTATGATCAAGATTGGTTCCTCTCACCCTCTCATTATAAAAGTCCTCTCATAATATATGTTCCCTATATATATATATATATATATATATATATATATATATATATATATATATATGCATTGCCTAAGTGTGTTTATCACTCAAATATTCATTCTTTTCACATGGTATCGGAGCGGGTTCTCATCTTCTGGCCTCGTCTTTGTGTCTCATCATTGCTAGCAGCGACATTTGTCATTGGCAACACCACATTTGTCAGTTTTCAATTTATTTTCTTTTCGCCACTAAAATCACCTTTTTAGTTTTCCTGTTTTTACTTCCCGTCGTTGCGTTCCTCTTCCCGGCGTATTTTCTGACCATAACCATGCATCACCTGCCACTGTCTTTTCACATGGTACCAGAGCGGGTTCTCATATTCTGACTTCATCTATGTGGTTCACCGTTGTAGGCGGCAGCGACATTTGCCGTCGGCAACACCACCTTTGTCAGTTTTCAATTTATTTCATTTTCGCCACTACAATCACCCTTTTAGTTTTCCTGTTTTTTCTCCAGGCCGTCTTGTTCCACTTTCCGACATGTTTTCCCGACCAAAACCACTTCCTACCACTGTGTTACTCCTCCCGATGTGTTTTCTGACCATAACCACCACCTGCCACGGTGTTCCTCTTTCCGGCGTGTTCTCTCTCTCTCTCTCTCTCTCTCTCTCTCTCTCTCTCTCTCTCTCTCTCTCTCTCTCTCTCTCTCTCTCTCTCTCTCTCTCTCTCTCTCTCTCTCTCTCTCTGAGACGACCCTCGTCCTCATCATAGTAACCCTTGACACTTAATCTCTTAATCTTAAAAATGAATGAATTAAAAACTTAATGGATAGATATAATCAAATATGCATCACATAAATAAAACAAATTTTTAAGAGATTTTACAAAAAGAATTGGTTATGCTAAAACTGTTCAAACATATAAAACAAGGTCAGTCAAATAACTAACTAGCAAGACTCGATTAACTGACACACTGGCAAAACAAAACTCGGGTTCTCTCAATGAGACACTTGACTGCTCAATCATATTGTCCCGGCATCCTCGGTGCCTTCAACACCCATCGTGGAAGTAAAATCATCTCCATCTACTACAAGTGGCTTCACGACTGGATCTAAGTGATACAAATAGATATACAAAAGAAAAACACGTAGGGCTAAGATAAATGTATAAGTCAGAAAAATGGAAGATAAGGTAAAGCTCAATTTAAACATGTTACAGGTGCAATAAATCAAATTATTTCTTATCTTCGATCTTTTATTAATATCTTATTTCTTAGACTCTAATATTCCAATACTATATGTTGACTCTGGCCATATCCTAATGCCACAGACGTCCCTACTATAATTCGCAGACGCCACTCGACTGTCACAATGGAGTTCGAGTGTTATAAGTCGCTCCATATTGGAAACAGATCAGAGTAATCTAAACCTATTATTACCCCATCTCGACGACTGCACGCCACGACGCTTAACACGATTTCGGTCACCCCTCCGTAGGTATCCCTTTTCGATTCACGTTAATCAGTTATTGTACCAATTGATTTCACGATCTTTAACTTATTTTCTCATCACACTTATTTACACCCCTAGGTTCATTATGAAATCTTAACTTAATTACTATTATGAAATAAAGTCATAACTATATGAATAAGATATTTCAGCAATTCAACAAATAATCACAAATAACACATAAGTATTTTATAGCATTTAATCAATCAAAGAAATCAATCACAATATCTCAAGTAATCAATCAATCACTCAATCAATCAGATAATAATATAGAAGTTTCTTATGCGTTAATCGGTCCTCGACGGCTTAAACTTCATTCAATCTTAACTCCGAAGAGTAGTCAAACGATCTTTAGGTATGGTTGACTCTTTAACTCTAGTAGAGCTTGGGTCAATCTACACATATTTAAATTAAAACTTTACGCTAACTGTCCCGACGAATATCTTGCCCCTACCTGAAATATAGAACGAACGAAATACTCGCTCCGACAACAACGACACGTACTCAAGCACCAACACTGCTTCGAAGCAAGGAACTCAATAGTATGCTTGGATTAGGAGGTTTGGTGGTTATAGGAATTTTAAAAGAAATTGGTTTTTGAATTACTAGTATGAAAGGTAGAAGGTTTGGAAAGGAAAGGATGAAATGTTTTGCCTAACAAATAATGGGATCCAAGTTGTTTCCCTTAGTTAGTTGGCTTTTATAGCTAAAAATCACCGCCCTTGTTACCTCAACTTTATTGTTGGCATCATATCTTGGTTCAATAGGTGAGTCATGCATGTAGCTTTTTAGATGTTCAACTCTCATCAATCCAACGTAAAAGGTAGGAAGGAGGAGGTGGAGGTGTGTGAATACTATTTACTTGCTTAGCTATGAAGAAAAATTACATACAAGTTAACATAAAAATATATATATCTGTAGCCTTCTTAATCTTTCTTTCTTTTTACTATTTTTTTATAAGCAATGTTGCATTAAAAAGAGCACTAGGAGTGCTCAAAACCACAAATACAAGGATAAGATCACAAGTTGTTTATACATGAAAGTGCATTATTCCACCATAGTGATGGAATACAACAAGACTTCCTTCTCACCCCGTACATGAACCAGCCCCAAGATAAGAACTTCACCTGGGCCACTATCGAGTCTACATTTGGCTCTACCCCTCTAAAACAAACACCGTTACGAGATAGCCAAAGACACCAACAAGTTGTCAACCAAATAAGATGTTTGATCCTCTTCGCTTTCTTACCAGTACAAAGGTCGCCATAGCGTAGAAAATGATCAATTAAAGTAGATGGGCAAGACACTTGAACATTCAGTCAACGACCAATCTCGCCCCACACCCTCAAAGAAAAATCGCAAGCCAAAAACAAGTGATGAGAATCCTCAATGTGAGACCTATACAAAACGCAGACCGCATCCTCCTCCGAGTGAACAACATGTCGTCTAAGTAATAGGGATTGAACAAGTATAGAATTGTTGAATATACACCAACCAAACAACAAGATCTTGGCGGGAATACGAGTCCTCCATAACGCTATCAAGTCAGATTTCTACAGAGTCGAAACTGGTCTACTGTTGTCCACGACTGAAAGTTGATTGGCTTGCAAAAGAAATTGGTAACAAGACCTAACCGTGAAGGATATTAGCGGATCAATAAACCAACACCATCAGTCAGCAACTCCACGGGCCATATGAACATCACGCAAAATCGTCAACAGCTCATCAACTTCATCACCGAATGCGGATCCAGCACCTGCAAAAAAAGAAAAGTTCCACTGCTAATGATCATCACGCCAAACTCCTAGATCCGCCAGCCTCACATTTTTATTATTACAATTGTTGAAAATGTTGCCAAACTCAATCTTCAACGGACGTTGCCCAAGCCAATGATGATGCCAAAAATCCACTCTGCTACCATCCCCCAACCTCTGTCTTACATTTGATTCGAACCAACCCACTGAGAACCTTTCCTCCCCCATACACCTAAGATCGCACCACCACAAAGAATCTTCCCTTCTATGCACCGATGTTGAACCATTGAAAAAAATAGACCCCAAATCACCATATCTATACGAAAGAATACCCCTCCAAGGCGCACCCTCATCCGACATCAACCTCCACTTCCATTTGGCCAAGAGAGTAATATTAAACATTTCAATGTCCTTCACACCTAACCCTCCCTCCTACTTAGATCTACAAATTTTCTCCCAAGCCACCCAATACCTACCCCTCGAATCCTCCTTGATCCCCCACAAGAAATCTCTTTGAAGCTTAATAATTTTATCACCACCTTCGACGCTTTATAAAAAAACAAATAATAGAGGGGTGTGCTATTTAAAACAGAGTTTATAAGAGTTACCCGACCTCCAATAGACAAGAAATGCGATTGCCACAAAGTCAATCTACTCTGAATCTTATCAATAACCGGCTTCCAAGTTGAACTCCGTCTTGGATTTGCGCCCACGAGAATTCCCAAAAATTTGAATGGAATAAACTCCGTTCGACAATGAAGAAAAGTTGAAGCCGATTCTAAGAAATCCTCTGACACATTGATACCAATAATTTACTTTTATAAAAGTTAACCTTCAACCCCGACACCATTTCAAAGCTTCTAAGAATAGATTTGATACACCACAAATTTCCCCCCGTTGCCTTACCCAACATAATGGTGTCATCGGCAAATTGAAGCATAGAAAAGCGAAGATTATCATCAACATTATAATCAACAAACGACCCCACCTCCACTGCCTTTGACATCATAGCCGACAAGCCCTCTGCTACAATCAAGAAAAGAAAAGGAGTAAGAGGATCACCTTGACGAAGGCCTCTACCAACTTGAAAGTCATTAGTTGGGCTACCATTAACCAGCACAGACATGGAGCTAGAACACACACAAGCCTTCACCCACCTAATCCACGCCGAGCCAAATCCCATCCCCTCCATCATGTAGATTAGGAAATTCCAAGAAATAGAGTCATAGGCCTTCTCAAAATCAACTTTAAATAACAAACAATCTTCCTTCCTTCTCTTAGCTAGATCAACAACCTCATTCACCACCAAAACACCATCTAGAATGTGACGATCCCCCAAAAACACCGATTGGCAACTAGAAATAACATTGGGAAGAACTCTCTTCAACCTACTAGCAAGCACCTTGGAAAGAATCTTATTTAATGCACATGCACAATCAATTTAATATTAGGTCTCTCTAAGCTTAAAAAAACACAATTAAAATAAAACAATTTTCAAAAGTCCTAATAATTATTTAGAAAAATGGGGTGTTACATTACCACCCCCTTAAAGAAATTTCGTCCGCAAAATTTAACAATAATTAGCCCGTTTAAAGGCTCACATAAACTCTCTACCCAATTATATACATAGTTAGTATCCGATGTGGACCTAACTCGACTCAGCCAGTATGACCCTAACTCACAGTCCGATCTGAATTGAACTGCTCTGATACCATTAAATGAGACGACCCTCGTCCTCATCATAGTAGCCCTTAACACTTAATCTCTTAATCTTAAAAATGAATAAATTAAAAATTTAAGAGATAGATATGATCAAATATGCATCACATAAATAAAACAAAATTTTAAGAGGTTTAACAAAAAGACTTGGTTATGCTAAAACCATTCAAACATATATCAGAGTTTTACAAAACAGCGGAACACAAGAATATAAAACAAGGTCAGTCAAATAACTAACTAGCGAGACTCGATGGACTGACACACTGGCTAAACAAAATTCAGGTTCTCTCAATGAGACACCTGATTTCTCGATCATATTGTACTGGCATCCTCGGTGCCTTCAACTCCCGTTGTGGAAGTAAGATCATCTCCATCTGCTCACTACAAAAAAACACCTATTAGCGACGGATTTTAGCGACAGATTCATGGTTCGTCGCTAAAAACATCATTAGAAACGGATTTTGACAGCTTTAGCGACGGGAAAGACTTTGGTTGTTTGCGAGGTCTTTAGCGACGGATTTGACAAGGCGGGAACTTTGAAATTTTCGTTTTGAATTAGCGACGGATTTTCCTCTCTAATTAGCGACAGGTTTCCCTCGCTAATCATGGGGAAATGTGCCACTCTGGCCGTTGTAGATTATTGAAGACTAGGCCACTTTTAGCGACAGATTTCCCTCACTAAATCTGATTAGCGACGGATTTCCCTCACTAATCATGGGGAAATGTGCCACTCTGACCGTTGCAAATTATTGAAGACTGGGCCACTTTTAGCAACAGATTTCCCTCACTAAATCTGTCGCTAAATGTTAATTTTTTTTTATAAACCCGAATTCTTTCTTTCCTCTTTCATTTCTCCTTCTTCTCCGTTTTCATTTCCTCCTACCTCACGAAAAATCTCTCCCTTTTCACCACCACCACTACCATCTTCTCATTTTTTTTCTCTCTCTCTCACGAACCATTTCTCTCTCTAATCGTCCCCCTTCAACACCACACCATTTTTTCTCCCCTTATCTCCCCAACGCCTTATATATATATATATTATATATATATATATATATATATATTATATATATATATATATATATATATATATCTATTTATCTATCTATCTATCTATCTATCTATCTATCTATCTATCTATCTATCTATCTATCTATCTATCTATCTATCTATCTATATATCTGAAACTCTTCAACACCACACCACCACCACCACCACTCCAACACCATCACTCCCATTTAAATTTCACTTCATTTTTTTTCCCAACCCCTTATCTCTCCCTCTCTCTATCCAAACCTCTTCAACACCACACCACCACCACCACCACCACCTAGCTCCTCTAATCCTCATTCTTCTCTCTTTCTCTCAAAGCGTCCCTTGTGAGAAAGAGAGGAGAGTGAGGATTAGAGGAGCTAGGTGGTGGTGGTGTGGTATGGGAAGCATTTTTTAAAATAAAAAAACAAGGCTAGTGATGGATTTAGTGAGAGATTTTCGTCGCTAATTAACGACGGGTTAAAATTCTGTCGCTAAATTCATTAGAGTCAAGGTTTTTAGCGAGGGAACCGGTCCGTCGCTAATTGCTATTAGCGAGGGAAAACAACAGTTAGCGATGGAAAAATCCGTCGCTAATACCCTGTTTTTTTGTAGTGGCTACAAGTGACATCTGATACAAAGTCTATGCTACCAAAAGTGAACACACAAAAAAAAAGTGAACACACAAATGTTGTTAGAAACTCGAGAGAGATAATTAAAGATAGTAAAGAGATGAGAGATAGATCTAATAAATAAGTAATGTGTTAAGAAAAGAGATAAAAAAAATAATGAGTGTTGATTTTTGGGTATCCTAAAATCTCAAAAATCCATCCAACACATCGCTTTGTCGCTACATCTTTACTCTTTTCAAAATGCACATATCGTATTTAGAGCATCTTTCCTCTTTTTTTTTTCACAATTTTTCAAAAAATGAGGATCTAAAAATAATCTTAAAACTGATTAAAATGAGAGTTATTTTGAGTAGCTTCTCATAAAAATCATTTTTCATAGAATTGTTTTTTTTAAAAAAAAAAATCATTATTTTACACACACACAAAGTTTTGATTTTCTTAAAAATCTCTAAATTATCTATCATCAAAATCACTTATTTGTTTTTTGGTATTAAAAATCACTTATTTCTAATTAGTAACAAGTATGACGTTATTATGTTACTTCAATACTTCATCTATTCCTTTCTCTATCAAGGCGTAGCATGCGTGTTGCATGTAAAAAAAATACATTTTTGTTATAATTAGTATCTTAAGAATATAAATCTTAGGGAGTCTCCCACTCCATTTTCCTTATAAAACTCCCCTCTCCCCTACCCCCCCCCCCCACCTACCCCTATATCCCCCCTCCCCCCTCCCCCCTTCTTTTCTTTTCCTTTTTCTATTTAAAAAAAATTAGATCTATAAGATAATGAAGCTGAAAATTAATTTCATGATAAATTACGTAAAGTGTGGTGCTAGCCAGCGTGTTTTTGCGTACTTTAGAGTTCGAAAAAAAATTAACTATTCAAATACGCAACTTTTATTCTTTGGTAACCAATTTCGTTAAAAATAATTGATTTTGTAACAATATGTAAAATGTGACGCTAAACTATGTGTTTTGGGGCACTTTAGAATTTTAAAAAAAAAATAGATGTACAAATACATGAAGTTCGTTTCTCAATCTAAAAATTAATTATGTGGCAAAATACATAAAGTGCGACACTAAACAGTGTGTTTTTGGATACTTTCGTTTTTTTTTTCTTTTTCATGTTTTAAGTAGTGTGTTCTCGGGTACTTTAGGGTTCAAAAAAGTTTGATATGTTCAAATACGCAAAGATAGTTCCTCAATAACCGGTTTGTTGTAAGAAAATAGATATTTTGTAATAAAATACGTAAAGTGCAATGCTAAGCAATGTGTTCTGGGGTATTTTATCGGTTGAAAAAAAATTATTTGTTCAAATTCACAAAGTTTGTTCCTCAATAATCGGTTTGGTGGAAAAAAATGATTTCATTACAAAATATGTAGAGTATGATGCTAAGTAGTGTGTTTTCAGATGCTTTAGTGTTTGCAAAAAAAATCAACTATTCAAATATGCAAAGTTTGTGCCTCAATAGTCGGTTTGGTTGGAAAAAAATATAATTTCGTGACAAAACACGTAAAGTGTGATGCTAAACAGCGTGTTTTGGGGTACTTTAGTGTTCAAAAAAAATTTAACCGTTCAATTACTCAAATTCATTCCTCAATAACCGATTTGTTGAAACAAATAATAATTTTGTGACAAATACGTTAAGTGTGATGCTAAGCAGTGTGTTTTGGGTATTTTAGCATTCAGAAAAATTTTAACCGTTCAAATACTCAAAATTCATTCCTCAATAACTGGTTTGGTGGGAAAAAAATCGTGACACAGACCCGTGCAACTCACCCTTATAGCGACTCCACCACTTTAAAAAATCAATTTATTTTTATACTTCTTCTCTTTATACTTTTTAGGACCATATTTTTCTGAATCTTTAAAAAAATAATATATTTCTATACTTCTTCTCCTCATCTTTCTGAACCCGAAATATTTATTAAATTCATTTTGTTGGGTTACTACCAATTCTTTAATTTAATTCCTTTCTTCTTAGTATCTATGGGTAGCCAATTTTCACGTAAAAAAATGGATAGCCAATTTCAAATTTATAATTTTCTTATTTAATTTATAGTTATAATTTCATTTTTATTCACAGGTATTAGACTATACATTTTATAAACCAATACTATTACTATGAATTATTGTATGGAACAATTTGTTTGGATTATATCTATACACACTCTATTTTAGTTTCTAAGTTCGCAATTACCTTTTTTTATTACACACTTTTTTTAATCCATACTTATGTTCAATTTAAACAAGAATTTTTCATGTTGCAATTTAAGAAACAAATTTTACGGAACAACAATTCTATATTAACTAGAATTTTTACAAAGCGCTAGTTTACACAAACACGAGGGAGAGATCGCCCGATTGGACGACTTTAAGCGGGAAAAATGCTATCCATTTGCCTATTTTGTGTCTATACAAAGTAACTCAATCCAAATCTACAAATCCCATGCGTTCATTCATTTATCTCTAAAATCATTGAAGCCTGAATTGAGTATTGAACTCAGCTCCCCCTTCCCAACATTAACGTGTTGCCAATCCATATTCAAATGGCTGCTTCAACTTCAACCTCCCTCAAGTTTTTCCCCTTCCCATCAACCCACAAGCACATCAGATTAATCCCATTCCCACCACCACCATCCCCTCTGTCTCTCACCACCCCAAACTCAAAATCAACAAAACATATCACACACAACATTAACAACTCCTCCACCACTGAACACACAAAATCCAACTCATCATCAGACATACAACAACTACCTAACTCGTGGCGCAAAATCCACGGCGAAAACAATTGTGCCGGGCTTCTAGAGCCCATGAACCCAATCCTAAGACAAGAACTAATCCGCTACGGTGAAATGGCCCAAGCTTGTTACGACGTTTTCGACTTCGACCCATTCTCTATATACTGCGGTAACTGTCGCTTCACGCGCCACGATTTCTTCTCCTCCCTCGATGTATCACACCACAGTCACACCGTCACACGCTACCTCTACGCCACGAGCACCGCCAACATCAACCTCCCTAACTTCTTCAGACAATCTCGCTGGTCCAAAATGTGGAGCAAACACGCCAACTGGGCCGGATACGTTGCCGTTTCAAACTCCTCCTCCACCAAAATCCTCGGCCGTCGAGACATCACCATCGCGTGGCGTGGCACCGTGACACACCTCGAGTGGATCGCAGACCTCATGGATTTTCTCACACCAATATCTTCACGCTCCATCCCCTGCCCCGATCCAACAGTTAAGGTTGAATCAGGATTCTTAGAGCTCTACACGGATAAGGAACAGAATTGCAGTTATAGCAAGTACTGATCAGCGAGGGAACAGATTCTAACGGAAGTGAATAGGTTGTTAGAAATGTACCCTAACGAGGAACTAAGTATTACGATTACAGGGCATAGTTTGGGGGGTGCTTTAGGTATTTTAAGTGCTTATGATATTGTGGAAACGGGGTTGAATGTTATGAGAGATGGTCGTGTCGTTCCGGTTACAGTGATGTCGTTTTCGGGACCGAGGGTTGGGAATGTGAGGTTTAAGGAGAGGTTAGAGATGTTGGGTGTGAAAGTGTTGAGGGTGGTGAATGTGCATGATGTGGTGCCTAAGTCGCAGGGGTTTTTGTTTAGTGAGAATATGGTGCCGGCGGTGATGAAAGTTGTGGAGGGTCTAAGTCGCAGGGGTTTTTGTTTAGTGAGAATATGGTGCCGGCGGTGATGAAAATTGTGGAGGGTCTAAGTCGCAGGGGTTTTTGTTTAGTGAGAATATGGTGCCGCCGGTGATGAAAGTTGTGGAGGGTTTGCCGTGGAGTTATTCGCATTTTGGGGTGGAACTTGCGTTGGATCATAAACACTCGCCGTTTCTTAGCCCTAATGCTGATGCTGTTTGTGCACATAACTTGGAGGCTCTCTTGCCCTTGCTTGACGGGTCAGTTTTTCATTCGATAACTGGCTATAATTAATTAATTAATTACCATCATGAAATCAATTCCAATTAACTGAAAATTCAATGTCAACTAATTCAACTAATGGCTGTTTTACTATTCAGCTACCAAGCTGTGATGATAGTGTTCTGCCATGGATTTGATTTTGCGCTGCTTGTGCTTAAACTATAAATTAATAATAAAAAATAAACTATTAAACTAATAATAAAAAATAACAAAACTCATAAAGTTATTTTGATATTAGCATAAGGGAGATGTTTTTTTACACCCAACGGTACACCTATATCGTATTCTTATATCACTTACATATGATTTTGTTTTTTCATTAATTTTTTCCTCTCTTCTCCAAATTAGATGTATTTTTATGCGTGTAAGTTGTAAAATTAAGCTGTCAAAAAACACTACTCTTCTTAACTTACTCATATGTCTACAACTCTTAAATTATATTTAAGGTATTAGTAGTACTAAATAGCATGTAGCATCATTAAAAAATGCTAGTTAGGTGTACTAAACACTTACTACGTACGCTCTTATCCTCTATACACTACGGATTAGTCTTGATAAAAAGAGCCTTAAGATTTCGAAATTGTACTTGTGGATTATTTTTGGGCATTGTTTTTCTATCGGAAATTTATTGTAGCCTAACATGAAAGAATATTTGGATGAGTTGGTCTGAATTATTAGTATCAAGATGTTTCTTTTCTTTTTTCTAAATATATGGAAGATATATATCATGCGAGTCATATATATGGAAGGTTTATAATTAGGCAAAAAAAATTAAAAGTCCACATGCAATGTTGCAAGAAACTGCCATTCATAAGAAGGCCATGAGGTCACCGAATATATCTAGTTTGCTGGCCAATCGGCATTGCGACTCCCATCAATCCAACTCTAAAACCAGCTCACCATTTTTTAGAAAAAATACATTAATAATAAACCATGATTTGTAATTTATCTTCCCTACTCTATTTTTTTTAAAAAAAATTAACACTCTGATACAATTGAATTTTGTTGGGTATGATATCCAACATCCAATCACTCAATAACACTTCATTTCTTATATTTAATTATTGTTCTAGAGCGGACCCAGGGGTCCCATTAGCAAAATCAGGAGGTGCATCTAGCAAGTGATATGAATCAGCCCAACCGATTCAGCCCATATCCACCTCATGCGAGTCCAACATGCTTGGACGGTCAAGATCGACTCTACCCATCCAACGATCCATACGAGGACACGATTTCCTATAAATACAGGCAAACTTTGCCCTAAGAAAGGTTCAATCTCTAATCCTTAGTACCTTCACTCATATATTCGATATACTGACTCGAGCGTCGGAGTGGCTTGCAGGTACCCCCCCCCGGCGCTCACTGACCTCCTGCCAGGGCAGCAAGAGACCTACCAACAGCAGCCGACCAAAAAGCTGCTCGGTACAGAACACTGGCGACCACAGTGGGAGATATCTATCTTTCACATCATCACTACTCGAACTTTTCTCTTGCTGCTCCATGGCTCCCAGAGGCAGACCCCGGGTTCAAAGCATTGCCATGCTCGCACCCGACCGGAGGGTACCCCCGAGGGCAACGTCGTGACTATACAAGATGAGGGCACCAGTCAACCTGCCCAGCCCTCTGACGTGAATAAGCTTTTGGACCTCCTGGCCAGTCGCACTCAAGCTATGTTGGAACAGGAAGCACGACTGAGGGAGATTGAAATGCGTGTGACCGCCCTGCCAGAGCAACCTCCACTCAGCAGGGGGACAATTCCTCCAACGACGGTGACCTCAAGGTGCCACCGGTCCCCACCTCGGAGACATCATGTCCACCGCTCTCCCCCAAGGCGAAGGAACGTGCATTGCTCTCCCCCCAGGCGACGCAGGTATGGGGGATCAGGCTCGCCCCCAGGGACTTATCTGCCTCATGACACCCACTCCAGCGCCTCCTCACACGCGTGCCCTGACACTCATGAGAGGTCAAGGAGCCGGGTGTCACCCGCAGAAGGCACCACCGGGATTCTCCATCGAGGAGATCCCCCGAGCGACACAGGTATCAAGAGCTGGGCTATGAAAACACCTCCCCCCGAAACTCAAGAGAGTTTTCGGTGGAGGGGTCGTTTAGGAGAAGGGTAGACGAATGCCAAATCCCAAGGGCCTTGGAAAAGCTGCCAGATCTCAAGATGTACGACGGGACAGGAGATCCGGACGGTCATCTGGCACACTTCTCCCTAATGAAGCGCTACAGGGGCGCCAGGGAACCCGTCCATTGCAAAATCTTCCCCCTCACTCTCGAGGGTTCCTCATTAGAGTGGTTCCAAGAGCTGAGGCCGAACTCCATATCCTCATGGGGGCAGCTGGCGAGAATGTTCACGGCTCGTTTCACTGCCTCCCGGCTAAAGCCCAAGTATCTCCAGGTGCGATGGAGAAATCAAAGCTACGTAGTTCTTGGGGTAGAAAATGTTTGTGTTGTTGTTTTTATTTATTTATTTTTGAAATCGGGAGAGGTACTCGAGACGACCAAACAAGTGAAACTCAGAGTGGTCGTCGCTCATAGCTCGTTTGAAAACCAAAGCTGTTATCAACGGTCAAACAAGCTAAGCTCAGAGTGACCATTAATAACAAACCAATTTTTTGTTTAGGAAAACATTTATTCGTTATTTGAAAAAAAAATAGGTTTGTGAGAGAAAAAAAAGTTTACTTAGGGGAAAGAAACAAAATTTAAAAAAAGGAACAGGGGGGTGCAGCAGTAAAATAAGGGTGTAGATAAAAGGAGGGGTGTACTATTAAAACTGGGGTGCAGATAGAGAGCCCAACCCTTTTTTGTAAGCTGGGCTGCGTTTTTTATTTCCTGATGGACTGGTCCGTTTCAAAAAGAAAAAAGAAATCGTGGGCTTTCAGAAGGGGCGTGCTGAGTAAAACGTGGGGTGTGGTTAGAAATCTGAAAAATTAAAAAAACGTGAAAAGACGAAATTACCCTTGAGTTAGTACTATAAAAGCATCACCAAAAAGAGAAACCCTAATTGGCTCTCTCTTCTCCCACGGCGCCCCCTTTCTCAAAAAAGCCAAACCCTAAAAATCCTCTCTCTTTCTCACGCGGCAGACCCATCTCCCTCACCCCCATACCGATCTCGCTTTCCTCTCCCCCTCACAGCCGTTCTCTCCTCCCTACCCTGATCTCCTCTCTTCTCTCCACCGGATCGTGAGCTCTCTCTCCTTCTCTCACCGAATCGTGACCTCTTTCTCCCTTGCCTCGCCGCCGTTGATGACCAAAACGGGGCGGCGCCGTGGTGACCGTTTAATGTTTTGACGGGTGGTGGCGCGGTTCTGCGGTGGTTGACGGTTCGGTTCACTGTCATGTCGTAGTGGTGGGGCGATGTTCTTTCTTCCCCCTTTTTTGGTTGTTCAGTGGTCGTGGGGGGCGTACTCGATGGAGGTTCTGACCACCGTGGTGGGTTTGCATGGTGGTGGTGGTTCGTTGGCTGTTTGAAGGTGATGGGGTGGTGATGGGACGGTGAGATGGTGTCGTTGGTGGAGGGAGGTTAGGCCGTAAAAAAAAGGGGGTGGCTTACGGTGATGAGGGTGGCTGAGAGAAGAGAGAGCGAGAGGAGGGCGGTGGTTTGCGAAGTGGGGGCCGTGGTATCGTGGAGATGGGCCGTGAAGGTGGTGAGGAATTTTCCGGCGAGGCTACGGCGGCGGCCGCCACGGGCGTCGGCCGGAGGTACAGTCCCTCTCCCTACTCTCTTTTTTTCCTCTCTGATTTTTTTTTATCTCTGCTTCTACTCTGATTCTATTTTTTTCTCTGATCTAACCTTAATTTTCCTCTTTTTACCTATCAGCTCTTATTTTACCTCTCCCTGTTGTGATTTCTAATCTCTGACTTCCTATCTATTCTTTTGCAAATACTGATTAGTGTCTTTTTTATTCCTATACCAATTTTGCCAAACCCAATCTGTATCAAAACAAACTACTTTCTGTTCATGACTAATTTATTCACAGTCCTGCTCTATGTATAAGCTTGATGATTTATTTTTTTAGAATCTAATCTATTTACGATACTAAACATTCCTAGAAATAATGTGAAACTGAAATCTGATTTTTAACTCACATATATACCGATTTCCAGGTTATTAGTTCAGATAGCAAGTAAAATAATTTACAAGACATCCTATTATAAAAGAAAAAAGAAAAGGGAGGGTCGACCTTTATTCCAGCTTCAGATATTGTCCCCTTTTGCTTTGCTTACTGCTTGCTTCAGAAAAAAAATGTGATGTGTTTGCACTGCTTGCTCTGAAGTTTCTCTCTATTTGTGTTTTTTAAATCACTGTCTGTGTGTCCCCTTTGTGTATTACTATGTCTGGTATTTATAGTGGAGAAACTGTGGTGTAGGTGTGGATGGAAGCAGAGGATCAAAGCTCATAGGGGACAAAGCTATTGGCAGCAGTGACACAGTGGAGCAGCAAGGATGGCAGCAGGGCTGCTGCCACTGCAGCAGTGTTTTTGCTGGAAATGGAAGAAAGCCAAAGGGACAAGGAGAAGGCAACCTCAGCCTCATTCTCCAAATGAGCAGTCGCTGCTGCCTTGTTTTTTTTTTGTTTCAGAAATGTACTATTTTATTTTAATTTTTGTATTATAAAAGAGTTGACTTTTTTTGTACAATTCTGCCCTTTCTTTTTTAATTTTTTTTTGTTTGTATATGTAACAAAAGGACAGCTAATGAAAAAAACTGATTTTATCTTATTACTATTATTTATTATTTTTTGATGATAATAAAAGCGGTAAAAAAAACGAGTACCAAAAAAAGCTCGTATGCAACGAGAAACAAACACGCTCACGCAATGAAAGCAACAACGCGCGTACAATTAAAAAAGAAACGTGGCACAACGAGAACAATAATGCGTGTACAATTAAGAGAGAAATGTGGCACAACGAGAACAACAATGCGTGCACAATTAAGAGAGAAATGTGGCACAACGAGAACAACAATGCGTGCACAATTAAAAGCAACCCGCACACGCTAGGTGCGAATTGAAACCATTTGCGTTAGTCTGACGGACGAAATTAGGGTATGACAGCTGCCCCTCTTTATTTATATTTTACTAGGAAATATGAAGGGTTTCCAAATTCCTCGAGTAAAATAGAAATAAAGATAAAAACACTAATTTTGTCAAAACCTTTTCTTTTTTGAGAAAATCATAGAAAAAAGGGGTTTACATAGAACAAAAGTAAATAGGGATCACTGGGGATCTGAAGGAGCACTGGGGCTCTGATGGTTTAATTCACAATTGATGCTTGGCGCATTGATTGGAATCAAACTGAAGGACCGACGGGGTCTGAAGGGCATGCCTAGGCCTGATGGACCAATAGGTCTGAAGGAGCGCAAACTAGCAACGGGGTACTAGTAAAACGGTCTGCTTGGGGGATGGCCTTTTACGAGCGGCCATGGGTGGCAAGGTCAGGTCGTTGACCTGATTTGCACACCTCGAAGGACGTGCACTGTGTTTTTTAGGCGGACACAGCTAGTCTGAAGGACCTGGGGTCGGATGATCCGTCGGTTGCTCGATTAACGCGACGTGCGATCTGGATTGAAGGACCAATTGTTGGTCTGAAGGAGCACTAGGGCTCTGAAGGACCGCTGGGGGTCTAAAAGGTTGATGCTAGGCTCCATGCTAACACTATAACTTAAATTTTTTGACAGATGAAAAACTAATCTATATTTGAACGCATTTTAAGGATGCAATGGATGATGTATGCGTGCATGCGGTGTAAGCATGTGCAACGATCGATATCTGGTGGTATGATGAATGAAATGTGGGATGCTTTTTTCTCTTTGTTTGTGTTTTTTTCTTTTTTTTTGATTCTTTTTGCTCTTTTGCTCTTTCTTGACTTTTTGCTCTTTTGCTCTTTCTTGATTTTTCTGCTGATCTCATCACCTCGCAGGACTCTCGACGTGAGATATGAAGGTTGCCTCAAAGTAGTGGTGCCAAAGCGCGGGTTATTGTGCTTCGTTGCTTGAAGTGATTATGCATTTGTCTTCTTTGCCATTTTATAAGAGATCATCTCATTTTGTGATTTTTAGAAATTTCGCAATGATTGTAATGCTTTCGATTATGCACATGTTTCGCGATTCAATATCATCTACCATAAAACATCTTTTCCAAGCAAATAGGGGAGTGAGAGAGTGAAGATAGAGTTTAATATTCGAATGGAAACCGAGTGCGCAGAAGGTCACACTGGCTGAAAATTACATTGAGAGTTTAAACTAAAAAGAAAAAAGAAAAATAAAAAGCAGATCTTTTGATTGTTTGTATCTTTGAGGTAACAATGCCAATCACCCATACGCATGACCTTGAGCGTCCATCACCCGACTTTCGGAGGACTGCCTTTGCATTTGTTCCAAGTCCAACTCATCGACCCTAATTTTTGCCTGGACTGCTCTTTAGAGTTTTCAATCCACCAGGTCGCTCTAATTTTTGCCTAGGCCGCCCTTTCGGGTTTTCAACCTAGCGAGCTCATTTTTGCTTGGCTCATCTTTCTCTTTTTTCATATATTTCTTTAGGCATAGTACTTCTTAACTGCATCTGAGTTCACTGGGAGTGGGAGGTCTTCCCCGTCCATTTTTGTGAGTAGTAAGGCTCCTCCAGAGAATGCTTTCTTTACCACATAAGGCCCTTCGTAATTAGGGGTCCATTTTCCACGGGAATCCTTTTGGATAGGCAAGATTTTCTTGAGCACTAGATCTCCTTCTTGAAACTGCCGGGGTCGAACTTTCTTATCATAAGCTTTCTTCATTCTTTGCTGATACAACTGCCCGTGACACAAAGCTTCCACTCTTTTTTCCTCTATGAGGTTCAATTGATCAAATCGAGATTGAACCCATTCTGCTTCCTCTAATTTGGTTTCCAATAACACTCGCAGAGAGGGTATTTCGACTTCTACGGGAAGAACTGCTTCCATCCCGTATACTAGTGAGAATGGTGTTGCCCCTGTTGACATGCGAACTGAGGTCCGGTACCCATGCAAAGCGAAAGGTAACATTTCATGCCAGTCCTTGAAGGTCACTACCATCTTTTGCACGATCTTCTTTATGTTCTTATTTGCAGCTTCGACTGCCCCATTCATCTTTGGACGGTAGGGGAGGAATTATGATGTTGGATTTTGAAGTCCTCACACAACTCTTTCATCATCTTGTTGTTCAGGTTGGTCCCATTGTCTGTGATGATTTTATTTGGCAGACCATAACGGCAGATCAAATCTCTTTTTATGAACTTGACAACTACCGATTTGGTTACACTGGCATAAGAAGCGGCCTCGACCCATTTGGTGAAATAATCAATAGCGACAAGAATGAAGCGATGCCCGTTTGATGCCTTAGGTTCGATGGGACCAATGACGTCCATTCCCCACATTGAGAATGGCCATGGTGTTGTTAGGACATTCAAAGAAGCAGGCGACACATGGATATTATCAGCGTAGATTTGACACTTGTGGCATTTTCTCACGTAGTTAAAGCAGTCGGTCTCCATTGACAACCAGTAGTAGCCAGCCCTTAGGATTTTTCTTGCCATGGTGTGCCCGCTAGAATGGGTTCCGAACGAGCCTTCATGGACGTCTTTCATAATTCTTTCTGCTTCTTCTTTTGCAACACATCTGAAGAGGACCATGTCGTGGTTCCTTTTGTAAAGCACCTCTCCGTTTAGGAAGAAACCCATCGATAACCTCCTAAGTGTTCTCTTGTCATTCTCAGTGGCACCAGGAGGATACTCTCGACTTGTGATATAGTGCTTGACATCGTAATACCAAGGTTTACTGTCAGGCTCTTCTTCGATTACCACGCAATGATGTGCCGGTAGGTCTCGATGTTGGATTCGGATGAATGTCAGACTTTTGTTGTTATTGATATTGAACATTGATGACAAAGTCGCCAAAGCGTCAGCCAACTGGTTTTCTTCGCGAGGGAGATGGTGGAAAGTGACCTCCTCGAATCGTTCAACCATCTCTTGGATGTGATCACGATAAGGAATTAATTTGGAATCCCTGGTTTCCCAGTCGCCTTTTATCTGATGGATGACCAACGCTGAGTCCCCATATACATCGAGTCTTTTGACTTTCCATTCAAGGGCCGCTTTGATGCCTAGGACGCACGCTTCATATTCTGCAATGTTATTGGTGCAATAGAAGCTCAGTCTAGCAGTGAATGGTATGAAGCGGTTATCAGGGGAAATCAGCACAGCTCCGACCCCATGCCCATACAAATTGGAAGCGCCATCAAATGACATCCTCCACCTTTCGTCGTCTGGAGATTTCCCTTCTCCGAATAGAGCCATTATATCTTCATCTGGGAAATCGTATTGCATTGATTGGTAATCCTCAATGGGCTGATGTGCCAAGTATTCAGCTAGGGCACTACCTTTGATTGCTTTCTGAGTGACATACAAGAGGTCGTATTCAGATAGTAGCATTTGCCAACGGGCGATTCTTCCTGTGAGTGCAGGTTTTTCAAAAATGTACTTGATTGGATCCATTTTAGATACCAACCAAGTCGTGTGGCTAAGCATGTACTGCCTCAGACGACGTGCAGCCCAGGCCAAAGCGCAACATGTTTTTTCCAACAATGAATATCTTATCTCGCACTCGGTGAACTTCTTGCTTAGGTAGTAGATGGCATGTTCTTTCCTTCCGGACTCATCATGTTGCCCCAGTACACAACCCATTGAGTTGTCTAGCACTGTTAAGTATAGGATGAGGGGTCTGCCCTGCGCTGGTGGCATCAGAATCGGTGGATTTTGGAGGTACCTCTTGATCTTTTCAAAGGCTTCCTGGCACTTATCATTCCACTTTGTTTCTTGGTTCTTGCATAGTAATTTGAAGATAGGCTCACAGGTAGATGTTAATTGGGCTATGAATCTGGATATGTAATCCAACCTTCTTAGGAACCCACAGACTTCTTTTTTAGTTTTAGGTGCTGGCATTTCAAGAATTGCTCGTACCTTGTCTGGATCTACCTCTATTCCCTTTTGACTGACTATGAACCCCAACAGCTTTCCTGATCTTACGCCGAAGGTGCATTTTGCATGGTTTAGTCTGAGCTTGAACTTCCTTAGACGTTCAAAAAGTTTCTGCAGATTAACAATATGCTCTTCCTCAGTCTTGGACTTGGCAATCATATCATCCACGTATACCTCTATTTCTTTATGCATCATATCATGGAATAAAGCTACCATCGCCCTTTGGTATGTTGCACCAGCGTTCTTCAATCCGAACGGCATTACTTTGTAACAGAAGGTTCCCCAGAGAGTGATGAAGGTGGTTTTCTCCATATCTTCGGGGGCCATCTTGATTTGATTATATCCGGAATATCCATCCATGAAGGAAAATAAGGAGTGTTGCGCTGTGCTATCCACCAGGACATCAATGTGGGGCAAAGGGAAATCATCTTTAGGACTTGCTCTGTTCAGGTCTCGATAATCGACGCACATTCTGACCTTCCCATCCTTCTTCGGAACCGGGACAATGTTGGCTACCCATTGATGATACTTTGCTACCGCTAAGAATCCGGCATCAAACTGCTTCTTGACCTCATCTCTGATTTTTAGTGACATATCCGGCTTCATCCTTCTTAGCTTTTGCTTTATTGGCGGGCATTCGGGTTTTACTGGTAACTTATGCTCGACTATGTTGGGGTCCAGTCCAGGCATGTCTTGGTATGTCCATGCGAAGATGTCAACATAGTCGAACAAGAGCCTAACTAGCTTCTCTCGCTCACTATCTTTCATTGTGATGCCGATTTTAACCTCTTTCTTATCCTCTTCTGTGCCCAAGTTTATTATCTCAGTAGATTCCTCGTGGGGTTGAATCACTTTCTCTTCTTGTTCCATCATTCTCATTAATTCCGGAGGAGTTTCCCAGTTATCTTCAACATCTTCCTCAGTTTGATTAATCGGGTGATCAAAGTCACAGTATGAATTATTGGCGTTGTTATTTTCAAAGGCGTTTTTTTTCAAATCTGCATTAGTATAAATTGACGGAATGAAAAACGAGCAAAAAGAAAATAAAACGCAAGTGCCAAAGAAAACTGAAATTTATTGGAGAATTTGAAATAACATTTTATTGATATTGATATTGAAAGGAAACATGTGTGCCCGAATGAAATGTCCTAAGGCCTTGGGCAGAGCCATAGGATTGCATTACAGAAACATTACTTTGAACTAAAAACTACAGGAAAATCGACGATCTCCCAATTCTTGAGCTTTTCGCTTGCTGGACAACGGCGCACAAGACTGGCACCGCCATTTTCAGCGCCTGAATCACCTTCAATAGCTGCAACCTGGTTAGGATCTAGCACCCCTGCGCTCCGAAAGCTTTGCTTTATGTCGCAGATGAAAATTTTCTTCATATCTGGCTCCCGACCCTCAAGTTTGGCCAACCTCCGCTCCTTCTTTTCCGCGGCGATCCTTCCTTTGTCAGTACGACTAGGCCAGTACCCTATCCCAAATCCGTCCTTGTTTTCACGCAGCTGTATGGGTGTTAGGATCCCTTGTTCAGTCTTCCCTAAACCGTTTCCCGCTTGATAACCCTTGCTTGTCATGACTTTAGCAATCATCAATGCAGCTTTGGACAGCTTTGGTTTTAACGATGGGGCCCCGTCCCCCACAAATGTAGCATTTGCAATTTCTAGTGCTTGGAAGGCGGTCTCGAAAGATTCTTCTGCAGCCTCAACATAACGAATAGGAAACGGCTTATTGACTAGCAACTCTTCTTCTCCTGAAACGACCACCAACTTGTTGTTGACTATGAACTTGAGCTTTTGGTGTAGAGAAGAGGGCACAGCCCCTGCAGAATGGATCCAAGGTCTTCCCAGAAGACAGCTGTAGGACGGATTGATGTCCATCACTTGGAAACTCACTATGAAGGCCTCTGGACCTACCTGTACAGGTAACTCCATCTCTCCGATAACCTCTCTTTTGGACCCATCGAATGCCCTGACCAGTGTAGAACTGGGTTTCATGTATGAACAATCTACGTCTAGTTTGTTCATGGTTGATTTGGGTAGTACGTTCAGGGACGATCCGTTATCGATGAGTACCTGAGCTAGAGAGTATTCTCCACATTTCACGGAGATATGCAAAGCCTTGTTGTGCCCTCTTCCCTCGACGGGGATCTCGTCATCTGTGAATGTGAGGTAATTGTTTGCAACGATATTTCCGACGATCTCATCAAACTGACCAACTGTGATGTCGTGAGTGACATGAGCTTCACTCAGTACCTTCATTAGTGTTGCTCGGTGGGCTTCAGAATTGAGTAATAGCGATAGCAGGGATATCTTAGCAGGGGTCTGATTCAGCTGATCTACTACCTTGTACTCACTCTGCCTCATAATCTTTAGAAACTCACTGGCTTCTTGCTCGGATAATGCTTTCTTGCTCGTATTTTTGTCAGATGGCTCTACTTCTTTGTCTTTGCCTTTATCAATCTTTCCTCTTTCATTTGATTCTCTTCCTCCGGGTCTTTCAGGGGCATAGACGCGCCCACTCCGAGTCATTCCGCTGCTTCCCGAGATATTGGTGACATCAGGATTGTTCTGAGGACCTTTCACTTGGACTTTCGCGTTGTAGTTCCATGGGACTGCTTTGGTGTCATTGTAGGGGAGGGGAGTTGGCACTTGGATAGTGATTGGTTTAGGCATACCCAGGGACGACTTCGAGTTCTTAGTATAGCGGATCTCTAGCGGCTTCCGAGTATCCTTGTTCTGGCCATTGCTCGATAGGATAGTCGACACCTGGTCCTCCCTCTTTTGAAAGCCCACTTGTATTACATGTCGGTCCAACAGGTCCTGAAGCACTTGTTTAAACGCCTCACAATTTCCAATGCAGTGATGGTCATTGCATGGATTCTTTCCAGTGCATTCTCTCTCAATAATCCCAAAGGAACACAGATTAGCATGAATCACCTCCAGGGGTGTCTGGATGCATTCTACCCTCCTGATTAGGGACGGTTCTGCAGAATCCTCAATTGCATTAGTTGAGGGCGTCCCATGTCCTGGTAATGGGTTGGTAGCCACATTAGGACCGTTTTCCTTGAAGTTCAACCAGCCCGAGGCGATTATATCTTGGACGACATACTTCAATGCCTTGCAGTTTTCTATGGAATGGCCGACCGTTCCTGAATGAAATTCGCATGTGGTATTTGGGTCGAAGCCTCTAGGAAAAGGGGGCTGGATCTGTCTCATTGGGCGGGTGGTGATTAAATTATGGCTGAGCAGGTGGCGAAATAGGTCGGAGTATGACATTGGGATTGGATCAAACTGGACGAACTTTCCGACTGAGTAGTTTTGTGGTTTATGGCCTTGGTTATTTTGGGTAGGTGGGGTAGATAGTGTTTGTGCTGAGAACGGATTGGTGTGAGAGGGATTGGAGTAGGAAGTTTTTCCGGTTCCTGTGATGGCGTTGGCTTCTCCTTCCTTCTTTTTAGGAAATCTGGAGAAGGGCTTTCTCTGGTTAGTGTTTACGGGGGAAGTATAAGCGATTTTCCCGTTCCTCATTCCGTTCTCTAGCCTTTCTCCAATAACGACCATATCCGAGAAACTTGACGATACACTCCCGATCAGTTTTTCATAGAAGGGTGAAGGAAGAGTTTCCATGAACATAGATACCATTTCCCTTTCAAACAGAGGCGGTGCTACCTGTGCTGCTAGTCCTCTCCAACGCTGAGCATATTCCTTGAGGGACTCATTATCCCTTTTAGTCATGTTTTGTAGCTGAGTCCTATCAGGAGCCATATCAGTGTTGTACTTATACTGCTTAAGGAAAGCATCAGCGAGATCCTTCCAACACCGAATATGAGTGGGTGTCAACTGCATATACCAATTTGAAGCTGCCCCAGCTAAGCTGTCTTGGAAGTAGTGGATAAGCAGCTTATCGTCATTTGCGAATGCAGCCATCTTCCTGCAGTACATAGTTAGGTGGCTTGCCGGACATGTTGCTCCTCTGTATTTATCAAAATCTGGCACCTTAAACTTAGGGGGAATGACCACGTTTGGAACGAGACATAAATCTTGTGCGGTTCTTGCACCAATACTGAATCCTTCAACTGCTCTCAACCTTTCTTCCAGCATTTGCAATTTGTCTTGGGCTTGAGGGTTCTCCATAGAGTAGTTGTGAGGGAGTCCACTCATACCATAGTAAGGATGAATCATCGGAATTATGGCTGGGTTCACATTTGGGATATGTGAATGAGTGGGGTTCCTGAGGCTGGACCCTTGAGCTTGAGCATCGACTACCAGCGGTGGAGTGTAGCCGAGTGGAAATCTTTGTGGTGCGACAACAGGGCTCGGGTTGTGCATCTGTGGTGCCCCCGGATTACTGTTGTGACCTATTGGCGTAGGATGTCCTTGTCCCACGACTCCTGAGGGACCATCTTTCGGATGGGCAGCGACTGTCGGAGGTGTGTAACCTTGCGGAAGTCCATAAGGAGGCCATTGATAACCCTGTTCGTTAGCCCCAGTAGGGTACACTGTATGGGGGATTTCGGGTCCATTGGGAATAGGAGGGTTGATAGCTTGATTTTCAGTGTTCCCAGCGGAGACATCTTCATCTGTATTCCCATTCTTCAAAGCTTGTAGGACCCTTAAGATCTCAGCCATCTGTTGCTTCATCACATCTATTTCTGCCCTAAGCTCTTGATTTCCTAGGTTCTGGTTACCCTGACCTAAGTCGTCTTGATGTGGATCGCCTTGATCCAGGTTATCTTGAGGCGGATTGTCCTGGTTTGCTTCCATGTTTCTGGCCTGAGAACGAGTCCAATAGCGATGTTGACGCACCAGCTTGTCTTTTATTCTCTGTTGACGGGATACATGATATGAGTATGTGAATGGATGAAAAATGAGTGATGCATGTGTGCATGAGTTTTATTGTTTTAGGCCGAGAATTGTAAGCGCGTCTTGATTTGTCATAAGTATATAAACTAACGTTTCAAGCATTTCCAAAAGGAGGATCAATAGGTAGAACAAACAAACTTCATTGATGGGGGAAAAGTACAGCATTCTTGAAATAAAAATTCGAAAAAAACATTACAATGCTCTTTTAAATTTCGCTCAAATACATATAGCTTTCATTTTTCCACTCCTCTCTCTTTTTCTACTAGTGGCGCTACCAGCCTTTTCCCTAAGTTCGGCAATCAGGATTTTGCAAAATTCCATAAATTCGGAAACTTGGACCGGGGTGTTGAACGGGTGCATTGCTGCGTCAGCCTCTTTTAGACGCTTTGGGATACCCATGATAGCTTGATCGGCCAGCCATGCCAACTTTGCGAATCTGTCTCTCCAGTATAAGCTTTCATTCTTCAACTCTATGAAGACTTCATGGTTTTCTATCCTGCTGACCAATTCTACAAAGCGGCTCTTCCAGTGGATGCTTTCAATCTTCAGCTGGTGGTAAACTTCCTCTTGATATCTGATATGGTCTTTCAGCTCATCAGATCTCTCATGCTCCCTTCTCAAGGCTTGTTGGTATTCTCGGAGTATTTCTTCAATGGTCTCTTTATCCCGCCGGATACTTTTCACTTGATCTTCAAACTCAGCTATCAATATCCGGGACTCTCTCTTTGACTTCACCAACAAGCCTTGTGCGGTTTTTTCAGCAATCATTGACTCCTCCCATAACTCTTTCCATTTATGCGCATCATCAATGGCTTGGTTCATCTTCAGGTTGCATCGCTTTAGTTCTTCCTTTGCCCCTCTCAGGTATTTTTGGACCTCTTGTTTGCTCTTTTCTTCAATCTTAAGTTGCTTGCGGCTGTCCTCGATGGCCAATGACTTAGTTGCGTTTTCTCCTTCCAATTTCTGGTTTCTTAAGAGCACTTTCTCTAATTCTGCCTGCAAGCGCTTCTTTTCTTCCTCAGCTTTTGACACTGCCATTTTGAGCTTATCTAACTCTTCGACAGTGGGAAGGGTAGGTTCAGCTATTTCTTCCTCAACCCGTAGTGCGCTTCGGTAAGGCAATCGGGTGTCTTGGATCCTTTTTTGGAGCCACTGACGAAAGGTGGGTTCTTTATCGCCGCCCCTCTTAGTAAGCTCTTGTCCTTTGCGGACAACCATGTCCCACGCTTGAGAAATCTTCCGGAGCATGTCAACCTCTTTTGGGCTTCCCTCATTGAGGTAAAAAGGGATTAACATGTCTTCGGTGGGCGGATTTCGCATGGGGTACCCTAGTTGTCTTAGAGTCAGAGAAGGGTTGTAATTTATGCATCCTCTTGTCCCCATGAGTGGGACATTTTGAAAACTTCCACACTGAAAAATTATCGTAGGCCGGTCTTTCCACCACGATGGGTGCCAACGAACCTTGTATTCATGAAGGCCCCTTAGCACTTGCAACCATTCACCGGTATTCATTGACTCCACATCACATCCTCTAGCGTCTTCAATTGGGCCTTCTACCTTAACTTTGTTGACGAAGGCATGGGTAAGAAGCCAGACATACAAGGCTTGTAGGCAGCAGGATATCCTCTTTCCCTTTAGCTCACTATAATGAGTGAAGGTACAGTAAGTGTCTGCAAGAATGGCTGGAATTGGGTTGGTTGGGTTTTCTTCATCTTTGAAGGATAGGAACACACCAATAGCGGTTGTGTCCACATATCTTTCAAGGCGCGGGAATAGCACAATCCCAAAGATAGTCAAAGCTAACACTTGCTTGAAAGGACCCCAATTTCTAGCATCGGCGAAGGACTTCATTTGACTTTCCAAGTACTCTTGCGGGAACCCTACAATGCAATTTCGGTTTTTCTTTTGGAGCTTCAAACTTTCCTTGCTGATTTGTAACATTGAGGCAAGTTTCTCATCTGTGTAGTAATGCCCCTGGTACTGGTAGGGCCTAGTGTCCCGTTGAGGAAAACCAAGGATCTGCGTATATTCTTCCAAGGTAGGTGCCATTTGGAAATTTTTGAAGGTGAAGCATCTCAAAGGAGAGTCGTAGAACTGGCTCAGAGCAACAATGGCATTTGTCTGCACTTCCAACCGTAGTAACATAATAATCTTCCCATAAGTTCTATCGAAAGACCTGCGCTCGATGGGCGGCAACCAACCCGCACATTCTCTTAAGCTAGTCAGATTGGGCTGTTTCACTGTAGGGTAGTTCAGGGTTTGAACTGCTTCACCGTTTGATCCCATATTGCCTTGCTTATGACACAATTTTTGAGCCTCTTACAATTCTCGGCAAACCTAAATGAGATGAATAACATGCATGTGAGGATTTTTTTTTATATTTTGTGAAATAATGATGAAATATGATGGATGAAAGAATGATGTCACGAGTGCTAAAAAAAAAATAAGGAAAAACTTGGTGATTCATCTTTGAGAAGGTGTTAACTATGTGTCACATCCTATATATTTAAAAGGAAAAAAAAGAAATAATAGTAATAATAAAAACGGTTTAGATGATTTGATTTTTTTTTTGGGAAAAGGAAAAAAAACAATTTAGAAAAATCGGTAATGATGCAGCGGGTAGGTGAAATGCCCTTGTGTCTTAAACAGGTTATGTCTTATATATAGGTCACGGTCTAGGGTCACTTACGTGATCAATCTCTCAGGTGGCTCTATTCACTTCCTCACAAAAGTTTCCAGAGCTAAAGTCCCCTTCATGATATGATCCACAACGATAGCGAGCTACCTGGTGTGGGATACCATCAAAGAGCATACTCTGGTTGAGACTTTCGTGAGAGTCAAACAGATAAAATCCAGAATGACTGTCACTAATAATCTCCACTCGTCCTAAGTTAATTTTCAGACCCGGGTATAAGGCCCCACTCAAAAGTGTGTGAATAAACATGTGTAGGTGACGTGTGTGACACGGGCATAATACCTAGACCACACAAGCTGCAAAAGAAATACAGGTAATAGTGCAAAAGTCTTCTACCCTAAGGTTCAATAAAGCCATGAATAAATAAATAAATAAAAATAAAAATGGACTGGCAAATACGAACGCTAAGGTAAAAAGTATTAAATTAACAATAATCTACACTTTTAATTAAATTAGGCTTGACCCTCTTAAAAATGTCCCCAGTGGAGTCGCCAGCTGTAGCGACCGAAAAATCCGAAGGATGGGATTCTTCGTCATTTTTGCAATGAAGCCGCCATCAATATTTATTAAATAGGAAAACATTGAAAAAAAACCTTTATTTTTGGGTTCGGGGGTCGATTATGCGCGGGGAAGGTATTAGCACCCCACAGCATCCTTTCAAGAGAAAGGTTACCGTTTAATTTAATGTGCAGAGGGAACGTTAATTTAAAGAAAATACTTTAATTTACCTTTTTATTATTTGCGAAATTGAAGAGGAAAACTTAATAAAATTTTAGTTTTTTTGCGCTTGACAGGAGTGGGCCCCTGCTCCTACGTATCTCCAGGTGCGATGGAGAAATCAAAGCTACGTAGTTCTTGGGGTAGAAAATGTTTGTGTGTTGTTGTTTTTTTTTATTTATTTTTGAAATCGGGAGAGGTACTCGAGACGACCAAACAAGTAAAACTCAGAGTGGTCGTCGCTCATAGCTCGTTTGAAAACCAAAGCTGTTATCAACGGTCAAACAAGCTAAGCTCAGAGTGACCATTAATAACAAACCAATTTTTTGTTTAGGAAAACATTTATTCGTTATTTGAAGAAAAAAATAGGTTTGTGAGAGAAAAAAAAGTTTACTTAGGGGAAAGAAACAAAATTTAAAAAAAGGAACAGGGGGGTGCAGCAGTAAAATAAGGGTGTAGATAAAAGGAGGGGTGTACTATTAAAACTGGGGTGCAGATAGAGAGCCCAGCCCTTTTTTGTAAGCTGGGCTGCGTTTTTTATTTCCTGATGGGCTGGTCCGTTTCAAAAAGAAAAAAGAAATCGCGGGCTTTCAGAAGGGGCGTGCTGAGTAAAACGTGGGGTGTGGTTAGAAATCTGAAAAATTAAAAATACGTGAAAAGACGAAATTACCCTTGAGTTAGTACTATAAAAGCATCACCAAAAAGAGAAACCCTAATTGGCTCTCTCTTCTCCCACGGCGCCCCCTTTCTCAAAAAAGCCAAACCCTAAAAATCCTCTCTCTCTCTCACGCGGCAGACCCATCTCCCTCACCCCCATACCGATCTCGCTTTCCTCTCCCCCTCACAGCCGTTCTCTCCTCCCTACCCTGATCTCCTCTCTTCTCTCCACCGGATCGTGAGCTCTCTCTCCTTCTCTCACCGAATCGTGACCTCTTTCTCCCTTGCCTCGCCGCCGTTGATGACCAAAACGGGGCGGCGCCGTGGTGACCGTTTAATGTTTTGACGGGTGGTGGCGCGGTTCTGCAGTGGTTGACGGTTCGGTTCACTGTCATGTCGTAGTGGTGGGGCGATGTTCTTTCTTCCCCCTTTTTTGGTTGTTCAGTGGTCGTGGGGGGAGTACTCGATGGAGGTTCTGACCACCGTGGTGGGTTTGCATGGTGGTGGTGGTTCGTTGGCTGTTTGGAGGTGATGGGGTGGTGATGGGACGGTGAGATGGTGTCGTTGGTGGAGGGAGGTTAGGCCGTAAAAAAAAGGGGGTGGCTTACGGTGATGAGGGTGGCTGAGAGAAGAGAGAGCGAGAGGAGGGCGGTGGTTTGCGAAGTGGGGGCCGTGGTATCGTGGAGATGGGCCGTGAAGGTGGTGAGGAATTTTCCGGCGAGGCTACGGCGGCGGCCGCCACGGGCGTCGGCCGGAGGTACAGTCCCTCTCCCTACTCTCTTTTTTTCCTCTCTGATTTTTTTTTATCTCTGCTTCTACTCTGATTCTATTTTTTTCTCTGATCTAACCTTAATTTTCCTCTTTTTACCTATCAGCTCTTATTTTACCTCTCCCTGTTGTGATTTCTAATCTCTGACTTCCTATCTATTCTTTTGCAAATACTGATTAGTGTCTTTTTTATTCCTATACCAATTTTGCCAAACCCAATCTGTATCAAAACAAACTACTTTCTGTTCATGACTAATTTATTCACAGTCCTGCTCTATGTATAAGCTTGATGATTTATTTTTTTAGAATCTAATCTATTTACGATACTAAACATTCCTAGAAATAATGTGAAACTGAAATCTGATTTTTAACTCACATATATACAGATTTCCAGGTTATTAGTTCAGATAGCAAGTAAAATAATTTACAAGACATCCTATTATAAAAGAAAAAAGAAAAGGGAGGGTCGACCTTTATTCCAGCTTCAGATATTGTCCCCTTTTGCTTTGCTTACTGCTTGCTTCAGAAAAAAATTTGATGTGTTTGCACTGCTTGCTCTGAATTTTCTCTCTATTTGTGTTTTTTAAATCACTGTCTGTGTGTCCCCTTTGTGTATTACTGTGTCTGGTATTTATAGTGGAGAAACTGTGGTGTAGGTGTGGATGGAAGCAGAGGATCAAAGCTCATAGGGGACAAAGCTGTTGGCAGCAGTGACACAGTGGAGCAGCAAGGATGGCAGCAGGGCTGCTGCCACTGCAACAGTGTTTTTGCTGGAAATGGAAGAAAGCCAAAGGGACAAGGAGAAGGCAACCTCAGCCTCATTCTCCAAATGAGCAGTCGCTGCTGCCTTGTTTTTTTTTTGTTTCAGAAATGTACTATTTTATTTTAATTTTTGTATTATAAAAGAGTTGACTTTTTTTGTACAATTCTGCCCTTTCTTTTTTAATTTTTTTTTGTTTGTATATGTAACAAAAGGACAGCTAATGAAAAAAACTGATTTTATCTTATTACTATTATTTATTATTTTTTGATGATAATAAAAGCGGTAAAAAAAACGAGTACCAAAAAAAGCTCGTATGCAACGAGAAACAAACACGCTCACGCAATGAAAGCAACAATGCGCGTACAATTAAAAAAGAAACGTGGCACAACGAGAACAATAATGCGTGTACAAGAGAGAAATGTGGCACAACGAGAACAACAATGCGTGCACAATTAAGAGAGAAATGTGGCACAACGAGAACAACAATGCGTGCACAATTAAAAGCGACCCGCACACGCTAGGTGCGAATTGAAACCATTTGCGTTAGTCTGACGGACGAAATTAGGGTATGACAATATGGCACGGTAAAATGTGCCCAGAAATTGAATTTGCGCCCAAAACCCCATTTACGCACACATACAACACGCACACACACGCAGCTTGGCGCCCATGGCGCCCTGCTACAGTAACTTCAGCATTTTTCCAAATTTTTACATGATCAATCACAACACCAATTTCAACAATCATGAACACATATTGAATCATCAAAAATCATCCACCAAACATCAAAATTCAGCAACATCACGAGCACACACATGGCGCCCTAGGCGCCCAAACACTAACCACGAATCTTTGAGCAACGAATTCATCAAACAACATGCTAATCGTAACAACAACATGAAATCACGCATAATTCATACTCATGGATTAGATCTAAGCTATCCCTACTTAAAACCTATCATACGAATTATTATAAAAATTGATAGAACTCCCCTTACCTTGGATTTGAAGAACGGAAGCCCTAGAGACAGACACGAACAGAACCACAGCAACAGGTCACGTCCCTTCCCCTCTTTGAGTCGCGACTTCTCTTCTCCTCTTCTCCTCTCCAACGACGCTCTCACTCTTCTCTCTATTCTCTTTCTCTCAATTCGCGAATGAGGCACCAAATCCTAGCCTCACTAGCTATTCGCATGTCACTTGGATCATGGGCTTGGGCTTTTCACTTAAGCCCAGCTCATCCAAGTGGCGCCTCCTTTTCCTAATACCACCACAAAATTAATATAATTTTAATTAATTAAATTATATCCCATAAATTAAAATAACTTCCTAAATACTTAATTAAATGAATTAATTAAATTTAGGGTGTTACAGCGCCAACCTCTCTCATGCAAAGTATCGAGCACAAGGCGCCCATGAGGGCGCTACTCCCCGATGTGCAAATCACCAAGTGCAAGGCGCCCATGAGGGCGCCAATCCCTCTCATGCAAACCATCGAGTACGAGGCGCCCATGAGGGCGCCACTCCCCCATTTGCAACTCGCCCATCACAAGGCACCCAAGAGGGCGCCACCCTCCATCTCACCAAACGGTGCCCGTGGCGCCCACGGGGGCACCATTAACGAAATTGAAGCTAAACACTTACCAAGAAAAGGTGTCAGAGCCAGAGGATCCGCTCGTCTGTCTTCCTTCCAAAAAGGTGCTTCGGGGACCCAATCTTCCTCACCAAGCAGGCGCCCTTAAAAAAAAATTCTCACTGCTCAGCGAAAATTTTCACTCACTTATATATAAGTCGATCAACTAGGTGAGGGAGAGGACCCGGAAGTGCAGTCATCACTAAGGCAATATTCCCTGCAACTTCACAAATCCGACTAGCCGACGAAAATCCGTCAAGCCAAGACCATCCTCCGGAATAATCTCGGCTTGGGGGGCAACTGTTCAGGAGCGGACTCAGGGGTCCCATTAGCAAAACCAGGAGGTGCATCTAGCAAGTGATATGGATCAGCCCAACCGATTTAGCCCATATCCACCTCATGCGAGCCCAACATGCTTGGACGGTCAAGATCGACTCTACCCATCCAACGATCCACACGAGGATACGATTTCCTATAAATACAGGCAAACTTTTCCCTGAGAAAGGTTCAATCTCTAATCTAATCCTTAGTACCTTCACTGATATATTCGATATACTGACTTGAGCGTCGGAGTGGCTTGCAGGTACCCCCCCCCCCCCCCCCCCGGGCGCTCACTGACCTCCTGTCAGGGCAGTAAGAGACCTACCAATAGCAGCCGACCAAAAAGCTGCTCGGTACAGAACAATTATTGTACTACTTTTGCGTACATAATATCATGTTTCCAACAAACTCAATAGTTATCGTACAATTCTCTTATTTTTTGAAATGAAGAATGTTAGAAATATTAGTGTTTTTTACATCGTGTTAATATTTTGTTTAATAGAGTTGATTCCCCCCCCCCCCCCCCTACTAATCCATTTCTTTACAGTCAATATTTTAAACAATTTGCTAATCATCATATATATATATATATATATATCCATCTTCAAATAATGACAATTAGTTAGGAACGTGATGAGAATATAACAGACATAACAGATTAGTATATCGGCCAGTGTATTATAAGTTATTATATTAATAACGGATATATGGTTGAATATATAATTTGGTAGGGTTTTCCATTGCAAAATACGATTGATTACATATCCATGCAAGTAGGTTGATTTTTTGATTGGCTAAATATAAACCGCAGATACCATGGAAAGGGTAAAAAGTTCGTGCTAGCGAGTGGTATAGCTAGGGACCCAGCCCTTGTGAACAAGGCGTGTGATTTCCTGAAAGACGATTGATTACTTGGTTCCACCAAATTGGAGGCAAGATGAGAATAAGGGCATGATCAGAGGCATAGATGGACGCTGGGTTCAGCCTGAGCGACCAAAACATGACAATCACCCTGAAGATATTCACCACCACCATATCAGCGTAAAGCTATATACTTTGCATTCTTCAAGCCTGAAGATATTCACCACCAATATCAGCGTAAAACATGACAATTACCCTGAAGATATTCACCACCATTATACGGCATTCACTTCAGAGTGTAAAACTATATATTATGGTTATTCATTCTTCAAGCCGATTTAATGGTTAATATTTACATAGTTTAAACATAATTTATTACCCATAAGCATGATTTTTGTTTAATGGGTACGCACTCTCTATTTTTTTTAAAGGTTGAGATATTTTATGTCCCGTCAGTAAACAAGTTTTTCTGTCCCATCAATAAGCTTCACTAAAAAAATGTTTCTATGCAAGCTAATTTTGTAACCACGTTTTAAAAAACTACAAAATAATGGGATGTTTTTATAAGCAAAGATTCATTAAATGGAGTACATGTAGAGTTGACAATTTTGACTTCGATTGTCCAACCCTCTTGACACATAGTTTTGGAATGGGTTGGGCTCTTTAAATGTTGATCCCAAAATAACTGGTCTAATTTGTCCCACCTCGGTTGGTGCGTTGAGCCAAATTGGACATATTTTTTTGCTTTTTTTTTTATTAAAAAAGCACACTTATTTATTTTATTTATTAAAATGTCAAGTTTGGTTTAGCACGACCCAACAAATGTATTTATATCGGGTTGAGGAATTTAACAACCCGATATATATGAGCAACTAAATTTATCAACCGACCCAACTTGACTCGACGAACTAGGTCAATTTAACAACTCTTAGTACAAATGGGATACTCTAACCCCATATGAGTACAAAGTGTATTACGAACTATTGGCTATTATTGGGTGTGGGTGCAAAGTTGACTTACAATCACGGTACAACCCATATTTCTCATTTTTTTTGGATTTGTAAAGCAATTAGAAATTTGGATACCAACGATAATTGTTTTATATTGATTCAAAAAATAGTCGCAAAAACAATACAAAGCAATGGATATTTAGTTTCAGGATTTGAACTATGGACTTCCTTCTTGCAACTTCTTTATGTCCTTTTGCAAGAAGGAAGTCCATAGTTCAAATCCTGAAAACTAAATATCCATTTCATTTCATTTCATACTCGATTTCTTTTGAAATATCCATTTTAATAAATAAAAAAAAGTTTGTATTTATTTGTCATTTTCAATATTCAGTGTTACTTTATCAATATTTTTTTTACGATTATACTCTCAATTATTTATTATAGATTAGGGAATTATGTGATCAATAGTATTGCAGCAAAAACATTAATTTTTAAGTAAAAACAAATTTTATTCATCTTCCTTATTAGTGTAAAACAACTTTAAACAACTTTGAGTTTGGTTCTTTATTCGGAGCTTGTAAGAATTTGTTTTCTTTTTTCAATTGTAACTCTCAATTGAGTTTGCTATGATAAATGCTAATAAGGGTTGTTCATTCTCTTACATGGATGACCTTGTTGACAGCTAGTCCTCAAGAATACTCTGATGTTTCCTCATATATTTCTAATTTAATCATAAATGAAATGCACTAGATGCTTCTTGTCAAAAAAAAACTTCAAACAACACTTAAAAAATAGAGATAGTATTAGTGTGTGTGTGGGTGTATATTTTTATAGGGTGTGTATGTTGAGAGGAAGTTTATAGTGAGCTATGAGATAAATAAATAATAATCGTTTGATAATATATTAACTGTTTTTTAAAACCGCACGAGATGTCTTGAGAAAATATTGTGAGGTACATAATTTAATGGTTTCACCATACTCAACTCTTGTGGATTAGCAGTATACACATTTACTTTGTAGGATAGAGAATGGCTATTGCATACTACTCTGTTATAGAGTATAAGCAAAAATTGGTCAACAGAAGTTGATGTATGTGATCCAAATTTTGAACCAGATACATCAACTTCTGTTGACCAATTTTTGTTTATATTCTGTAACGAATGGAGTATGATGTATGAAAGTGAGATTGAGCGGTGAGTTGTGTAAGTAATCCAGCACACTAGGTCAAGTGCGGGAGCAAGCATGAGAACTGAAAAAGTCAATATAGGACACGCTAGACCTTGGAAATTGAGTGAATTCGACAAAGGCCCATAAAGGACCTTTAGAGCTTTTTGGGGATCACTCTGTTCAATGGCTATTATGTGGCTACTAGACATATAAACTTATAAATGCATGATGATGATTGTGAAAGGGGTTGATACTCTATAAAATCAAACAATCCACCGTCTCATTTTGAACAGATTGAATTAATCAACTTCACCGTGAAAACATTTCAAGTAGGTAGCTCAGTTGGTGAGCTAAAAAATATCAAAAGAGTACACTAAAGGAGTGCAAGAATGAGGCCTCTGATTCAAACCTGAGAAATTAACACTCTCCCCTCCCCCACTAACATTGCCTATAAAAAAAACTTCACCATGAGAACGAGATGAAATAAAGATAATCATAATATCACCTATAAATAGTCATTTTGATTTTACTCAAATCTAGTTTTCACCTTTATGGGCCATTGTGGTAACTGTTCCTCACACGACAGGCACACAAACACACTAAGCAAAAAAAGTGTATTTATACTGACATGCTCCCTTGTCTCCAATTCATATAGATAAATTATTTAACATTGAAAGTCCCTGACTAAATTCCTCTTAATTTGTACAAAGAAAGAATCGGGTGGGAGGTAAAATAAATTACAAATGAGACATAATAGCTTTCAAAACTTTATTAGCCTTTTACCCGGGTTTTCAACTGTAAAATATGACAACAATGCAAGACAGAATCACTGCAAACGACCTCAGCGGGCAATTTCATGTGTTGTCTTGAAAGCTCAGTTGCTAGAGATCTTTCCGAATTACTTCCTAATAATTTGTAATTTGACAAATAGCAGCAACACTCTGCCTGCTTTAACATTAGCGAAAGTCAACTAGCCTGTCGGTTAATAAAAAGATACTATATCATATACTACTCCATCCCTAAATACAAGCAAAATTAGATCAACAGAAAAAGGTGATGTGTTTAGTCCAAAATTTAGATAAAATATATCAACTTCCTTTGACCCATGTACAGTTTTAGTTATTTTAGCTGAATTTAATCCCCCAATTTATTAATCACTATAATCAAGTCTTATTTTTCTGAGTAAAAACAAAAAGTCTCATTTTTCCTCCTCAATCTCCACATAACTGAACGGACTAAATCATTTAAAATTTTACTCCACTCAAAATCCATCAATCAAAACAAACGATTTTTTATCTAAAACTAGAAAACCCAAAATTTCTCCTCCTTTAAGAGTAAATTTCAACCGAATTCCCGAGTTTTGAACTCAAAAATAAATTAATAACCCGAATCCATCATGAACCCTCAATTGAGTAAAAAAAATAGGGAATTTTTAGGTAATGGGAAAATTGATGAAAGGGCTTGACTAAGCAATTCAAAATTAGGGAACTAAATTCAAGCAAAAATTATAAGAGGACAAAATACACATTGATCATAATAGACGGACCAAAAATACACCTAAACCTAATTTCTACAACTATACCATCATATTAAACTCTTTGGTAACCACGGAAAACTAAATGCAGCATGTCCTTAAACAAAAAATGTATTTCTCAAAAAATAGAATTTCATCCATACCTTAAGGCACCTATGGGTTTTTTCTAGCATAGCAACTGAAGCAAAGTAATAATGTTAAGCCCCTGCCACAGCTTTTGCTTCAGAATCTGACTTCCCCTGAAAGATATGTTAAACAAAACAACCATTACATATAAGTTTACCATACAGACCCATCAAAATAGCAGTGTGAATAAATTCAATTATTGCAAATATTGGAATTACTTTTCAACCCAAATGAATGAAGTGTCACGTTGACTAGATTGAGAGAACCAACCATTAATAATCAGGGCTGGGCAGTTATGTTTTGTTCTGATTTTAAAAGATCTGAAGTCTTTCAATTCGAGGACAAAGCAAGGGATGCAAATGTATTCATTAATGATTCCGAATCAAAAACAATAACTAGTTTGCTGAACAGAATGCAGCAATATTTCTGCAAAAGATTTCTATGGAGGACACAAGCTGAGAGCCATTGATTTACCTTTGGAGGATCGCTCTTTCGAATCTTCCTAGTGGGAGTCCGCATGGTCACAAATTCCTCAGCTGCAGTTGGATGAATGCCTACAGTGGCATCAAAGTCTGCCTTTGTCAATCCAGCTTTAATAGCAACAGCAAACCCCTGTGTATCAAGCAATTGTATAATTAAGTGATTTCAAAACTCATGTATCATCATCAGAGCAATACAAAAAACAGTTGTAGAAATAACAAAAACCTGCACAATTTCAGGAGCATCATCTCCACACATGTGCAAGCCCAAAACTTTATTTGTTTCTGCAGAGACTATTAATTTCATAAAAACCCGATCTGGACGCCCAGAGAGGGTAGCCTTCAGCGGCCTAAAATTTGCTGTAAAGATGTCAACATCACCATACTGTTGTACAGCCTGTGCAAATAATCAAATTGTTAGCAAGTAATAATCTGCATAACTCATTAATTAATCAGAAGATTGTTGATCTCAATGGATTCAGCAAACGATAGTTCCTTCACCTGTTCCTCTGTAAGACCAACTAGTCCAATTGGTGGTTGGGAAAACACAGCACAAGGAACGGCTCTAAAAAAGGTAAACATAAAAATCTGTTAGGAAGCTATGAAATACTAATATACATCAGACTATACCCTACCATTCAACATTACAAGCAGGATCAGGAATGGGTGTTAAAGTTGGCATTAAATGGAAAAATGAAACAGAAAAGTGAATAACAAAATTTACATAGTTAGCGCTTAGCAGAAACTACAATAACAATCACCAGCAAGCTTTATCCCACAAGGTTGCATTTATCAAAAACCAAAGTTTTCAAACCTTGTAAGCAATTCATTAATTTTTTTTATTTCTCCACCCCGTTTAAACTATTCAGCTCTGTTCATAATTCAATAAAATGTTTAAAGAATGTAGCCAAGGTTGTTAGACTCCAGAGTCTACATAGACTCCTGAGGGGTTTGTAGACTCGTAAGAGTCTATCAATATAAAAAAGGTGACATCAAAAAACCTGTAAATAACACTTATACATAGTAGAACACCAATTAACACAAATATTTCAATTTTCCATCTTCAAAACTCCATAATAAAGCAAAATAGGAAAGTATGTAGATACGATCCTACTACATAAAGCATAAAAAAACAACTCCAATGGTAAAAACTGAAAACATTTCATAAACATATATGCTAATGGCTATAGCAAAAAGGGAACAAATATTGCATCAGAAAATAGAGCAACAAATACCAATAGTAAAACAAGACTATGGCCACATATATAAGTTATAACAAATAAAACAAATCACTAAACAAGAATCAATAAACAAAGCAACTATAACAACAAAGAACAAAAAGAAGAGCAATGCAAACAAACCCGAACAACACAAAGGGCAATGCACGACTTGAAATCCAAGGAAACAGTGAAGTGGCTTAGCAATGATTTAAAAATTTCTTCATATACAACAACGATAATAATAATAATAATAATAATAATAATAAGAATAATAATAATAATAATAATAATAATAATAATAATAATAATAATAATAATAATAATACAAACAGGGCAAAGTTATATTGTATACAAACTTTAAAAGCAATCCTTATTATCATGGGATACCCTTTTCTTCCCCTATTTAGTTTTTTAGCGATTGATTATCCATGATATTCCATCCCATGAGTACTCCCAACTTAATGCAAATAAAAGTCTCATACATTGACTCCACAAAGCAAAAAATGTATTTTACATTCAAAATTTGGGACTCGGGCTCTAGTTTGGCAAGAATCAAGATACACTACATAGATAATACCTATAATCAGGTTTTGTTGGCTCATTTTGAAACAAGGTTTTTGCTAGTGCCACTCCCTCCATCAAAGCAACTGGAGTGAGATTTATCCTGTTTGTAACATCTCCAATTGCCAAAATTGAAGGAACTGAAGTTCGGGAGTATTCATCAACCTGGATACAACGAGAGTATTAGGAAGCATAAGAGTAACAATAATTGGTCATAAGAATATTTATCAATGATAAGCATGCACTACCTCAATTGATCCATCTTTAGCCATTTTCACACCAACAGACTCCAGCCCTAAATTCTGCAGCAAAGTAGTACATAAATGATTTGTTAGACCCAGGGTAAATGGGTGGTTCCAAATGAGTTAGTTTTAGGTGGTTGGAGAAATTGTTATAGTTTGTTTGGTTATTAGGGGAGTTGTTATAATTAAAGGGGTGGTTATTAAGTGGTTAGGGGAGTTTGTTATAAGTGGTTAGTAGTTATTAATTTGTTAGGCCATTCTCTTCTATTCCCCCATGTAGTGGAATCCTATAAATAAAGGATTCCACCCCCCTTTTTAGGGTATATTTTGTCATTCCTAAAGTTTAGTCGCGACCGGGTGAAGCCGGATTCAGGGTGAAGCCGGAGGGCGGGGAGCCTATTCTCCCTATTGTAACCATTTCATATTAATAACATTCTCCTTTCTTTCCCTTTACATTCCTTTCCGATTCTTGATTGCGTCTAATTCCTAATTAGCTAGCGAACGTTAGGTTGGTGGCCTAACAATTGGTCCGACCTGCCGGATCTTGCGAAGGGAAAGCAGTGATGTCGGAGGAGAGACCTCCAAGGTTCGATGGCACGAGAGATGCCCGCGGGTGGCTGACCCATTGCAATCAATATTTCGCAACCCATCGTTGGCTCAAGGAAGACGAGAAGGTGAAGTGGATGACAACTTTGTTCTTGAAGGGTGAGGCTTTCCATTGGTGGTTCTCTGAAAGGGGAGGAGACCAAATTGTTACATGGGAAACTTTTAAAATAGCGTTCATCGAGAGATTTGTACCAGAGGAAGAAAGAAATCTTAATCAAGAATTAGAAAAGATGATGCTTCTTGATCTCGAGAAGGAGAAGACTGACGTTGCAAAAGAAAATAACAACTCTCAATTGCGGATTCAAGAAGAAAATCAGAATCAGATGGAAGAATCAAAGTCAAAGGGTCCTAAAACAAAATCCAAGATGAGGACCGTGATTACCAACAAGATGCGCAGAGTCCGAAGGTCCTCCAAGAGGGTTAAGCGCTCGTTTACCTCCATGGGTCAAGCAACGGAAGCTCCTATTCAGTTGAAGGAGACAAAGAGGTTGCTCACAAGTCAGGGAGCGACGTTCAATCACCGGACAGAACCGATCAAACAAGTCTGTGTTTTTCAACAAGCCACCCCGGCCGCCAAAACCGTCTGACTTGGGTGTTTCCAAGAACGGTGAGAGATGCGAGAATTTGGGTAAGACGAGAAGAGGGAAGAAATCGAGAGGGGTGTCCAAGCCGCCACAACCACCTCCCAAACTGCCGAGTACACCGTCGCCCGAGCCGCCCGAGCCGCCCGAGCCAAAGCCGCCGAACCTGACCCAAGCCGGCGGGAGAAGAGAGAGCGCGAGCACACCAACCAAGAGAAGAAGAAAGGTGCATGGGATTGTTTTTGGGCCACAGCCGCCGCCTAAGCCGCCGGACACGAAGCTGCGCGCGGTGGCCACTGGGATTCAATTTACGCAACGCTTGTTTCCTCCTCTACCGCCACCTAACCCGCCCGATCTAGACACTTCCATGGACGAAGGGAGAGGTCAACTAGCAATGGGGCGTGTTCGAACCAAGCCGCCGCTGTCAGGGCTCTGTGACGCTGTCACAACCACCGTAGATGGGTCGGACTTGAGGTTGTTGTCGTTATTGCAGGCAGAAGCTTTTGGTGCTAGAGGTATGCAAGCCAACACATTCGTGACCATCGTATCTGTTTGTGGCAAGGGTCTAGAGAATCCAAGGGCAAAATTGGAAATCTACAAGTTAGGTGCCATTCTAAACCTAATGGGTTGGGCCCAACTACATGGTAGAAGTTCAAAAGGATTAATTATGATCTTTATTTCCATGGGCATGACGCGAAACAAATTCATTTGGAAATGGGGCACCACCTATGTTTATATGTTACAATTGCACAGCTACTAGCCTTTTGTTCTTCCTTGGCCATCTTCCATTGGTCAAGTAAATATGCCTTCCACATTGGAAAAATTATGCACCACATTAAGTGCTCTTTTCGTCGTCAACAATTTTTTCATTAGACTTAAGTCACATGAGATTATGAATTTTGATGGATTTGGATTTATGTGTTTTAAAATTTTTCCACGATCTCGTTCCTCATGGTTTACTCAAAGAGATGAACTTCAAGGGAGTAAGCGAAGTGACTACGCCCAGACTTGAGGAAAAGTCTACTTTTCAAGGGGGTGGTGGTCCTAGGGGAAGAATGAGGAATATTAAGTGGAAGAAGCAGGTGTTGGGATTGCGGACGCACCCAACACATGGAGCGACAACAGGATATGAAGTACCCAGTGAAGACAAGGTCAAGGATTGGAGCCACGGGCAACCCCTCGAAACAACACGGCAACACCTAGCTCCTGGAAGACCTATTGATAGAGCCAACCTTGAGGACAAGATTGTTTTTCAAGGGGGCGGTATTGTTAGACCCAGGGTAAATGGGTGGTTCCAAATGAGTTAGTTTTAGGTGGTTGGAGAAATTGTTATAGTTTGTTTGGTTATTAGGGGAGTTGTTATAATTAAAGGGGTGGTTATTAAGTGGTTAGGGGAGTTTGTTATAAGTGGTTGGTAGTTATTAATTTGTTAGGTCATTCCCTTCTATTCCCCCATGTAATGGAATCCTATAAATAAAGGATTCCACCCCCTTTTTAGAGTATCTTTTGTCATTCCTAAAGTTTAGTCGTGACCGGGTGAGGCCGGATTCCGGGTGAAGCCGGAGGGCGGGGAGCCTATTCTCCCTATTGTAACCATTTCATATCAATAACATTCTCCTTTCTTTCCCTTTACATTCCTTTCCGATTCTTGATTGCGTCCAATTCCTAATTAGCTAGCGAACGTTAGATTGGTGGCCTAACATGATTCCTCCATTTAATATCTCGTTCTGCTTCGTGTATAAGATACGAAGACAATTGAAAAGGTAAAATATAATAACAAAACTTCAAGAGCATGCAACCAACAACCCGCAAGGAAATTGAGCCAACTAAGAAGCATGTGAAATACACTAAAGTTCAAAAGTTTCCAATCCTTGATAAATATAGACATTACCATTTGGCATTAGCTTAGAATTATTCATGGAAAACTAGGCATAGAATTGCATATGTAATGGTAGAAAGGACACATTCTTTATGTCCTGAAAGATATTATAGGAAAAAAATGACATTTAAATGAAAAATAAGTCTATGCTTTAATTATGGTCATTTGGTAATTTATATTCTCTTAAGCCTTCCTTCTTTGGTGACTTTTTAATTAAAAGTCAATTTTGGTAGGCACAAACAAAGAACTGCCGCTCCAAATTATTTTCAATGCTAAATATATTCATTTTAGCACAATCTTGGTTTTCAAACAGACAACGACAATAAGGAAATAACTACATTATCAAAATATTATACCTTAGTATTAGGACTCCGCCCTGTAGCGAACATGACATGTGAGAAACCTTCCACTGTGTCTTTGGTGGTCTTTAAAGAGAACGAACCATCAGCTGCCTTTGTGATAGCTACAGGAGACTCCTCAGTATGGAATTTAATACCTCTTAGAGACATCTGTTCTGCAACAAAATCTCTAACCTGCAGATATAGTTCACAATTTGGATGTTAGGAAGGTGCTAACACAAAGTGACAATTCAATACTTTGTATTGTCTATGATTGCTCACCTCTTCATCAAATCCCCGTAAAACCTTCTTTTGCCGTATAAAGACATGAACCTCACTTTTCAAACCATTGAAGATGCCGGCAAACTCCAGGGCAATGTAGCCCCCACCAACAATAGCTATTTTCTTAGGCTTCGATGGTAAATCCAGGGCAGCGTCTGAATCGATTGCATATTCCTTTCCAGGAATATCAGGAATGGAGGGGCGACCTCCAACTGCAACTAAAATGTTTTTAGCTGAATATAACCTCCCACCAACATCAACTGTGTGGGGATCTACAATCTGCATGTTACAATAACATAATCACCATTAGATAAAGAGCAGTGCTATTTAACATGAGAGGCACTGTCCCGACAAAATCACGAAAGCATTTTGGCCAAAAAATACAGAGGGTTAGATGATGCAGCACCACGTAATGTCTCCACAGTGAAATTATCTATCACTAATTTACACACAAAAGCCTTATTGCTATCGCAGCTTCTTGCTCCCGTTCCTTTGCATTGAAATTATCATACAAGAGTATATTTTCAACAACTAACTTGAATATCCTTTAATTCTTTTCTTTCTCATTAAATCATTAAGCCAAATCATGTTAAACACAGTTCACAGCTACAGCAACACTTTCCCTTCACGTGAAGCATCTAAATCCCAAGTTTGAAAACATAGCGTTGCTCTCGTGATGCTTTTTTCAGGACATTAAGCATATTATATTACCCTTGGATGAATATATAAACTTCACCATTTGTTCAACTATAAAGCTATTTAAAAATTTGAAATGGATACAAAGAATGGCCCCACCTTTCCATGACCCTCAATCAGCTGGACACCATTATTTTTAAGAATATTTTTGTAAATGCCTGTAAGTCGCTGCAGCTCGGCATTTTTGTTAGCTATCAGGCTACTCCAATCGTGCTTGGGTTCACTGTCATATCTCCATCCAAAACCATTGCTTTCTTCAAATTCATGAGCAAATTTTGAAGAATAGACCAGCAACTTCTTAGGCACACATCCACGTATTACACAACTACACATAGAAGACAAGAGAAGGTAAAGATAAGCATTTGGCACGAATTTGGGTCTATAATAAAAAAAGTCAATTACCAATAATCAATTAACTGAGACATTTCATGGTGCGTTATCCAACATAATATGTGAAATTCAAAAAGAATGGCAAACCCTAAGTTAGTGAATAGAAACTTACGTGCCGCCGACACCTCCGGTGGTATCCGAGGAGATGGTGGAGAAAGGGAGCTCACAGATAGCAGCGGAAGCACCGTAACTGGTGGCGAAGCGAGAGGCTCTGACACCGCCACTTCCCGCGCCGATGGTGAAAAGGTCGAAGTCATAGTGGCGGGAGGGGTCGGCGTCGTTTTGAGACATGGCGCGAATGGTGAATGTGCGGCGAGAAGTGGAGAGAGTAATTAGAGTTTTGGAGAGAGGGAGTTTAAACGGACGAGAAAACGGGAAGGTTTTGGTGAAGAAGAGGGTATTTCGGGTTAGAGTGGGTGAACAAGAGAACGAAAGCGAAGTAGCCATTATTAGCTTTCGTTACTTCCGGAAAATGCTTAGTTACGTTGGTCATCGGGAATACTTATTATCAACTTCGTGAAATTACACGAAGAAATACTTCGTGATATATTAGCAGGAAAACTCTATTTAGGTTGGAATTTTGCACGGTGGATTCTTCGTCACGCCTCACGGATCAATTGGTTTTCTTTTTTTTTTTTTTTTACAATAGGATCAATTTGGTTTTCTTTTTTTTGACAAGTGGATCAATTGGTTTTTCTATTCGCTATTGAATACAATTGAATAATTATGGAATGCTTAATTGACGTTTAGAAAAGGAAGTCTAGGAAAAAATGCAGAGAAATAAGTAGATAATTTTTTTAACACATCAAATTTAAAGTGTCAGGTAAAGTTAACCGTTGAATTGGGTTATATAAATATAAAATAAAGTTTGTCAAAAAAATATATAAAATAAATAGACATTTGTGATTATTATTTAAAAATTAGAGAATATTCGTTTGAAAGATAAGTGAAGAATTTAATTGAAGTAATGCAAGTAGCAAGGGTAAAAATTAGAGGAAAACTGAAACGTTATAAACTATAAATTCAAACACTACTTGAACAAATAAACTTCCCACAAACTAAAACCATCTTATCTCTCCATGCGCCATTTTTGTCTCTCCTCATACTTCCCTCTTCTCATTTTTGTGCAAAATATCTTTCTCCCACAAACACCGTAAATACTTTCTCAAATCACCCAAAATTGTGAAGTAGTTGAGAAGAGATTGAGGTTGGTGTTTAGATTTTTTCTGCATCTTATAGGGATCGATTAATTTAAACACTTTGTCACCATCAACGGCCATTGTTGATGACCTCCTATTTCTTGCTTGGAGGTCTCGACTCAACCTAACGATGTCTTTTTGAGATGGAAAAAAAAAATAAAAGTGTTACAAATGCTAAACTTGTTGAGCCGCTAAACATGTAAGGAGTTACAAAAAGAGACTGACGTGACTAAATATTGTAGCGAGTGTTTGTTGGGGAGTGATTGAGCGACTGTAGCTAGCGTTCCTCTTAATTGAACATTCTCTCATTTTCAAGTAATAATTACAAATGTCCATTATGTCATTTTATATTATTTTTTTTGACAAAATGTCATTTTATATTATAAATATTATAAATTGGTTCAACTGTTAATTTTATCAAACACGTTAAATTCAATTTGTTTGCTTATCCATTATTCGCCACCTCATTCGCTATAAACAAATGTATCTGCCATTCGCTAATTTATCTCATCTGCTATTTTTACGAAAGCCGGTCTTACTTTCTAGAAATAATTCTAATTAGAAGTGAGGGTTCGAAGTTTATGGTTTCAAAATTAATTTTTACGCTAAACTTTTTTGTTCAATCCAGTTTGACGTGAATTAATTCAAACATAAATCATTTTACATTTAACCCACTTTCATTTATAATCACATTTACAAATTAATGCATTCAAAATCATATTATCCATGTAGAGCCAAACACACACATATCCGTATAAGGCCTAGTTCAACTGGCAAATGCTTAAATTGTTAGGCTAAATATAATGTTCTGGGTTCGAACTTAGGACCTTACAGTTGTGTGTGAGTTTCAAGTGAAATTTGCCACTCCATCTAGAACCAAAAAACACACATATTTTAAAACGAGGGACAACAAAACAACACCTTCATCATGATCCCTCGTGCCCATAACACAATTCACTCCTCCACCTTCACTAGAAGAAATCCAAATGATTCAACTTTGAGGTATAGCGCGAGACTAACGGTCAAGGGATTCCATCAAAGAAACACAAACCTTTAGGGTATGTTTGGGAGGGTTTTGGAGGGGAGGTGTATGGAGGGCTTGGTCTATATTTTATTATCTATTTGAGATTTTAAAAAATTGAAAGAATAACATGATAGATAATGATGAAACATTGTTAATCACACTTCATTTTTGTTTAGAAACATTTTATAGCTTCCTCAATTTAGAATTAAAAATCAAGTCCTCCCCTCCCCTCCTAAACCCTCCATCCAAACATACCCTTAGTCTGATTATTAAACCTTCCAAAGTTTGTTTGGTATTCTCTATTGCTTTTCAGCACTAATTGGCCATTAGACAATTGAGGATGTGACTAATGCTTTTCTTTGTGGTCTTTTATAAGAAGAGGTATTTGTAGCTTCAGCCAGCTGGGATCATCATCCCAAATCTTCCAACTATGTTTGTCGTTTTAAAAAAAATCAATTTCCGGGCTTAAGCCAACGCCTCGAGCATGGTTCAATTAATAACACAATGAAGATGAAGAGTTAAAAGACAGAAGAGGAAATTAATAACACAATTTAAGTTGTTTTAATACAAACGAAAATGAGTGGAGTTTCTACAATGCATGAACCAAGCAAGCAGGGTCTAAAGGGACAATCCAGACTCTTCATCCTCATCAAGACCAGAAACATATGCAAAATAGGCAGCCCATATAAGACCAAAAACACCAAAAAGGATCCAACCAAGAAGGTTGTTGCTGAGGCCAAAAGGAAGACCTGTTCCTTCAGTGCTCATTCTCTCATCCACCAAGGCCATAGCTGCTGGGCTTGACATAGCTGCAGCACATGCAGCTGCTACCAATGATGCTCCCATTCCCATGTTTGAGCTGCTTTCTTTCACAGAAGGCTTTCCCTCCATGGAGCACCTCACTCTTCCAACCTTGCCCATTGCTGGCAACCCTAAATAAATTAAGTGAATTTCAATGCTTATTCCAACCAACATCATTCATAACTGAACAATCAATTAAAACACGTAGCTTTGCCCTCATTTGGGTGTTAAATTTTACTGTATGAAAACTATGAGAACTGATTTTGATTTGTAAATTGTGATTTTAGTCAGAAAAGAGAAGTTTGGTCACTATAAGATAAAATTATTTTTACCGAAGTTAACTAGAAGGGATAAAAACAGGTTTTGCATGCATTAGAGTTCTTTTTACTCAAGTAAAATCACTTGCACACAAATAACTTCACTTTAAACTCAATTTAACACTAACTAAAAAATTTAATCAATTATACACGATCTGGTTAATTCAAAATCAAATTAGACAAATTTTCACCCAAACACCACGTGCTAATATTATCAAGAAAACTCAGCAGTTTAATGGAAACTCTAAAATTGTTCAATTTTTTCCTCTCTCTTTCTCTTTTGATTTCCTTATTGGATGGCATGTTAAAGAAATTAGACATGAATAGAGCTTAGACTTGTGTTCCAGAAAGATATCATGTTGTCTTATATTTAGCATATAGTATGAAGATTTAGGAGAAACTCACCAAGAACGGGAGAGGATGAGGCCACAAGAGATCGCTTATGCCCAAGACTTGCTCGGGTGATCGACGTGGTTGTGATGGTAGCAGAGATGGTTGCCATTTTTTCCTTCCAGTAACTGTAAATGATTATGGAGTGGGAAAGAAAATGATACTAACTTGTCTCCTCCACACACTTGTTGCTAAGGGTACCAGTTTATTTCACAAGCAAAAGCTAAGCTGTCAAGATTAATAATATCAGTGCAAAGACAAGGATAGATTCGGAGCTCCCTGGTTAGATATCCTTATCTGCAGCAGTCCAATAACTTCTTCCCACGTGTCAAATAATCTGTTCCATGGCAAATATTCCCCCACATAGTCCAAGTGCTTCTTCTCCCCTCCCTGGCTCCCTCAATAGAATAATTAGAACGAATGAATTAACGAAAGAGGATATATTAGCATTTTTTGGTTTTGAAAAAGATGTTTTTTTATTTATTGCTTTTTCTTTTTCAAATATACAACTGTAATTATTTGTACTTGAATTTATATTTTTAAAATTTATATAGAAAACAGTGAAACAAATAATAGTTTTATTGTTTTCTATACAAATACTTAATATAAGAGAAACTAAAAACGAAATGACAGTTATATTTAAATAAAAACAATAACATAACATTTCCTCATCCTAATAACCATTCTTTAGCATTTTCTAGGGGGTGAGTGGCAAATAAAACTCCAGCAAACAGAGATAATTGACTTCATTTAAAATAGTAATTACATAACAACAACATCGGGGGGAAAATACATTTCCAAGAGTACCTTCATCATACTACAGAGACTATAGCACAACATGGTGAAATATAATATCAGCATGACAATTTTCAACTAATCTTACAATGCTGAGAGATGTATCAGCTATTTAGCTCTCTTCAGCCGTCCAAAGACTTTATAACCTTCGGTTTCTGTCGAGTTTTGCTGCTGATCTTCCATAACCATCAGAGAATTACAGCCAAATAAATTACGTTTTGGTCTTCCTTTCGACTAGGTAAAGATCGAGTCATTCTCACTTAACAATTCAAAATGCGGCCATTGTCTCTGATTTGTTCATCCATGGTAAGCTATAGGTAATAACATCACAAATAAAGTTGGCATAAATGAAGAGAGCACCAAAGGTTATGTAGCAAAAACCAGCAGCATGGAGCGTCCACAAAAATATACGTCACTGACTGTTAATTTTCTTGTAGCTGGAACATTTTTGTAAGGTATGGAGAGCTTTACAAGAATTGCAGAAAGAATGAAATGAATCAAGCAATTAATGTGACATCGGACTTGACAACAATGGAAGCCAGGTCCAGAAAGACAAATTATGGATGTTGAGCTATGCGTGGAGATTGCACTGTTGCAAAAAAGGTTGGTCAAAATTCAAAAATTTGGTCCAATAACCTTTGTATCTGCCCATTGCAATATCCAACCATGGCTTCCTAATCCCATCATAGTGTATAACAGCAGCCTGCTCAATCTCATTCCGATCGACACCTGAGTTATGACCGAGGCCAAGAACATGCCATCGTCTGTCCAACACCTCTGTCTTGTCATAGAAGGTGAGCCAGCCTAAAGGCAAACGTCCAACGTTCAAATTCCACAATGGCTTCTCAGAACCCTGCAATCATTCACCCAGACAAGTGTATTTGGTTATCACTGCATTATAATTTATATCTAAAATACATATTAGGGGAAGAAAAATATAAGTTACTCTGCTAGAACAATGGGTCTGTTTATTTGACATTCCAATGAGGGGAAACAGAAAAATATCGAATAACAAGACACTTTTTACCAAACACACCAACAGACCAACAGATATCAAACAGCAATTGGAATGATAAGACATATTCCTTAATGTGATTCAACCATCAAATTAGAAATATCAAAAACGTCAATTTGAAATAACAAGTTCAAATGCCATGGCGACAATTCTTCTTTATCTCTGCATTACCTCATCAATGTCAAGAGCCTAGCTGAGAAATTTGATGGGGTAGTTAAAAATAGAAGCATACTGAAGTACTACAAATAAAGACAAATTTTAACCATACCATTTGCAAATATTTGTGATAAACATCAGTTAAATTAAGTCTCCTCCACTGTTGCAAATCAAATAAATTCATCCCAAATGCCCATGTACAAGAATTGACATCAAACCTCTCTCCAACTAATGGATCTGAGAAGTTTATGAACATTTCAATTTTATGAAATGGGGTTTTGCCTTCCTGACAAGTTCCAACTGCTCCAATTACATTTCCGTTCATATTGGTATTCCATAGTCCACTGAGATCTTGTTGAACCACCACATCATGATCAAAGATCACAATCTTATTTAGGGAAGGGAAAACATCTGGCAAGTAGAAAAGCAGGTAGTTCAATTCAGCAGTGTATCTTGGATTACTGGTATTTATTTTCCCCAACGTATTGTACTTGGACAACCGTTCAAAGTTGTCAATGCTCTGTATGTGGACTGTGGCTTTGCCAGGAGAGTTTATTAAGAACCACATTGAGATCGCTGGTAAGTTGAAAGAATTGGTCACTATATGGAAAACAAGTTTCTCCGGTTCCTGCAGTTCAGAAGTCATTATCAAGCTTTCTTGCCATTATATACAAACTTCATCATTCACATCAAGTAAAAAATGAGAACTGTTAAAAAATTATAGGTTTGAGAATAATGAAAACAGAGAAATATAACAAACAATAACATTCAATATATTATTGATAGGAGGCCCCCCTGATCCGGTGTGCGCTTTTGACCGTATTAGGTCCTCATTTTGGCGACGGTTCCCAGCGAGGGATAGGTCCCTCCTATTTGTATTATGAGTGACATGTTGATCCTATCGACTGTTTGGGTAGGAGTTAGTACTTAGTCCTCCTTCTTTTGTGTTGGGTTGTCCACACCCAAGCCCTTTTTTGGTTTCTTTGGTTCTCTCCTATTTGTTTGGTTGGGTTGGACCAACCTTAGTGCTCCCATCAATATATCTGCTATTCAAACAAAATAGATGGGATATAATTCTGTCACAATACTTTTATCTAATACTCCTATTTATAGTAATAAATGATTAGGTCTAGTATTACTAGTATAATCCCCATCCCATTAGGAAATTTAACAAAAACAGGATACAACTCTTAAGTTTGCTTCAATAACTAGTTGATTAATTGATTCCATAATATGTTCTAACGATTTTAGAAGCTAATTTTTTTAAAGGCGTTTTAAAAGCTAATCTAAAGATGTCATAAATATACTTCAATGAGAATTCATTATAGATTCCCAAAATAAATTATCATTAGGCTGTATAAATAAATTAAAATGAATCCATCGTTTTACAAGTCAAGATAAAGAAACAGGATTTGATTCAGAGAGCCAACATTCCTCTAGGGAAAAACTACTTTCATTTTTAGGGAAGCTTTATATATAAATATATATATATATATTATATATAGGGGGTGACTATTATGAGAGGAAGTTTATTGTGAGAGGTGGGAGGATCAAATATTAACCGTAGGATGCTATTAGATTGATTTCCTTTTTAAAACATCACGTGACATCATATCCTCTCTCCAATATGCTCCTTAATTTCTGGCTTCTCTCCCGTGCATCTCATTGTGATAGGATATATGGAAAAGAAAAATTGCCCAATTTCGAGACTGATCTCCAGAAAATTAAGAGAAGAGAAGAGATTGGACTTAATTTCTTTCTTACTATTTCATTGGTAATTCTCTACGATGATCACTATTGCTTGTTTTACCAATCTTAATAAAGCTTTTTTGCATACAAAAAACATTCATTTTTCTTCTCCTCTGTTCTTCCTCCTTTGATAATTGGAATCGCGTCAGCCATATTTAGTTTCATAGTCTGTTAGTTCATTGGGTTTAGCTAAGTAGAGAATACGGTTGCCTACATCTAATGTCCCCGAGTGCATCATTACTATCTAAAAGAGAATTGGGAATATTCTAACGGAAAGCATGATACCAATTCTTGTTCGTATGATATTGTTATTTTCTTAAACACCATTTTCTCCAGCTTAAGTGTTTAACTGTGTCGGTAATGAAACTGTTCGATAATAATGGGAAAAACGGCACACAAAACAATTATGGAAAAGCGGCAAAAATCATGAAGGGAAAAGAGAGGAAAAGAGATGCACGGGAAAGAAGGCAAAAATTAAGGAGCATATTGGAGAGAGGAGATGATGTGACGTGAAGTTTAAAAAGGCAATCAATCTAATAGCATCCTACGGTTAATATTTGATCCTCTCACCTCTCACAATAAACTTCTTCTCATAATAGTCATCCCCTATATATATATATATATATATATATATATATATATATATATATATATATATATATATATATAAGCTGATGAGGTTAAAGGCTCATCCTAACTGGAAAATAACTGCTTATTCATTAGTTAATGGTGTACTCCTCCCCCACCCACCCACCCACCCACCCCCTCCCTCCCCGATCTCTATTGTAATGGAAAAAATGGGTCAATTGTTGCTCTCTTTTGTGAGCAAAAGTTAACTACTTCTGCCATATTTAATGCTACTATTCCATATATACCCTTCATTTAATTGAGTGGTTGGTAATAAAGTGAAATATGAGTCCCAATAAGGTAGCTCAGTTGGCGAGCTAAGGGACACGAAGGAGTTGCATGAAGGAGGTCCAGGGTTCAAACCCCGGAAACTAACATTCCCCCACCCCCACTAACATTTGCTTATCAAAAAAAAAATAAAGTGAAATATGAGATTCTTTTCATTAAATATCAAAAAGGGTTAAGTTAGTAAATTTGATTAACTTTTTGGATGAAAACTAGACAATTAATTCCACTTAACTAATTTTCTTAATCATCGTGAAAGTTGTTTTTTTTCCTATAATAGAGACGGGAGGGAGTATATATGATGTGATTAACAATAGAAGGGCACTATAGAGGTCTTGAATGTGGAATTTGGAAGAAGGTGTGTTGAAGGAGTATTGATTTTAGTAACATATACTACTATGAAGGATCAAATATCCACTATTTATTGTTTCTTCTTCTTAGTGAAATCTTCTATACATTGAAATGACTTGATGGCTAAACTTAATAGTATTTCTCTAGTATCTTTTTACTTTCTTTTGGCGCAGTTGTATCAGGATCTGATAGGAACCAGAAAATACAGAATTCCTCATGACTCAATTAGAACTATGAAAGTGTGTATTAATGGTGAGAAACAAAAAATTACAGTGAAAATAAACGATAGCAGGCACTTCGAGAGGCCTAATTCTCCCAAAAGGCACTTCGAGAGGCCTAATCTCTCCCAGAGACTCTAAGTCTATTCTCAATTCTTTCTTACCTTCTCAATTCCCTCCACTTTGCCACATAAGTAATTGGTTACAACAAACTCTCATTTCCCCCCTTACACTTTATTTATTTATTAATTTAAATCTTAAATCCTATCAATACTCCCCCTTAAACATTCACTTTGTCCTCAAGGTGAAGATACCGAAAACAAACCATTAACAGTCTTCCACCGGGATCCCAAAGCTTGAAGTATGCTGACCAAGTAATGCATGAACTTGAAAAGCGGCCTCCCGGATTACAACGTATTGTGGCTTCTCTATTTTTGTCATGTGAGATTTCATGAGTTTGGGTAAAAACTTCTAACGAAACAATGGTAGCGGCAACATACCTCCTCATGGCTTCCACCTCAATAAATGAAGATACAATACTCGGTGACTGTTCCCCCTCTTCCACAATTATAGGCCAACCAAGAATTTTTGAAAATAAAGGAGAAATGTTGAAGAGTTGATCTCTTTGATAGTTTAATCCATCTACTACTTGCAATGCCCCTCCACTATTAGTAAATATGGGAGGTGTAATAATAAAATTGTGGGTTTGGCCCATTGGATTAAAAGTGAGATCCACTTTATTTTGGGACCAACCAAACCCAATCAATTTCTTATCCTTTTCAGTTATTACTGTTGACACCCCCCTCTTTATATCAAATACATCAGACTCACTAACCTTGACTTGGGCCTGGCCCATTGAGTTATAAGTGAGGTTCAAACCCTCTAATTCCCATGCAGCCTTGTTTATTTTTTCTGAGCCCAGTGCCTTTGCTGTTTCTAACACCCACTCCATATTATTGAATTGGGCTGGTGTAGCTAACAGATATTGGGCCTGACCCATTTGGTTAACCAAGAGGCCCAATTCCACTAAAATCCAATCAGCCCTAGCCTCCTTCTCTTCCAACTCACGTTTGCTGAACATCGGTGCAAGAGAGAGAAGCGGTCTTCCACCATTGCGAACAGGGTACTCCATCATCATCGTCGCTCCACCTCCTGTCGCCGTCGCCGGCGCTTGGTCATCGCCATGACTCCTCTCCTCCTCCACCTCTCTGTCGCACAGAACCGTTACGCGAGAGATAGAGATTTTCCCCAAATCATTCGACAGCCACACCCCTGTCACGGTTCCGCCCAAACACGGCGCCTCCGGAGTCGAATCTTCTGGCAACAACACATCTACACCATTGTCACTCCCCTTCGCAGTGAGAGAGAGACTCCGCACTTCCGCCATTCGCAGTGAGAGAGAGACTCCGCACTTCCGCCATGGTACCTCGCATCTCCACCATGGTAGCGCTTCTGTTTAGCGTATCTAACGGCGAATCCTCTTCCTGCGGTTCCTCATCACCACCCTCCACCGCGTTTGTGTCTCCGTCCGGCGAATCTTCCACGGTGGGTCTAGGTCACCACCGATTTCATCTCCTTCATGAATCTTCTTCGAGCCACAATCCTTGCGACTGGCAGTGATCTCATCTAGACGCTTGATGACCTTCGCCATCGTTACCTCCAAACCTCCGATCCTCTGTTCAATACCATCCAGTCTCTGTTTTGCAACATCCAAACGATCCTCCATACTTTCTGCTCTAACCTCCATTTGCTTGCGTGCTTGCGAATCTGTTGCTACTCCAATGATGCTCAATCTCTTCCTCGCGGCTCCGTCTTCTTCTTGAATTTGCAAGTTCTGTTTTGCCTCGACCACGATCAAAAACCTTGAAGTCTGATCGTTCATGTTGCTGCATTGTCGTCATGGCGGCGAGATCTGGTTCTTCAGGTGCGCCAATCTGCCCTTCACGAAATGCTTCGAGGCGGCGGTTGCGTGTTCTAGGTGCGCCGGCAGTGTCTCTGTTCTTCCTCCAAACCAGAAAATACAGAATTCCTCATGACTCAATTAGAACTATGAAAGTGTGTATTAATGGTGAGAAACAGAAAATTACAGTGAAAATAAACGATAACAGGCACTTCGAGAGGCCTAACTCTCCCAAAAGGCACTTCGAGAGGCCTAATCTCTCCCAAAGACTCTAAGTCTATTCTCAATTCTTCCTTACCTTCTCAATTCCCTCCCACTACTATTTATAATACCCAACTAACTCTCTCATCTTCCCTCCACTTTGCCACATAAGCAAGTGGTTACAACAAACTCTCATTTTCCTCCCCTTACACTTTATTTATTTATTTATTTAAATCTTAAATCCTATCAGAGTCACAACTAATACATTAGCTGAAAGGTAAAAGTAAAAAATGGCAATGTGAAAAAAGGACTACCAAGTGAATACAAAGCTGTCCTCATGACAGGGTTAAAGGAAGTTAAATCTATATAAAAAAATGAAGCTATTTACCTTGGCAGTAGAGACAGTAGAGTTAACAACCACCGCACATGCCAGAACATTGTCAGAGAAGACGGCATAATGAAAAAGTTCTGGATGATGAATCATATTTTCATTTGGAAGCATTCTCTCCTCAGGCCTCAGGGCAAAATATTCAGCAGTCAGCCGCATAGAAAGACAATGAAGGCCTTTCGGGGCGGTCCCTGCAGCAAGATGAACAAGATATGTTGCTTGATTTCGCTGATAATGAACTTGCTCTTCAGTTTTGTGCTTCACTGCTTGAAGCTTAGAAGCCATAGCACAGTAGTCTGGGAAAGCACGGCTGACTTTGGACAGTGAAGCCTCCATGTGTCCCATTTCCTGCAAAACACTGAACCTTCGCTTGTTTTTAGATTGAAAAATATTGTCAATTTTACCAATTAATATCACATCAAATTTCAACATGATCACTTTCTACATCATCACTTTTTCACTGGAAGACTACTGACTAGTTTCTCATCATTTGAACTTTTGAGACAAAAATCATGTTTTGGTCATAGAAATATACTAGGTTTCTTAATATGATCTCTACATTTATAACTCTCAATGAATCCTGCTTGTATGTTAATATTCTTTGACTAAGACTACGGTACTGTTAAGATATGTTGTAAACAGTAGTTTTATATTTATTCGGCCCAGGCCCGTTAGGTTTTTCCTATTTAAACTCATTAGTGCTTGTACTCATTACACAGAAAAATACAATTAATAAGACGGAACTACAACTGCTTTGTAGTCGCAGACGTAGGCAAAGATTGGCCGAACTGCGTGACCAATATCGTGTCTCCTACTCCTTTTTTTTCTACATGGTATCACGAGCTCTCGTTTTTGGGAGTCTCGCTTCCGTACAAAAACCCTAGCCGCCATCCCCTTATTGTTGTTCTGAGAACACCATTCACGAAGTACTGTTCACTGTGCACTGTTCATCACACACTGTTCACGATATTGTTCATCGGAACTGTTCATCGATAGGTATTGTTCACCGGTACTGTTCGTAGGTACTGTTCGTCGCAGAGTTGTGACTACTATTGGCCAGTGGGTCTCACGTCTTCAGGTGTTTTCTCTCTATTTTTGGTGTTGTTTGGTGTTTTTTTTTGTTCACGTTGGTACTGTTCACGTGTGGACAGATTGTGTTTATGCTCTTTAAGTGTTGTTTGGTGCTGTTTGATTTCTCTTTGGTGTTATTTTACTGGTAGCAGTTGGTATTTTTCGTCTTCGTCAAAGATGGATTCAGAACAATTTGATAAGAATAACAATAAGTTTGGCTCTTCAAGTAAGAGGATTGTGTCTTATGTTTTCTCCGGTAATCCCTCTATAACAACAGAGAAACTCAATGGTGATAATTATTTGAATTGGTCGGCTTCCGTAAAAATGTGGTTTTTGGGACAAAGGCTTTCCGATCACCTTACTAAGAATTCTTCTCACATTGAAAAAGATCTGTGTGAAGATTGGGAACAAGCAAACTGTCAATTAGTCTCTCTTTTGTGGCAAAGTATTGAACCCTCTTTGTTGGTCCACTATCGATCATACACCACATGTTATGATATTTGGCAAAAGGCTAAGAATGTGTATTCTAATGATATTTAGCGTCTTTATGGTGTTATTCATAGTTTAGCCACCCTTCAAATGACAGAAGACAACATCATGACATATGCAAACAAAGCTCAGCCAGCTGTAAACGAGTTCAAGCTCTTGTGACCGACAATGACCCGAAGAAGATGCTTGAGAAACTAGATAATGTGTGTATGATCTATGTTCTTCATGGTCTCCATCAAAAGTATGAGTCAGTACGGAGCAACATTCTTTCTGCATCAGACATTCCCTCTACAGAGGATCTTCTCAGGCGTCTCATACGACTTCCTGGATTGGAAGGAATTGGAGGAAATGGATCTCAGACTAACGTAGAATCTTCTGCTATTGTTTTTAATTTTGTAGGTCGTGGGGGACGCGGTCGTGGTCGTGGGGGTGGTCGGGGAGGTCGTGTTGGAGGATGTCCTCAGTGCACTTATTGTAAGAGACCTGGTCATACTGAAGACAAGTGCTATTCCCTTCATGGCTTTCCAGAGAAACCAGTAAATGTGACTCAGGTTAATGATTCTGAACAGAGAAATACTAAACAAAATGTTGTTTCTGATGAGGAATATAAGGCATTCCTTCAGTATAAGGCTTCCCAGGCTTCATCATCATCGGCAACGGTTGCTCATTCTGGTAATTCTACAGTCTGTTTCTCTCAATCATCACATGTTGACTCCTGGATTATGGACACTGGAGCTTCCGATTGCGTGGCTGGTAATCCATCTCTTTTATCCAAAATATCCCAACCTAACACTCCACATTATATTACCGTTGTCGACGGATCAAAAGTTAAAGCTAGTGGCATTGGTGAAGCCACTCCTATTCCATCATTACCCCTTGACAATGTCCTTCTTGTTCCCAATTGCCTATTTAATTTAATTTCAGTTAGTCGTCTAACTCGAAGTCTCAAATGTTCTGTAATTTTTGATGATGATTATTTTGTTATATAGGACCGGAGTACAAAGCGGACGATTGGTACAGGATATGAGTCACATGGTCTTTACTACCTCCAGTCCATCCAGCCTTCATCTACAGTTGCCTCCACATCTACTACAGAGTCTCCAAGTCTTCTTCATCGTCGTTTAGGTCATCCAAGTTTCAAGAAGTTCAAAGTTATGGTTCCTCATTTGTCTCACCTGCAGTCATTAGATTGTGAGTCTTGTCAGCTTGGGAAACATGTTCGTTCTTCCTTCCCTAGCAGTACTCAGTCACAAGCTCGTTCTCCTTTTGATATTATTCACTCTGATGTATGGGGACCAAGTCGAGTCACTTCTGTTGTAGGACATAGATATTTTGTCACTTTTATTGATGAGTTTTCTAGATGTACGTGGATCTACCTACTTAAGGATAGATCTGAACTTCTCGGTGTTTTTCAAAATTTCTTTAAGGAAATCAAAAATCAATTTGGTCGTTTTATTCGTACTTTACGCAGTGATAATGCGAAAGAGTATTTTTCTGCATCATTTAATTCCTTTATGGTTGAAAATGGCATCATACATCAATCATCTTGTCCCCATACCCCACAACAAAATGGGATTGCTGAACGTAAGAACCGTCATATAATTGAAACAGCACGCACTTTGCTTATTCATGCTAATGTTTCTTTGAAGTTTTGGGGAGATGCTATCCTCACTGCAGGGCACTTGATTAATAGAATGTCATCCTCTGCTATCCAGAATAGGGTTCCTCATTCCATATTGTTTCCCGATGAACCCTTGTTCCGTACCTCTCCTCGAGTCTTCGGATCCACTTGTTTTATTCATGATCTTACTCCGGGACTTGATAAATTGTCTGCTCGTGCAGTTAAGTGTGTCTTCCTTGGCTATTCAAGGGTCCAAAAAGGGTATCGATGCGACTGTCCATCCATCGCTTCTACATGTCTGCTGATGTCACCTTCTTTGCATCTCCCATTGAGTCTGAGTCTGTCTCTCAAGTATTACCTATTCCTGACCTTGTCCCGGTAGTTCCAATCGCACCCATCATTGATCAGATAGATCACCCTTCTACTACGGAACTTCCTAGTCCTCCTAGTCCTCCTCCCTTGCAAATTTATCAGCGCCGTGCTCGTCTCCCTCCTGTCGACCCACCTCCTACAGAATATCCTAGTAGCTCATCTCCTGCCCCGGTCTCCTGTACTCCGAATCCGCCTACTGAGTCAGATGACCCTCCTGTTGCCCTGCGTAAAGGTACACGTTTCACCCGTAACCCTCATCCTATTTATAATTTCCTCAGTTATCACCGCTTATCACCTTCACATTATACATTTGTGTCTGCTATTTCTTCCATCACCATTCCTAAGTCCACACAGGAAGCTCTTTCTCATTCAGGTTGGCGACAGGCTATGAAAATTGAGATGACAGCCTTAGAATCTAACCAGACATGGACTCTTGTGCCACCTCCTCCTGGTAAATCTACTGTTCGGTGTCGTTGGATATACACTGTCAGAATTGGTCCAGACGGAAGTATTGATCGTCTGAAAGCCCGCCTCGTGGCTAAGGGCTATACTCAGGTTTTTGATCTTGATTACAGTGATACTTTCTCACCGGTGGCTAAAATGGCTTCTGTTCGTCTATTCCTTTCTATGGCTGCAATGCGACATTGGCCATTGTATCAACTTGACATCAATAATGCATTTCTCCACGGTGATCTAGAAGAAGAAGTTTATCTCGAGCAACCACCTGGTTTTGTTGCTCAGGGGGAGTGTCGTGGGTATGTCTGTCGTCTTCACAAAGCCTTGTATGGTCTTAAACAATCCCCTCGGGCATGGTTTGGAAGATTCAGCAGTGTCATTCAAGACTATGACATGATTCAGAGTGAAGTTGATCACTCTGTCTTTTATAAGTTTTCCTCTCACAAATGTATTTATCTGGTTGTTTATGTCGATGATTTTGTTATTACAGGTGATGCTCATGATGGGATTGCAGGACTTAAACAACATTTAGTCCACCACTTTCAGGTCAAAGATCTTGGGAAGTTACGATATTTTATTGGCATTAAGGTAGCTCATTCTAAGGCAGGTATTGCTATTTCTCAGAGAAAGTATGCTTTGGATATCTTAGAAGAAATCGGCATGTTGGATTGCAAGCCAATTGACTCTCCTATGGATCCTAATGTCAAGATCCTACCGGATCAGAGGGAGTCCTTTTCGGATCTAGGAAGGTATAGGAGGCTAGTTGGGAAGTTGAATTATTTGACCATAACGAGGCCAGATATTTCATACGCTGTTACTGTGGTGAGTCAATTCCTAAATTCCCCTTGTGACCAGTGTTGTCAATGGCGGATGGCGGTTCATGGCGGCGACCCAAAAATCCGCCATAAACATATGGCGGATGGCGTAACGGCATATGGCGGACGCCATGGCGGACCAATTTTTAAAAAAAATTAAAAAATATATATACTAATACATATGCAAAAAAACACTATAAAAATCAAAAAAAATAATCCAAAAGCCTATCAATAAATGTCAAAAACCATAGACTTAATTGGTAGAAAATATCATTAGTCTCCATCTAATTGTCATAAGCAACTAAGAACTTAAGAAGTGAGAACCACTTCAAATTAAGTTTAAGACATCAAAATAACAACAAAATTATAAAAAGCAATGAAAACACTAAGTAATTTCCACTAATCCTCTTCCCCAACCCCAACATAGTCATTTTCCAAGTTATTATCAAGTGGAGCATCTCCCTCCCCTTCCTCTTCTTCGGATTCCACAAAATTAACCAACTCATTTTGAGGTGGAAGTTGAAGCCAATCCTCTTCTTCATCTTCCTCTTCAACCACATGCTCTTTTCCCTTTGAGGTTGAAGTTGGAGCCAATGCTTGACGTTTCCTAGTGTATACATTTGTAGGAACCATAGTCTTTCTTTTTCTTGTTTGTTGCCTAGTATTTGCGGTAGGCTCTCCAATTCCCGAAGCCTCATAAACGGTTTGCCAAGTTAGATTTGGATCATCTTGAAAAACACAATCATCTCCAACATCATTATCATCATCCATCTCTCCAACCATCCATTCATTACACTCATCAATATCATTGAGTGAAATTGGATCAATTTCATCTCTAATATTATATCTATCCAAGAGTTGTTGGTTGTACTTGACATAAACTAAGTCATGCATTCTCTTATAGTCAAGCCTATTTCTCTTTTTTGACTGAACTTATAATATAAATATAATAAATATTAAATACTAATTACTTTATTTCTTATCCTATAAAAAAAAATATGAAGAGTTTAGTATATTACTTGCGAGGGAGAAAGAAGCGCGATGTTGAGGTTAGTAGGATAGTATTGTTGGAGAGTGTGAGAGAGTTAGGGTTTTGTTTTTTTATCCTTGAGCTAATTCGGGTCGGATTCATGACCCAAGCCCCCCTTTTTTTTTAAATTTCGTTTTGTCCGCTATGGACCGCTACGCCGTTACGCCCGCCACGCGAATAACGTCCGCCATGGCGCCGCCATTGGCATTCCGTTAAATATCTGTTTTTGTATGGCGGCGCCGCCAATTTCCGCCACGCCATGGCGCCGCCATAACCGATAATTGACAACACTGCTTGTGACAGTCATTGGGATGCCGTGGTTAGAATCCTGAGGTACATCAAAGGAGCTCCTGGAAAAGGTCTTGTTTACACAGATAGAGGTGATTCAAATGTTGTCGCTTACACAGATGCTGATTGGGCTGGTTGTCCCTTTGATAGAAGGTCCACATCTAGGTACTGTGTTCTTATTGGTGGAAATCTAATTTCATGGAAAAGTAAAAAACAAAATGTTGTTGCCAGATCCAGTGCTGAGGCTGAATATCGAGCTATGGCACTTACCACTCAGGAGCTTATATGGCTGAAACATCTTCTCCAAGAGTTGCGCTTTTGTAAAATAGGCACTATGAGTCTCATCTGTGATAATCAAGCAGCCCTACATATTGCGTCCAATCCAGTCTTTCATGAGCGAACCAAACACATTGAAATTGATTGTCACTTTGTTCGTGAGAAGATTGTGTCCGGTGACATTGCTACTTCATTTGTTGGTTCTAATGATCAATTGGCAGACATCTTCACAAAAGCTCTTTGGGGACCAAGGATAACTTACATATGTGACAAGCTGGATGCCTACAATCGATACGCTCCAGCTTGAGGGGGAGTGTTAAGATATGTTGTAAATAGTAGTTTTATATGTATTCGGTCCAGGCCCGTTAGGTTTTCCCTATTTAAACTCATTAGTGCTTGTACTCATTACACAGAAATATACAATTAATAAGACGGAACTACAGCTACTCTGTAGTCGCAGACGTAGGCAAAGATTGGCCGAGCTGCGTGACCAATATCGTGTCTCCTATTCATTTTTTTTCTACAGATACAACCTACACACTTCAATCAGTGCTGTGGATAGGAAGTACCAAAGTGAAGCAAATTAAAAAATACAAGGATTCAATTGAGAAAACTAGGGGTGGACACCGGTCGGATTCGGCCGGATTCGGACTCAAAAACCACCATCCAAAGAAAACCGACCATCGTAAATGGTGACCCATCTCCGACCATTTGAAGTCTCGGGTTGAAAGGGTCTCGGTTTTGCGGTTTGGCGGTTCCAACAGGTGGATTATGGCGGTTTAACGGGAGGAGAGGAAAGAAGAGAAACCCAAACCAGTGGTGGTGATTTTTCAGTTATTTCTCCACCGCGCCTGAAACCATTTTCTTCAAAAGGTTGAAGAAAGAGAAATAAAGACTACTGTTGTAGTTATGTTACTTTTCATGTTTCTAGGAGTAAAAGAAAGGCTAGTTATGTTACTTTTTCTATGGGTTGCGTGTATTAGTACTAATAGACACTACTATTGCATTTATCTCTCTCTTTTTCTATTTGGTCAAATTGTCAAATCATTTTGTCTTTATAAAAGGTGTAAAGGCTACATCTGCAAAGTGTAGGTGGATAGTCTGCAACACTCTGCATAATACTACAAAATACAATTTCACATTGCAGTGTATTGTCCATCGGTCGGATTCGGGTTCTGTTGGATTTTCCAGATAAATCCGCTTCCGACCAATCTAACCGAACAAAACCGATTGTTTCAAACCGAAAAATCCGTCGGACCAATTAAGCTCACCCGAATGCACTTGGTTTTGTTCGGTTTACTCGGATTTCGGACGGATCGGATCAGTCTGTCCACCCCTAGAGAAAACTAGTAGCCTCGTAGCTGTGGTTAAAAAGTGTCATATATACATCTTTCAAGGTTGAAAACATTATTCTCTATTGAAATTTCCAAATTGTATTTGTTAAATACTCTCTTTTCTGAACTAAATGCAAGTACAGAATTATATAGGAATTTACCTCCTGGACAAATCTGAATCCTGGGTGGCTCCTTCAACTGCTCGTTCCAACTCTTTCATTTGCAGCTCCAGCTCCTTCAAGCGTTGGTTATTGCTTGGTGGTGCAAAATTCAAGTATACCTTAGCCATAGCTATTTGATCCTTAATCTCTTGAACCTTCTGATTTTTCACTTTACGAGGGAAAGAGTTTAAAATATGATGACGGACTGCTTTTCGACCTGATGGCCTGTTTGACGCTTCAATATTCTCCTTTGCTGTTCTTTGTGAATAACCATGCATCTCTGTATCTTCAGATGTGGAGGATAAATCTATCTGCCGAGCCCCCTGGTGTTGTCCTTTATCCTGGTTGAATCCTGAAACTTGATAAATGTGCATTTTTAAGCCAAACACAGCTATCAGTGATATTATGAAAAGCTCAAAATTAAACAGTATAAAATAAACCAACATGGCTACATAAACCAACCATTTCTTTCCAAAGGGGTACTTCTATACCCTGAAATTCTAGATTCGTCAGAATCATTATTCTTTTCTGAATTGTAAGTAATAGTTGAAACAGCATCTTTTTCTTTATAAACAACTTGATTTGGCTCCCCTAAATCTTCAGCGCCTTCCTGAATCTCAAAGAAAGGCCCAAATCACAATGACAAATTTAAAATATTTATCTTTCAACATTGCAAAAAGAAAACTAAAACTCAAGGCAATGAGGAATATTTTTATCAAATTTTGCTCTACCTGTTTTACAGCATTTAACTTCAAAGTATCCGTCCTGTATGTCTGCAACCAAAACATAAGCAAATAAATTTAATTTCCACATATAGGCGTGAAAATCTATGTATTTGGATTAGCTTATAGGAGTATCTGAACTGAGATAAGCATTTGATATTTGAGTTACAAGAAGCCCCTATTAATTAGTTAGACGAGAGTGAGACTTAGATGAGAGAACTTCTGTAAAGTTGAGGTGCAACTGCTTTTCAACTCATGTAAAAAGTTATCATTTGAAAGACTCGGTCCTTGCAATTGCAAGATTATTTCAAATCCCGTACTAGTTAGATGATAGTCAGACGAGAGAACTTCTGAAAAATTGAGGTTCAAATGTTTTTCAACTCATGTAGAATGTTATTATTACTAATACGCATTGCCAATAATTTCAACTGTAAGTGATTGTTGAGAAGATTATCTAATATGACTTATAGTTCAATTGGCTACTGAGGAAGCAGAGTAAAATTTCTTGCAACTAAAATGAATAAATCCCAAATATTTACATTATCCACGATTCAAATCCGAGAAAGCGCAAGAAATTCCATTGACCTATCCATTCGCCGACACTCGAACACTATAATTCAAAATTCATATGCAATAATAAAAAAGAAAAAGTTAACTAAAATTCCTGTTGCCAAGACCCTATATATCAGGTGAAGGAGAATCGTATTTCAACAAACAAAAAATCTGTTAAGACATGAGAAGAAGGATTCTTACAACACGATAAAAGTCTTCAAGGAAGTCTCTTCTTCCTGAAACAACGATTACCGAAATGCACGAAATTAATCAAAAGCGAAGAAGCTATAATGAAGTCATGGAAATTGAAAAAGCGGCGTAGCAATAAACAAAAGAAAAAGGAGAAATTATTAGTACCTAGGAGAGTGAGGAGGTTGAGTCTATGAGAGACGAAAATGAGAGGAGCAAAGACGGAGATAGAGAGTAGAGAGAGGATGAGGATCCTCTGGCGTTGACGAATTTGCCTCATTTATGGTTCTAGACTTTTCTCAACCAGCGCATTTCGCAGATTCAGATCGTAAAGAGGGTTCGATGCTACCACCGCGCGAAGAAGAGCTCCAAAGGTTTTAGTTGGTTTTTCCTTTGTGGTGTAAAACAGTGAGTGAGAGAGAAGGAAGCAAAAGCTTGGATTCGTCGATGTTTATCGTTCTCCTATGTAACGCTGTCACTGTGACCATGAGAAGGACGGACTTTAACCTTAGGTAAATTTCTTCTTTATCCATATTTCTTTTCACACAGTAGTGAAGCACACAATACGCATTTGGATTCACAGTAACTACACCAAGTGATTACATAGAGATAAATGTTATCCGGCCAAAATATTCTGACCAAACATAGCTAAAAACCAAGTTACAATATCAATTAACTAAGTTTTATAAGTTATTAATCACAGTTTTTTTTAGATAAGCAAATACTTCATTGAAGGGAGCAGGGGTGCCCAACCCTTACAATTGAGAGAAAGGAAAGGGGGAGGGCCTCCTCAAAACCTCACTGAGCCAAAACTCATTGGGAAAAAGACTCAGGAAGAAAAAAGAGTACCTCGTGCAAGAAAGCACCACAGTGAGAAGGAAACAAGAACTCCATCACCGTTTCTCCCCCTATTAAATTCAAAATAACATACAATGATGAATTACAATGTGGAAAGAACACCCAACAGACAATTGTACCAATCCACCCACCCTGCCCCGCAATTCTTTCCCTTCCTTGACTTGAACCAACACCATGCCACATCTTTGATACTCAATAGCAACGAGGAAATTGACACCACCTCTCCTTTGAACACCACTTTGTTTCTTGCAATCCATATGTTTCACACAACCGCCATCCATGTAATGTGCTTGACTCCTCTTTGTCTCTTGCCTTTTACCAACTGTCCGAATTTCCTAAAATGCACAATCACATCCTCCTCCTCCAAATAATTCACCCCCAACCATGAAAAAACCAGCTGCCATATAGATTTGGCAACGTGATAGCCCAAAAATAAGTGTGAGATTGTCTCGTCTTTGTGGAAGCACATAACGCAGCACTTGTCTTGTTGTAACTGAAGTATTCCTCTTCTAAACAAAGCTTCACGCGTGGCAATTCTATTATGAAATACCCTCCAAACAAATATAATTATTTTTGATGGCGCATCATTTCTTCATAGCTTTCTACACGCGCTAACAATGCTGTCCAGAACACCTCCACCTGCAAAAAAAACCAGCAAACCAGTCATAGCATCTTTTCACCGTGAAGCCGCTGACAGAATCCAGCAAGCAGCGCCACGAATCACAGCTGCTTCGGTCAGGAACAGTAGGTTGCAGCAGTTCAGCCATGTACTCTAACTGCTGTTGTTCTTCGTGCAGAAATTCAGCGGCCCAATTCCAATCCCATTGCCATTCGTTCGCGTTCCAAACACCCATTTCTTCTACAACGACATTCTGATTGCTGCACCTCTGATAAACCGAGGGAAATAGAGTTGCAAAGCTATCCCTTCCCAACCAATTATCGGTCCAGAACCTCACTATATTCCTTCTTCCCAATTTTAATTTAACTATGGCATCAAACCATCCTTCCTCCAAATTAGTAGCGGTCCTTAATAGACAAAGATCTCTCCACCAAATAGATAATTTCCCCCATCCTCTTCCGAACTCAGAAACACTAGGCCACCTACCATTCAAACCATATCTTTCCTCCAACATCTTTCTCCATAAAGGATTTCCTTCCTCCACCAAGACTCTCCACCTCCACTTGGTTAGTAACGCTAGATTAAAAGCTTCTAAGTTTTTGACACCTAATCCCCCCTTATCCTTCGGAGTGCAAATCGTGTTCCAATTCACCCAAGCTATCTTTTTGGTCTCCTCATCCCCTCCCCACAAGAATCTTCTTTGTAACTTTGTGATCTCTTCAATTGTTTTTTTTTTGGAGCTTTGTAGAATGAGAATAGATACAAAGGAAGAGAGGCAAGCACCGAATTTATAAGAGTAGAAAACTGTGAAAAAATAGGTTGGTTAATGACTTATAAAACTTGGTTAATTGGTGTTGTAACTTGGTTTTTGGTTATTTTTTGCTGAAATATTTTGGCTAAATAACATTACTCTTACATCTATACAGAGAAGTCAACTAGTACTAATCAACTAGTTCCAAATTAGTAACCCGTAGTCTCTTTTTTTATAGGCAATGTTAGTGGGGGAGTGAGAATGCTGGTTTTCCGGATTTGAACTTCGAGACCTTTCTGCTTGCACTCCTTTGATGTCGTAGTCCCTGGTTTCATTTTGTAAGATTGTTTTCGAAAAACCAATAAAGTTAATAAATTTTGTTGATTTTTTTAAAATTATTAGTCTTTTTTATTATGTCCTTAATTGTTTTTGGGTAAACCCGGTATCCACCGCACGGCAGCAGTGACTAATTCCTCGCTCATTGTAGGTGCCTCGAGGGGCAGGACAGCTGGCCCAGAGTTTTAACGCTGCTCCGTACCCAGGGCAGGGATCTGTCCTTAATTGTTTGTTACTCACTACATTTATTTTTCTCTACGCAATAAATAATTAAGAGTATAGTTGGAAAAAATAATTAATATAACTTTAGATTATCAAAATAATAACTAAAAAGAAACAAAGTTTTAAAAAACCAACATGTAATAGAAAACGTAGAAAATAACTATATCATTGTTGATACTCCATAAACGAAAGATGTTTGCAAATTGCAACACTTTCAGCTTGAGATGAACATGCAAGAACATATAAAATAATGACCGTGTGCAAGACGTTTTGAGATTAATTTCTCACTAGCTTTGTTATTTTTTCAAATCAGGATTAAATCAAGAGTCTTAGTTCAGCAAGCACTTCAAGGACCCCTCAAAGTGTTGCAAATTACTTAATTGTAGTTAGAGTACTTTTTACTATAATATTTTGAATTCTTTTGAGTGAATATGTTTTTAGTGACGTTAACAATTTTGTTTTGAGACTTACGTTATGTAACTAGTTTAATATGATTAGTGAAGGCTATTGTTTATCATTAGCCTTAACTGCAGTTTTGGTCCTCATATTTTATCAAATACGCAATTTTAGTCCACTCATTTTATTTTAATGTATAATTTTCAAATTGGATTTTGAGAAGGCATGTGGTTCAGTCAAATGGGAGTTTCTAAAATATATGTTGGGGGTTTGGATTCCGGGATAAGTGGAGGCCATGCATTCGCGCCTATGTATTTATTGGGAGTCTCTCGATCTTGGTTAATGGCTCCCAACAGAGGAAATCAATATTGAGAGAAGGCTAAAGTAAGGAGATCCCCTTTCCCCTTCACTTTTTTCAAGTGAATGTCGATCATATAAGTTCTGCTACATTTTCTCTTATAAACTTGATGGTATAATGCATTTTTGGCAAAACATGTATTGATTTTATTGATTCATTGTATATTAGGGTAATATCAATATTTTCAACACATAGTGTTCATAAGAAACCGACTTTTATTTTTTTATTCATTATTTATTTGATTATTGTTTTTGTTCAATGTCTCGCGGGATAGGATAACATCCCACAAGCATACTTGGATTATTCAGTTGAAGTTATTTTTTAAGGTTTAATGTCCCAGCAATCATTCATTTCCCACTAAAATGAAATATCGTGTTACAAGTATATACACAGATAATGACTTAATTGACCAATTTCAGTATAAACTAATTATAGAGGTAAATTGTTTACTCATTACCATCTAAAATTTTAATTTTTTTGTAAACAACACATCGTTACAATATTTTGATTTTGTGAGCTGTTTTCTATCCACACAATAGGACTATATATGTTATCGTGATCATTTCACATGCACTCATGTTGCCCCAACAATCACTGTTCGTGAACCTCATGTGTGATTACTAATAAACATTTTTGTTTTCTACGTATAACCGCCACTTAACAACTAATTTATTTTGATTTATTTCATTTCAGGATAACAATTACTCAGTCGAATATTTCCTCAATGAAAATGAAGAGATTCGTAGCATTGCAAAAATTATTGAAGATAATGCTAGGACCATCAAGAGATTTGCAACACTCAAATGTTATTGAAGATGGTGAAAATAACTAATATATAGAAATTGTTTACATTCAAAATAGTTACTGATTTTCAGTGTCTTATTAAGTTTTGTAGGAATTATATGAATTATTAGATTTTCCAACTCCATGTAATGTTCTTTTTTTCGAGAATATAATGTTAACCAATATTTGTTAATGTTGTTTTCAATTATACTTAACTCTGTGTAACTAAAAGTATTTTTAATTTCTTGGTATAATTAATTGAAATAAACAAATATTGTCAATTGATTTTTTATCAAGAGAAAGAAAATTTCTTTCAAATAACTCATTTATTAATATAAGCTGATTATTAAAGATTCTTTAATTTTATTATTCAGAATTGACATAATATAGTATAATTGAGAATATTTTCTGAATTTATAAATACACATATTAATCACTATTTATTTTGATACTATTGATATTATAAATCTATATAATTATCAACTGAGAATAAATCTCAATAAATATGATTACACGTGTTATCTTATTAGGGGGCGTTTGTTTCCCGGTTAGAAATTACATTCCAAGGAATCACATGCTCAAAAATCCAATGACTGAGAATGTGATTGCTGAGTATTTATTTTCTAAAAAATGTTTGGTTAGTTACAAGTTTAGGAATCCAATTCTTGGGAACAATTTATAAACTTGTTTGGTTGGTACCATCTTCCTGAGAATAAACATTGTAATTATCAAAATACCCTTGTTTATATGACATATTATTTTAACTTTCTAAGTTATTAAAGGTGAAATAAAAGTATAAAATTAAAGTGATTATTAACTTATAATTTTTTTACAATAATCTTTTGTAATAATGTATTTTGTAAAAAAATTATATATATATATATATATATATATATATATATATATATATATATAGACTTGCTAGGAAAAGTAAAAATAACGTGTCACAACCATTATAGTGTAGTGGGTGAGTGGGGTGAGTGAGGGTTAATAATGTAATTTCGTGCTGAAAAGTGAAACCACTCTATGTTGGAATGAAAGATTACCACCAATTATGGGAGGCATCAGATTCCAACATAAATGGGAAAATAGTTTCCAGACTAAATAGAATTCCTTGGAATGCACTTTTCTTTTTTCTAATACCAAACATAGGAATCTTCCATTCCCAACCTAGATTTCTTGGGACCCTCTTTGTAACATCCTGGGCCCTTTTCTTACTTAGTAGGCTACCCAGCGATGCACTCGTGATCTTCTCTACCCCTCATGTAGAATTTTTGCCTTTCGTGGGAATCAAACCATGTACCCCGAGGCTTAGGTACATGCTTAATGCATTCCCACTACCAATTGAGCTAGTAGATCAATTGGTAGTGGGAATGCATTGAGCATGTACTTGAGCCCCAGGGTACATGATTCGATTCCCACGGAAGGCAAAAACTCCACAGGGGGGTGGAGAAGGTCATGAGTGACAGTGCCAATGCCATAAGCCAAAAATGAGTAGGTAAAAGGGTTGGACTGTTACAAAAAAAAAGACGTCTTTTTTGTAACATCCTGGGCCCTTTTCTTACTTAGTAGGCTACCCAGCGATGCACTCATGATCTTCTCTACTCCCCCTATAGAGTTTTTGCATTCTCTACTTAGTAGATCAATTGGTAGTGGGAATGCATTGAGCATGTACTTGAGCCCCAGGGTACATGGTTCGATTCCCACAGAAGGCAAAAACTCTACAGGGGGAGTAGAGAAGATCATGAGTGTATCGCTGGGTAGCCTACTAAGTAAGAAAAGGGCCCAGGATGTTACACTCTTTATGTCTCCCAAACAAACGCCCCCTTATGCATTTGCTAATTAATTTGATTTTTCTGATCCCCCAGTAATGCATTTCAGTTTAGACCAAGATGGTCCAATATGGAAAATTCCTATAGGGTTTCACTGCTTGTGTGCTACAAGCTTGAATTCAGACATCATTCAGGCATGATTCATTTGAAATACAATAATAATTTTATGTACTACAATTTTTGTTCTTCTTTTGTATTACGCTACCATATGTCAATCAGCTTAATCATGTTTTGATTTGTGCAACATTTGTTTTTGATATTTCGAGGAAATAGAATATATGCCTTTATCAAGAAACAATTGGTTTACATATTTTATAAAGAACTAGATGAAGGTGATGATGTCAAATTTTGGCGTTGCTTCTAATCTTGGAGAGTATAGAACAACTAAACATACATTTTTAGGTTATACCAATTACATTATACAACATTTTATACCTTTTTTAGTTTATAACCTAAATCTAGAGATTGCATTGTTCAAAATTCACTGTGATTGACAAACTAAAAGTGAACATCAGCACACATTTTGTGTTAAGAAAGTGTCTAATAATGATGTTTCGCTGAAAAGTTTTGTTATAAATGGAATGTAATAAAAGTTAGCAATATTAATAAAAAATATCAATATAATATTAGCTTATTTTCTTTAATAATAGTTATTGGTCATTAAATTGTTAATGGCATGTTTGTCAAAATGCCCAGATATTTGCACATGCTAATGCGTAAGACATTAAAATTATCAAAGAATGATGTTCTAGAGTAGCACATGTAATTTCTATCTAAAATATTGTAGAACAATTTCCCCCAATGGTTTTATAAACCATAAACATGAGCTAACCATTTATATATTAATTTCATTGATATGACCTAATGTCCAAATATTTTGATTTTGAAGTTGAAATACTATCTAATATTCCACTGCCACCAAAGATGATGTAAGAATTGATATAAATAACAACAGACAAGAAAGCCCCTTATTGAAAAGACTAGGTCTATTTGACGGTTACAAATTTTTATTAGCTAAGACAAGAGTATCATGAAATAAAATTGCTAATTAGTTAGTATCCTATTAATTGAGAACTTAATTTGTTGGCTCTTTTGGTACTCCTCCATCATTGTATGGGTGCTACAAGAATCCATTTATTATTATGTCGTGTTCTTTAATGAAAAAATTGATGCAGAAACACTAAGTCAAGGTGATGTATTGATATTTGGGAGACTTCTATGATACTCATTGAGTTTTGTTGGGTATGATACCATGTAGGCAAAATTAGTACAATATTTAAATTTATTTTAAAATACTTAAATATAAAAAATGACATGTAATTGGGTGATCAGAGGTTGAGTCATACCCAACAAAACTCAATGAATATTGAAGTGTTTACCCAATATTTGTGGTTGTCAAGCTACGTTCCTTTTATAATAATGTGATATTGTTGTCGTTAAACTCTTACATCCTAGCCGTGGTATCGGTCAGGGGTTTGGACAGTCTTTGATTCCTCTATTCTTCAAGCAATTGCGTTGAGGAAGAAACTCTGTTCCCAACTGTGGGTTTCCTAACTCCTCCAAAGAGTGTCAGGTTGGGTAGAAGGGACGCGAGGATTGGATTATCTATTGGCTAATGCATAAAAGTAAAGTAAAGTAAAGTGAGATAAAGATAAACTGCGAGAGAAAAATAAGTTTTGTATTGATTGATTGTGTGTGTTGTACAAGTATTCTTCTCTCTCTCTCTCTCTCGGCCACTATGCGAGCCTACACTTCACTTAACCTTCAACTGCTCCCACGTTCTGTCCACATGCCCTTCCTTGCCTCGCAAGCAAGTCTTTTTTTCCTCGGTCACATACCCCATTGGCTGATCCTTGTCCTTGGCCTGCAGCCATCAAACTTAGGCCAACCGAGCTATTGTGGCCGAGGCACTCTATAAGTTGAAACTCGCTCTTCCTCAGCTCTATCTAATGTCCCTCGAGCTCAATCCCTCCTCGGGGCGTTCACATTGTGTCCTGCTTCGAGCTTCATCCATTATCCCTCATACTCAATCTCTCCTCAGGGCGTTTACATTACATTTTACCTCGAGCCCCTTCTTTGAGATTGTTCATTCGGCAAATATCTTCTATGAATTGTCAGGTGATTCGCCTCGGTGTCCTGGTCTTCTCTTAACTCTCTCTCTCTCTCTCTCTCTCTCTCTCTCTCTCTCTCTCTCTCAGCCCTCGGCCTACGACTTAATTTGTTTTTTGGGTGTTAACGGATACATATAAAATGATAATCATAATCAATATTTTATTAAAAAAATAATAAGAAGTCCACGGAATGGAGAAAAAGAATTAATAGATAAATCTAAAATTTGGAACCAAACTATCATAAACAGAAGGGAGCAATTGCAGTTAAAACATTTTTTTTGAATAGACTTAGTAATTTTTTAAATGTCTCCATAAAAAATTAAGTGTATCCCCCATTTAGTTTTAAAAAAAACTGTTTTCATGGGGGCAACACTTACTTTTTTAATGGGGAAAACAAGAATTTACTAAGTGAATTTGTTGGCTAATGAAGTACAAACTAGTTAATCTCAAATATTTACTTTTTTGCCAAAACACTTTTTTGAATATATAAACGAGAATTTCACGACATATTATAAACGAGAATTAATTTAATCTCATCATAAGATTTTCATGACATATATAAACGAGAATTTCATGACGTATATAAATGATTAATCTCATATTCTCATAAGATTTTCATTACATATATAAACGAGAATTTGATACTATGTGTTTGGTTTCATTATTCATTAAGTATTAATGATAATATGTTGTTTAAACATTCAGTTGGTTGTTTTGTAAAAAAAAAACTTTCAGTTGTTACATTTGTTCGACAACACTTGTTTTTTCTTTTATTTCACCTAACTACGATAAAACCCATAGGCTGACGCCACAAATTCCATCCCCAAAAACCATATTTTGATTGTGCATCAACTATATCAACCATACTTAAACTGTTAGATAATCCTAGTCGGTGATAACATTATTGTTCTCATCTCTGTTACAGAAACGTACATTTTTTTGCACCTCATACGGCTCTTGGAAAGCCATCAGAAAATCTAAGGACCGAGCCGATTATTGATCTCTTCTTGATATATCCTTAAGAGAGATAAGATTCAAATCTATCGGTTCTGAATTAGTAATTGGTTTTTTTTTTTTAATTTTTACAAGAGTAATTGGCTTATTAACTACTATGTATTAATAACTTAGCTAAACATTTTTCTAATTTATTATTTTAAGTTCCATTTTTTTGTATTAAAATTTTAAATAATTAATTTAATTAATTTAATAAACTCCTAATATCTATTAAAAATTCAGCTAAGCATTTTTGTATTAAATTATTTTAATTTCTAAATTTATGTTAATAAATTTAAATAACTATTTTATCTTTAGTTTAATAAACTACTAATTTCATTTGATATAAAAATAAGGTATATATTATATATTTAATATATATTCAGAATAATTTATATATATATATATATATATATATATATATATATGAGATGACTCAGGTGTTTTTTTGCGAGTAATTTATCTAGTTACCCCAAGTGTTGTTTTGATAATTTTTTTTTTGCCACTGTGGCTGGTATAGGTTTTGCCGATATGGGAGCTAGTGCCATTTTGCCCACGGGAGTTCGGTCAAAAAGTGTGTAGACAATTTCGTGCAACCAGAGAGTGCTCAAAAGGCAATACATGCCCATATGTCCACCCTTGTTCTTTTTTAATTTTTCAATGTTACTAAAAGAAAAAATAAATGCTGAGATCAGATTATTTAGTATCCGTTCTCTCCTTGTTTCCTTTCAACTGCTCCATCTTCGTCATTTAGCTCCATCTTCCTAAATATTCTTTACTTATAATTTTTAAATATGCGACTTGTAATTCCTAAACAAGAATTTTCTTTATGGCTAAATAGCACTTTTGGTCCTTTATCTTTGCTCCAGATTTCACTTTGGTCATTTATCTTTTTTTTGGTCCGTTTTGGTCTTTTATCTTTCATTTTTGTTTCACTTTGGTCCTTTATCTTTTTTTGGGTCCGTTTTGGTCATTTATCTTTCATTTTCGTTTCATTTTGGTCCCTCACGTTATTATTTAATTCAATTAAAACTTTAAAACAATTAAAACAATTAATTAAATTAAAACAATTAAATAAACAAAACATAAACCCCCCCACCATCCACCACCACCCACCACCGTCAACCACCACCCACCCCCACCACCTCCCACCACCACCCACCATTCTGTAAATGAATTAAGAAAGAAAGGAAAGGGGAGAAACAGAGAAAGGAAAGAAGAAAAATGGAAGAGAAAAGGAAGAATGGGTTTGGGTGAAGAAGAGGGAAAATGAGCATCCAAGGCTCATCAAATCATCATCCATCCAACATGAAAGTTGATCACCATTTTATCCTCTTCAATTTGATACCAACATCATCTCCAACAATTCACTCTCTCATATTTTGCCATTTTCGAACCTTGAGCTTTCTTCTTCCTTCATGAACAAATCATTTTCAGATCTGTTACATAAATTCAGTTTCGTTTCTCTCTCTCTCACCCAGCGACAGATTCTAACTATGGGTGGTGGTTGTTGGTGGCTCACGGTGAGGGGGGGGGGAGGGGTTAACGGTGGGGAACCAAAAAATTGTTTTAATTGTTTTAAAATAATTTTGTTTTAATTGTTTTAATGTTTTAATTGAATTAAATAATAACGTGAGGGACCAAAATGAAACGAAAATGAAACATAAAGGACCAAAACGGACAAAAAAAAGATAAAGGACCAAAGTGAAACGAAAATGAAAGATAAAGGACCAAAACGGACCAAAAAAAAGATAAAGGACCAAAGTGAAATCTGGAGTAAAGATAAAGGACTAAAGGACCAAAGATCAGATTATTTAGTATCCGTTCTCTCCTTGTTTCCTTTCAACTGCTCCATCTTCATCATTTAGCTCCATCTTCCTAAATATTCTTTACTTATAATTTTTAAATATGCGACTTGTAATTCCTAAACAAGAATTTTCTTTATTTGTTGTGCTTGCGAATAGACTAATCAAAAACAAGTTTCTCGATTTTAAATATTTTGAATCTGTTTATCAGGAACGACAGTGCATAGAATCAACTAATGTGGTGACTTAGGATCTATTTTCTTCACTGGAACGCGTCATCAGATAGAAGGTTGGATTCCTTGTGGTGGCGTGACCTTTGGTGTGTGGGAGAGGAGTAAATTTTGAATGGGTGGTTTGAGGCAAATGTTAGAAGGGGTGTGTGATAACTCATATTTAGATGTGTTAGTTATGCTCTTATCACTTAAATCAATATAAGTTCTCAAGTAATATTCGTGATTTATTAGGTAAATATTAGTTATTTAGAGGAAAGAGGAAAGAAGGGTTAGGAGCTTGTTTGTTATCATTTGGCACATTTGGTGCCTTTTTGAGTATTGTTGCGCCCGAAAAAGTCCCCGAGGGAGAACCTTCCTCGTTCACAACCTTTCCTAAGACAATGAAGCCGCCACCAATATTTATTAAGGAAAATATTAGGAAAACCTTTTTGGAAAGCGATTGGTCTTGCGAAACTAGAGAATAGGGTTCGGGGGTCGGTTACGCGCAGGGAAGGTGTTAGCACCCCACACGTCCTCTCTACTGAGAGGGAACCTTTAATTAAATGTGTGGTTTAGTGTGTTGACTTGAAAATACTTAATTTTGCCTCTCTACTTCTTATTGAAAAAAAACTTAATGAAAATCTTCATTTATTATGAAAAAAGGGGGGGAAAATGGTTTTTTAGAAAAAAAACGCTTGACGGGACATGGCCCGCTCCTACGTATCTCCCGGTGCGATGGAGAACTCAAAGCTACGTAGTTCTTCTTTATCCTGAAAAAGGTTTTTGTCTTTTATCTTTTTAATGAGTTTTCGAAATAGGACGAGCATTTAGTGAATGATTAAACTAACCAAGGTTATGGATAATCACTGCTAAGTACTCTTGAAAATGAGGGTCACTACCACCAGTCAGACGAACAAAGGTTCTGATTGACTATTAGTAGCAACCCGTTTTTTATTTGCCTTTTTGAAAGTGGTTTTCGGAAGAGATTGATTGGCACGAATGATCAAACTAACAAAGGTTATGAGTGATCATCGCTTGTTATTCTTTGGGGAAAAAGACATCGCCACCAATGGCTAGACGAACAAAGGTTCTGATTAACCACTAGCGACGATGGGTTAAAAATGATTTTAGAAAGGAAAAGGTTTTTGTTCTGAAAATGATCTTGGTTTGCGAAAATGATTCTTTTTTGTTACGAAAATGACTCTTTTCTTTTCGTTATGCAAATGTTAAACTTTTTATAGTTGCGCTTGACGAGAATGTGACTCGCTCCTACGTATCCCAAATGGGAATCAAAGCGACGTAGTTCTAACGAGCCTTGAAAATGAAAGTCTTTTTGTTTTGATTTTGAAAAGTAAAGGGCGTTCATAATGATCAAACTAACAAAGGTTATGGGTGATCATCAATAACACTTACTATGACTTTTGATGCTTAGGAAAATATCTTTTGAAATTGAAAGCATTCATGATAATCAAACTAACAAAGGTTATGGGTGATTATCACTAGTAGCTTATGCATATGAAAACATCCCTTTTTTTGAAACTTAGGCTCTTAGGACAACCAAACTAACAAAGGTTATGGGTGATTGTCACTAGTCACCATTTTCATGCTAGGCCATTTAGAAAAGAAAGCAATGAATGCAAATCGAATCCTTAGGCAAACAACAATCTCATTTGAATTCTTGAGCAAATATTAGCCTAGACTACACATGTTAGACCACAACACATAAATAGGCAAAGAAGGAACTTGAATTGGGCATTAAGCAAAAATACAAGAGTGGGCAAGATTGAACCTAAATGCACATCTAGTGGAAGATGCTAGGCGAGAACCATACTCAAATATTTCTACAAAACGCAAGGGAATCTAAATGCACATCTAGTGGAAGATGCAATGTGAGGAATGGGCCTATCTAAGTATTAATGATTCCACATGGGAGTAGACAAGGAAGTGGTAGGCACAAATGAATTCAAGAGAGTAGCCTCAAGCATGATCATTGGCAAATCCTAAACAAGCAAGTCATCTTAACAATCAAAACACCAAAGCATGTTGAATCACTTTGGTCAATCCTCAACACTTAAATTAGTGTGCGCAAGTGCACAAGTGCGAATCTTCTTGCCAATCATCAACTTAAACAACATATAGACTAAAAGGGTTGAATCATATAGAACAATCTTCATCACTTTAGGCAAGGTGCACTAGGCACAAGTGAGAATCATATTGCCTATCATCAACTTGAGACAATAAGCAAACATATAAAAACTCTATTTATTCTTCATGACTTGCGAAACCAATACATAGTCAAACCATAAATTTATTCATCAAACTCCCAAAATCAAGCAAGCAAAAGATACTAACAAGATTTAGGAACAATTAATCACATAACTTAAACACTAAGACCCCAAATCAACATTTATTCTCAAACTATTTACTTTGTGCGAAATCTATGTGAGAAAAGAAATTTGTAAACCTAAACAAAGTATCTAAGCATGAAAATACTAAAATCAAATATCTACAACATGATTGAGCCCCATCAAGCAAAGAGAAACAACAAAATCAAATTAAAGCTAACTTTACTAGGATATGCGAACCAAACAACACATGAAACAACAATTTTACTTCACAACAAATGCAAAAAATCAACACAAAACAACATGACTCAATTTATTCAAGAGTGAGAGGCACCTTAAACACCCAAGCCTCCCTAAGTGCTTGTCAATAGTGTTTAAGGCTCCTTTCACCAACAACAACAAGCTACATTTTAAACAAAATGATGATGATATGTGAAATGCAAAGTGAAGAGGAAAATGGGTTTTAATGCAAAAAGGTTGAAGATGATGCAAGGGTTTGAAAGTTTTTACCTCAAATCCAAGCTAGAAAATGCAATGAGATGAAGAAAATAGAAACCAAATAAACAAGAACCTCCAAGGAACTTCAACTCCAACCCAAAAAAAGCTTGATGAAAAAACCTTCCTTGATGATGATGTTTTATCTTGAATGGAAAATGGAGAAGATATATGAAAGAGGGATGAGAATGAAGTGAGATGGTGGTGTTTGGGTGAAGAGGAAATCAAAAGTGGATGAAGGAAGGGAGTGGGGAGGCCACGGTTTTGGGAGAGAAAATGGGAGGTTTTTGGTGTGCTAGGGTTTTTTGGTGTAGGAGAAATGGGAAGGTTCCTTTGAGATGAAAGAAAAACAAGAGGAAGTGAGGGAGAGGAGAGGGGCTACGAATTTCTTGGGTCTCTTTGGGAGGAGAGGAGTGAGTTATCCTTATTCAAATCCTTGGGAGGCCAAAGATCTAATGGGTTTAAGGTTGTGAGAGGGAAATAAAGAAATTAGTGTGTATTTAGTGGTGTAGAGAGAAAGAAGGTAAAAATATGTTGTGTATTGAATGTTATTGGATTCAAAGGTGTGCTTGTCATGATGAAAGGCTTTTTTGTGATGTGCACTTGATGGGGCTGAAGTGAAGGGCATGAGGGTGGAGTGAGGGAGGTTGTTTGCTTGTGAAATTGGTGCTTACTTTGGCCAAAAATGGATAAAAGCAAAAAGCACCTAAAAGGAATTAGCTCTAATTCTAAAAATACCATAAGCATCCAATATTATTTTGTTATTCATTTTTTTATTTTGATTTCAGATTTCTATTTTTAATTATACATATTTTTGAGCCTTTTTGAAAGTGTGAGAAAAAAAAACCGTTGTAATTGACCAAAATACCCTTTTTGGCTCTAAAACCCTAATTTGCCCGAAAAGTGCGTTCCAACCCTAAAAACGATTTCAAGAACCTTGGAATGCCTTCTAGGATCCGAAATGTAGTGCATAAGGCTCTTCGCTCTTCAATTTATTTATTTTTTTGGAAAATTAGGGTTTTGACCTAAGCGGGACAAAACTGGGGTATGACAAGTATTTTAATGTCTCTGTTGAGTGCTGCAGCGGTAAGCCAGCGGTAGACGCTACAGCGCCTATATAAATATCCAAATGTCCCACCGTCATATAGGCGCTGTAGCGTCTACCGCTGGCTTACCGCTGCAGCACTCAACAGAGATAGGAAGCTCATGTCGTTGGTCTTTGGACACGGGGTCGACGGTGCTCTCGGGTTCGATTCCTGCATTGGACAAATTCGGTGTTAGCTGGTGTGAAATTTGCATCTAAGCACACGAGCATAGATTAGTCTTTCCTTGAATGCGTTGGGACACACTTCGTGGATAGTCAGCAATGGTCCGAACCAAAAAAATTAATTGATATAGAAAGTGATGACCATTTGACTAGCAACTAGCGTGTCTTATGCAATCTACCGATTGTACTTTGTTCCGACAGCTATCATTCAAATTCGCTACACCAAAGGTGAAAGGTTTAAGTTTACGATTCCATTGCTGGCAAGACTACCAGAAGATAAAGTGGTTGAAGATAAAGACGCCGTAGAGGACGAGGGAAACATGAATGTGCAAAGGACATTTTTTTTTAATTTTTTTGCTTTAAAAACAGTAAAAAAAATAAAATACGGTGTTAAATATTTTTTACATAACTAAATCAATTTTGATTTTATTTGGGACACTTTTGTAATTAGTCATTCAAACAAGTCATTTTTTACAAACATACAAACTTGGGATGAAATCTTTACAACAGTTATCCATTCTTCAATCATAGCCATTGAATAAAGGTAATATATATCAATGGTTAATGAAGCATTTGTGTATCATACAAAAGTTGTGAGACACACGTACCATAAAACCCACGACAATGTATATCCATTGTTAGCATACCATAAAACTATTTACCTTTATTTTTTCAGGAACTACTAGTATTTTACCCGTGCGTTGCACGGGTGATACCGTATCTATTTTAATTTCGTATGAAATTATAAATACGTTGAAAGTTGCGAAATATAATAAAAAAAGGAAAAACTTGATAAAATGCTATATTTTCAAATTTATTAAAATAGTTGTGTTTGAAAAAGTTTAAAAAAGTTGGTATTTCTTATAATATTGATAATGGAGTAAAAATAAAGAAAAATGAAAATGGCCCTCCCGTTGGTACTCCCGTTGGCCCTTCTTCCATTGGCATTCCCGTTGGCGCTCTTTAGGTAAAATAGAATTTAATATTAATTTAATCACATGCATTTAATTATAAAATAGTTATTTTGTAATATTAAGTTAATAATTGATTTTTTTGGAAAAAAAATTTTGAAACTTTTGTTAGAGGTATGTTTTTTTTTATTTAAGGTAAAATATGTACTCCCGTTGGTGTTTCCGTTGGCACTTTTATTGGCGCTCTCGTTGCCTCTCTCATTGCCGATCACATTGCCATCTATCATTGTCGCTCCCGTTGCCGATCCCATTGTCTCTCGTTGCCGCTCCCGTCAGCGCGTCAGAGTTTATTTTTATTTTTTGTAAAACACAGCCAAAAGCTGTTTTGTTTTGTTTTTTAGTGCCAGTTTTACGATTTTGCCCCTACTTTTTGCCAAATGGCAAAACTTTAAGATGTCTAAAATAGACATTTTGCTAGCAGTTGATTTTATTATATTAGAGTATTAGAGTAGAAGAACAGTGTGCCTCAGTCTCCCGTTGCCCTTCCCTGTTGCCTCCCCCGTTGTCGCTCCCGTTGTTAGTCTCTCGTTGTCGCTTCGTTGTCACTCGTTTCTGCATTTTTATTCTAGATCGTTTTATATTATTTTAATCATTTTAATTAAATTATTAGCAAAACAGTTAATTTGAATTTCTAAAATTGATTAAATTTTTGTTGACATTTATTTGCGGTTAAGTTGATTGGTTTTAGTAATCTAAGTAGATTACAGTAAATAGTAATTTTTTGATCATTTAGTAATAACTTAATCATTTATAAAATATTAAATAATTTTAAAAAGTATTTTTTTTTTTATTTTTGACCGTGGTTAAATTTTTATTGACAATTGTTAGTGACTAAAAAAAATATTTTGGAATTTTTTATAAGGATATAAATTTTGTTGACAATTGGTAGTAGTTAAATTGATTGGTTTTAGTATATTTTAGTAATTATTAAATTATTGATCAATTAATGTTAATTTAATAATTTTAATTATATTATTAAAAAAAGAGTTATTTTCAAAATTTTGATAGCGGTAACATTTTTGTTGACAATTGTTAGTGATTAAATTGATTACTTTTATTAGTTTTAATAGATAATTGTAAATTGTAAATATTTGATTTTTTTAAAAAAAATAAAAGTTAACAGAAAATTTTTGGTCAGCGCCTCTTTTTTCATAAAAGCTGCGATTTTTGAATTTGCAGGAAATTGATGTGTTTTTTGTTTGGAAAAACTGTATTTTTGTCTTTTGCAGGAAAAATCTGCGTTTCTGTTTTTTGCAGGAAAAATGTTGCATTTTTTCCATAAAAGCTGCGATTCTGGAATTTACAGGAAAATTGCTGCGTTTTTTATTTGCAGGAAAAGATGTATTTTTGACTTCCCCTGGAAAAAGCTGTTTTTTTTTGCTAAAAAAGTTGTCTTTTTTCAGTGAATTTACAAAAATACCCCAACATTTAGACAAATGGCAAAAATCAAAGATGTCTAATTTAGACATTTTGCTGACACTTGATTTTATTATATTGTAGTAGATTTTTCATAAAAGTTGCGATTTTTGAATTTGCAGGAAATTGATGTGTTTTTTGTTTGGAAAAACTGTATTTTTGTCTTTTGCAGGAAAAATCTGCGTTTCTGTTTTTTGCAGGAAAAATGTTGCATTTTTTCCATCGAAACTGCGATTCTGGAATTTGCAGGAAAATTGCTGCGTTTTTTATTTGCAGGAAAAGCTGTATTTTTGACTTCCCCTGGAAAAAGCTGCTTTTTTTTGCTGAAAAAGTTGTCTTTTTTCTGTGAATTTACAAAAATACCCCAACATTTAGACAAATGGCAAAAATCAAAGATGTCTAATTTAGACATTTTGCTGACACTTGATTTTATTATATTTTAGTAGAATAGATAGATTGTTAGTGACTAAAAAAAATATTTTGGAATTTTTTATAGTGATATAAATTTTGTTGACAATTGGTAGTAGTTAAATTGATAGGTTTTAGTATATTTTAGTAATTATTAAATTTTTGATCAATTAGTGTTAATTTAATAATTTTAATTATATTATTAAAAAAATGTTATTTTCAAAATTTTGATAGCGGTAGCATTTTTGTTGACAATTGTTAGTGATTAAATTGATTACTTTTATTAGTTTTAATAGATAATTGTAAATAGTAAATATTTGATTTTAAAAAATAAAAAAAGTAAACAGAAAATTTTTGATCAGCGCCAGCGGCTGCCTCTTTTTTCATAATAGCTGCGATTTTTAAATTTGCAGGAAATTGATGTGTTTTTTGTTTGCAGGAAAAACTGTATCTTTGTCTTTTGCAGGAAAAATCTGCGTTTCTGTTTTTTGCAGGAAAAATGTTGCATTTTTTTGCATAAAAGCTGCGATTCTCGAATTTGCAGGAAAATTGCTGCGTTTTTTATTTGCAGGAAAAGCTGTATTTTTTACTTTCCCTGGAAAAAGCTGCCTTTTTTTGCCGAAAAATGTTGTCATTTTGATGTGAATTTACAAAAATACCCCAATATTTAGACAAATGACAAAAATCTAAGATGTCTAATTTAGACATTTTGCTGACACTTTATTTTATTATATTGTAGTAGATAGAGTAGTAGATTTACCTTTTATATACGACGCCTTATAGCTGCATCTTGGGCATCGCACTAGTGAGCGCTCCAATTATCTTTAATAACTTTATTTTAGCAATAATGTTTTACTAGTGTACCTAACTCATATGGTGCACGAATATATGATATTTTTAAGAACACTTGGTTATTGTGAGAACATGAGAACACATCCCCTTGAGTATCATACCAAAGTTATCAGACACGAGTACGATAAAACCCACCATACATTACTGTAAGGTTGGTCAACACTCAACACAATGAACCGGTAAAATTGGTCACACACCAAAAGATAATATGTGCTATCATATTGCCAGATATAGTGCCAACATGATGCATTAAAACATATATCCCGAAACATGGCATCGTCAAACCGTTTTAGAACAAAGTGTAGTAATACACGGTAACAAAAAAAAAGTGTAGTAATACACGCAACAAGACAGCAACAAGATAGAGAACCTGCGAACAAAACAAATGTCAGATAAACAACCGGAGGAGTCTTTCGACGCGCCCTGAAGAATTTATCCGCCTCTACAGCGCAAATTTCCCAAGGTACAACCAGTCTCGTCTCAATCGCAGTAGCGAAAGAGGATTTTGAACTGGCAAGAATGAATTTGATACGCGACAAGAGATGAACCCAGGAGTGTTTATTTCGAAGAGAGAAAGTGATGTTATTTCGAACTGGTGAGAATGAATTTGATACGCGACAAGAGATGAACCCAGGAGTGTTTATTTCGAAGAGAGAAAGTGATGTTATTTCGATCTCCTCAATAGCTACTCGACCAGCTTTTTATAGGCTACACATCTAAGTAATGAAGCAGACGCTCCATCAGCATTTGAAGCCAAAGAAAAACCAAAATTAATAATGAAAATATCAGTTATGAAATGAATTGCCATAAACTGTAGGTTACAAAATAAAACGGATTTAATGAATTAGCCGTTGTGAAATAAAGCAAAATTAATTCGCTGTTACAAAATTAATTTTACAAAACGGTTTGACCAATAATAGCTTAAAATTGGTATTTCAGGATAGGCTAACATAAAACCAAAAATAAGTATAAAATTAATATCTCATTATAGACCCAGGTGGGTACGCTAGCGATCCACGTGGTTCTATGAGCACTAGCGATCCACATGGTTCTATGAGCAAAGCGATCCACGTGGTTCTATTTTTGAAATATCATTTGTTTTTCAACAAAACACAACAATCCCCCACAACAATCCACGTCAAAAAAAAAAAACAATCCCCCACATATTTTAAAAGTTGGAAAATAAATAAATAAAAGAAGATTCCTGGGTTAACATCGTAGATGTAATGCATCAGAGCTGTATAGCAAGCTATGGAACCAGTCCTAGACAGATAAAACATAACATACAGTGAATTGGTTTAGCAAGCTATGGAACCCAAGACACATGTTATATGTTAGAGGTTTTACCATCACATTACACCCCCCACAATTCTTGCTGTTTCCGCGGTGTTGCGCTACTATGCCGTGCGTGTGCTCGGTATTCATGAGTGCTCTAGAGATCTCACCGGGATCTCATGCAAGCGGCCTCACTTGACACTCATATAGGTATTTCATCAAGTGTATGCTGCAAGTCATACACCACCCATAAGGGCTATGAAGATCATTAAAAGCTTTAAGCTTAACCTTTTAACCCTGCAGTCTAGCACTATCACAATAACACCATAGGAAGGGACAATAATAAAATTAATTACTTGAATTAATTATTCAGTGCTAGCAATATCAAGAAGTGACTTGTTTTTACCACATTGAACCTTATTCATGGGATCTCCAATCACAAAGGTTGAGTTACCATCACTTCTTAATTTCAATTAGCTTTAGTCCCATTCCCCTCGATGTCTTGCATATCAGTTTCTTCCCTAAGGGTTTTGTCAAAGGATCGGCCAAATTCACTTCTGACTTCACATAATCGATCGATATTGCTCCTTATTTTTGCAATTGTTTGACAACATTGTGTCTTAATTGCACATGGCTATTTTTGCCATTATAGGTCTTATTCTTTGCAACGACTATTGCCGACTGACTATCACAATGTATTGACACTGATGGTGTCGGTTTTATTCCCAAAGGAATTCCAGCTAAAAGGTTTTTCAACCATTCAGCTTCAGTACCAGCCAATTCCAGAGCTACAAATTCCGACTCCATAGTCGATCTAGCAATAATGGATTGTTTGGCTGACCTCCAAGTTACCGCACCACCACCAAGTGTAAAAATGTAACCACTAGTGGATTTTGTCTCATCTGAATCAGATATCCAGTTAGCATCGCACTATCCTTCTAATACTGCGGGAAATCCACTGTAAGTAATACCATAATTTGTGGTACCTCTCAAATATCGCATAAGGTGAGCAATTGTCTTCCAATGATCCTGACCAGGGTTATGAGTATACCTACTCAGACGACCGACTGCGAACGCAATGTCTGGTCGAGAAAAAATTCATTAGATGCAGTAGGCTCCCAATTACTTGGGCATACTGAGGTTGGTCAACAGGATCACCTCTATTTTTCTTTAAGCGTGAGTTAGCTTCATAAGGGGTACTCAATAAGGTCGAGTTATAGTGACCAACCTTCCTAAGAAGTTTCTCAACATAATGTTCATGTGATAGTATAATAATATCACCTTCCCTAATAACTCTATAGAGAATGAATAAAAAACACTTAGATAATTTATAAGCCTTATCACTTTCATAACATACTTATACATACAGGTCTGCTTAGGTGATTCCTAAGTGACTACATTTCCATAAAATATTTATAGACTTTCATAAGTATGATGATGATGTCTCATACATTCAGATATTGGTAAGTGATCTCAAAATATGGATATCAGATATATCCAAAACAAAATTCTCATACCTAATAATTTTTCACGTCATCTTTGAATCTAAAAGATTGTTAGATTTAATCACTTTGAACATGTCAATAAGTGATCTCAGTTTCTATCCTATAGGGAATCGAATTTTTCTCGCTCTAAAAGAAGCCACTTTGTGATCTCTATTAGTCCAACAAAAGTGGAAAACAAAGACACCAAGAATCCCAATAATCACATCTATAAGTTGTGTAGGTCTTAACAAAAATATCCACAATGAATATGTCAACTAAATCACTTGTACATACTAATGCAATATCCCATTAAACTTGATAATTTAGTTATCAACATAACATGTCGACATTTTGAAGACTCAACTTTTATAGAAAGCATAAAAGCGAGAACGACCCCCGCAATGCCTCAAACAACATGCATTCCAAAATCAAGAGTAATGCATGCATCACATATTAATGAAAATTTTACTTGCAAGCTGAAACTCTAAATAAAACAACTTGTTTTATATTGACTATAAATCATTAGCATATTTGTGCACATATAATTCCTCGGATATAATCAATCTTAATTTCACATATATCATTATTGTATCAATATGATATAAATAACAATATACAATTGCATATAATTCACATATACCAATCTCACATATGAATTTTCAACAAGAATAGCAATTAACCATTAACAAATAAATTTATATAGTTTATGGTTATAAACTGAAAATGCAACTCATCATTACTCAAAACAATCAATTCACATTGACAAGAAAGTGTCATACAATGATACAAAAAACCATATTAATGAGTTCATTGAAATTTCATTTGTGAGGAATCAATTCAAAAAGTGGAAATTCAGAACCTGTAGTGTTTTCCTTTTGGCCGTATTTCATGCTTGGGGGCTTTGCTGCAATTTTCACATGGTTTTTTTCTTTCAATAATTCATTGCACACTCTCTTGTGCAGGTGGGAGGACGTGCCTCACCATATATGCCTACGGTTTGGCTTTAGTTCTTCGTCTGCATCATCTCTGTCCTCGCACACCATTGTTTCGGTAATGGCGAGCAGAATCCTTATCTGTGTCCTTGTTTTAGATCTCTCTGGACATGGTCTTCTCACCCACCGTATTATTATCCTTCTCAATGGACGAACCTCGTCAATAATATATTTGTTATTTTATATAATAATTAAACCAGTTTGACATAAATTCGCTCACAGTATTTATCGTCCATCCCAAAATAATTTCACTCAAAATGAAATTGGCACTTTAACAATGCAAAGATGTGTGACACGCGGTATACAAATATATAAACATGGCGAGGAAAAGATATGTATTTGTTCACAACCCTTTCAGTTAATATTAAATATGAAATGAGCATATCCCAATTTTGTCACTCTAAAATTGTGTGTTGAGTATCTTAAATGGAGATCATGTAAATGCAAAGAAATGGAGTATAACAAGTATTCAATACACTGGACAACTACTTTTGTATATCACTGGTGAACACATCAACTAACTATATTCCTCAAGTTTTAATAGTTGCCTAAATTAAAATCTACAATATCAAAAATTTTCAATATAATAATATAATATTTATAAAATAAAACTTATCAGTTCTCACATTATAAAACTCACATATGTATATAAACCAAAATGAATTCTCAAAAGTATGAAAATCATATATCTACTAGAGTCTCATTTAGTTTCAATAAAATAGGACTTTGTTTAGAACCGTGTAAAAGAAGATCATGAGCATCGCATTATAATATGGGCAATTAATCCATGACAATAAAATCTTATCCAGATAACCAGCATTAATTACTCATCTTGGAGATCAATGAACCTGCTAGTATTTGTTTAAACAATAAATTTCAAATACCGTGATAGAAATATAGTCTAAAATAAATTGAAAAAAAAAATTATTCAATCTAAACAATTAATATGGCAATATATGATTTCTCCTTTTCAAGTCACATGGGAAAAGAATAAAGACAACAAAAAGTGCCAATGAAAAACACGGAAGAGACAAATAGTGCAGTCTCACAAAACAAAGCAATGAAGGAAGAAAATGCAGGGAATGGGAATGCTTATCTGATTATTAAAGCAATATCTTGCATAGAGGAAAGGAACGAAACTGCATACCGGAAATAGTGTTTCAAGAACACGCTAAGGAAACTACGTAAAATGAAAAAAACCTGATCGCTTTTTAATTGTTTCCACGATAAATCCTTAAGATTGTTGTTGATGCGCAGAAGCCTTTTTTTTCGAACAATAGAAAATGGCAATGCAGCCAGGACTCAAATCCAAATGGGTTATCATGCCGTCATTTGCGTGGATCGAAATTAAATAGATGATAAATTCTTCAGATTGTAGTAATACACGCAATAAGACAGCAACAAGATAGAGAACCTGCGAACAAAAACAAATGTCAGATAAACAACCGGAGGAGTCTTTCGATGCCCCCTGAAGAATTTATCCGCCTCTACAGCGGAAATTCCCCGAGGTACAACCGGTCTCGTCTTAATCGCAGTAGCGAAAGAGGATTCCGAACTGGCAAGAATGAATTTGATACGCGATAGGAGATGAACCCAGGAGTGTTTATTTCGAAGAGAGAAAGTGATGTTATTTCGATCTCCTCAATAGCTACTCGACCAGCTTTTTATAGGCTACACATCTAAGTAATGAATCAAACGCTCCATCAGCATTTGAAGCCAAAGAAAAACCGAAATTAATAATGAAGATATCAGTTATGAAATGAATTGCCATAAACTGTAGGTTACAAAATAAAACGGATTTAATTTTGCTGTTACAAAATAAAACGGATTTAATGAATTAGCCGTTGTGAAATAAAGTAAAATTAATTCACTGTTACAAAATTAATTTTACAAAACGGTTTGACCAATAATAGCTTAAAATTGGTATTTTAGGATAGGCTAACATAAAACCAAAAATAAGTATAAAATTAATATCTCATTATAGACCCGTGTGGGTACGCTAGCGATCCACGTGGTTCTATGAGCACTAGCGACCCACATGGTTCTGTGAGTGAAAGCGTTCCACGTGGTTCTAGTTTTGAAATATCATTTGTTTTTCAACAAAACACAACACAAAGGAAACAAAGATTCATCCACAACTTGTTTCTACAAGTGTTGCCTCCCTTTCCTTCTAAAGAAATTTTTGTAGTGCTCTAACAAAAAAACCAATGCATTGAGGTAACTCTTCTGTGCCGTGGGCAAAATGGTACTACCTCCCATATCGACAAAACAGTGCCAGGGAAACTAACATTCCCCCACCCCCACTAACATTGTCTATAAAAAAACCACCTCGTAAAAACCTAAAATGCGCATATCTGGAAAAATTTATCAAAACAACACTTGGGGTAACTAGGTAAATTACTCGAAAAAAACATATATATTTTTTGAAAAAACATGGTTGACACAGAAAAAGCGTACATAATATATATATATATATATATATATATATATATATAGGGGACGACTCGGGTACTCGGGTGAAAACACTTGGTTATTGTGAGAATATTAGAATTTTAAATAATAACCGTATGATTAAAAGAATGATTTAGATTACGTCATTAATTACAAGATTTCATGTGAACTTTAATTAAAAAGGAAACGATCGTATGAGATCAATGTTTTTGAAACCGGACCGAAGATTAAACTAGAGAGACCACCAGGTCATGGTTCAATCGGTTCACTCAGTTCAACCATGGTTGAACCGGATGAGTAATAATTAAATAAAAAATAAGAAAAGTATTAAATTTTGGAGAAAAAGTAAATTAAAAAATAAAAAAATGCATTTTCGGACGGTTCAATCCGGGTCAATTGGCGATTCAAATGGGGTTGAACCAAACCACCAGAGTGTCCGGTCCCCGTTCCAACCGGTTAAACCGCCCGGTTCTTACAACATTGTACGAGATATTGTAATTAATGACGTAATTTAAATTGTTAATTTTAATCTGATGGTTTTTATTTAATGTTCTCATGTTCTCACAACAACCAAGTGTTCTCACCCTCAGTTGGCAAAGATCTCGAGGTGGTTGTTTGATTAATAGTATAGTTGAAAAGTTAGTTTGAAGATTTTGTAGTGGTTAAATTGATTAGTTTTAGTAGATTAATAGATTATATCATTTTCACCACCAAAAGAAAAAGATTAGTAGATTATAGCAGATAGTAGAAGATAGATAGTAGATTTATAGTAGTTTTCAAAAATTATAATTATCAATGACAAATATTTATCCCGTGTTTATATATATATATATATATATATATATATATATATATATATATATATATATATATATATATATATATATAAATCTGGAATAAATATTTATCAGTGACAGTTTTGTCATTTTTTTAGGTATATCAATGACAAATATTTGTCATGTGTATTTTTATTATTTATTATTAGTTTGAATAGTCATTAAGACATCTCATTTTTTTCTAAGAGACCAAAGAGTTAGTTTTGAATTTTTGCTAGTGGTTACAAGATAGATAGTAAATTTATAGTAGTCTTTATATTTTCTCCGAACATTTTTCCTTTTATCTCTCCCTTCCTCTCTCACACGCATTCCCATCTCTCTTTTTGCGTCAGCGTTTTTCTCCCTTTATCTCTCTCTATGCATCAACTTTTTCAGTTACTCTCTCTCTTTTCTTTTTTCGGTGATTCCTTTCTCTCTCCGCTTCAGCCATACTTTTTCAAAAAGTATGTATATTTTTTGCGAGTAATTTACCTATTTACCCCAACTGTTGTTTTGATAAATTTTTCAAATATGGCCATTTTAGGTTTTTACCAGGTGGTTGTTTTGATTAATAGTATAAAGTCTTCATATTTTCTCCCAACATTTTTCCTTTTCTCTCTCCCTTCCTCTCTCACACGCCTTCTCATTTCTCTTTTTGCGTGAGCATTTTCCCCCTTTATCTCTCTCTATGAATCAGCTTTTTTACTCTCTCTCTCTCTCTCTCTCTCTCTCTCTCTTTTCTTTCTTCGGTCTGATTCCTTTCTCTCTCTGCGTCAGCCATGTTTTTTCAAAAAGTATGTATGTTTTTTGCGAGTAATTTACCTAGTTACCCCCAAGTGTTGTTTTGATAATTTTTTCAAATATGGGCATTTTAGGTTTTTACCAGGTGGTTGTTTTGATTAATAGTATTAATAGTATAATTGAAGTTGATTTTTGCTTAAAAGATAGATAGTAGATTTATAGTAGTCTTCATATTTTTCTCAACTTTTTCCTTCTCTCTCTCCCCCTCCCCTTCTCTCTTTCTGCGGCAGCATTTATTTCCCTTTCTCTCTTTACGTCAGCTTTTTCACATTGTCTCTCTCTAACTTTTCTTTGTTTTGGTCTGTTTCCTTTCTCTCAGCGTCAGCCATGCTTTTTCAAAAAGTATGTATGTTTTTTTGCGAGTAATTTAACTAGTTACCCCAAATATTGTTTTGTTAAATTTTTTAGATAGTGTTATCTATTTTTTAGTGTTATCTAATCTCAATCTACACCTATATTACCGACAACTCTTCTTTTAACAAATTATTGAGAGAAATGTGTTTATTGAATTTTTTATTATTTCAAAATAGATTTATTAAATAAATTTGACTTTCCTACAATATAATTATTTAATATTTTCCTTTAAATAATTAAATATGCTATCAGGCATTTATTAAAAGTATAGCATAATTATTAACAAAATAAAACAAAAATATACTTCAACACACCACAAAAAATGTTTGATGTTATCTCAAATACCTTAAAAGTCATTTACACCATAATTTTCAATTAATTGATGGGATAACATTTTTTACAACGACAGTGCATATCAATTAAACCCTTATACTTAATAGATAAGTCATAAATTCTGATTTTGGACAATATCTCCAAATTGACCTCCACAGTACCTTCCTTAGATGACATTTTCCATATAAACTCAAACAAATAATGAATGCGCGTAAAAATTAAATGCTTTTTTACTTTATTTATTGACTAAAAATATAAAATTTAATTTCTTATTTACTTGTTTTTTATAATAAATAAAAAAGGTAATATTTAAATAAAAGAGATAGCCCAGGTGCAAGTACAATGGACCCGAGCACACAATAAAACACACTCTAACATTATAAATATGCATACTAGTACAACATATACAAGGTTAAGAAAAAAGAGAGAGAGAGAAACCAGCGAGAGCGGTAAGTGTCTCAGTTTCATGCTTTGCTCCTTCAAGTACAAAGCTGTGTCCGAATATAATTTCCACCTTTATTGTTAAATCTAATCTTAAATCTTCACAAAATTATTCAAATCTCATTTCTTTTTCCCTTGGTACAAAAAGTTTAAATCTCACTTCATTTTAGGCGTAATTTGCTTTTCTTTCATTGTGATTTTGATCTATCGATTGATTGATCGATTCGATCATGTTATTTATTTATTAATTAATATTCAATATTGTTCATTTTTTTAGTGTTATCTATTTGTTTGTGTAACGAAGTGGACGTAAATTTGCATGCAGTGAGTGAGGCAAGAATAATCGCATGATGGTGAGGATCAGGAAGCTTAAAGAAAGGAGCGACGAGATTGCAGCATGCTTGACTTGCGTCCTTTGCAACTACTTCTTCGTGGACGCCACCAAGATCATTGACTGCTTTCATACCTGTGAGCATTTCTATTTCTTTTTAATATTTTTTTTTACTTGAGTAAGAAAATATTATTTTTAATATTATTTTTTAATATATATATATATATAACGTATATTATGAGAGAAGTTTTATAATGAAAAGGCGAGAAGAAAAGTTAATTAAAAAATATATTTTTTAATGAATAACCATTTGACAATATATATATATATATATATATATATATATATATATATATATATATATATATATAATGGATATTAATTACGAGAGAAGTTTTATAATGAGAAGGTGCGAAGAAAATATCACGACCATAAATCAAAATCAAGAATGGTCAAGATTAAAAAAATAAGTCGTGGCACACACACACCGTTTCTAGAGCACTACCGGATCAAAATCACGTACCCATTTGTTTATATTTTTTAATTACCGTCTAGTGGCATATAGTGGCGGACCTGTGTGGTCCTCAGAGGGCCCCGAGAAAAAAATTCAATATATTTACCCCTATCTAATTTTTTTGAACCCACTAAAATTTTAAATTTGTATTATTATTCTTAAATTTTGCACTCAATTGTGTGCTTTTAAAGATTTTAAACCCCTTGATCTCGGGTCCTGGATCCGCCATTGATGGCAAACCATACAAAAATCGAAAACCCACAATGGGTAAATTAACAAATGAAGTATAACTTGTTAATTTATATTATTTTACCATCAAATTATGTATTGTTTTTTTACTTATATTTGAAACTAGAGTAGTATTTGTTTAGAGTTTGATCTGTGAAATTTGCATTTGCTGTGAATTAATGCTTAATAAACTAGACTATTGATCATAAAATTTCTAACAGATCTTTTTTCCTTTGGACTTGTTTAGTTTGCAGGAAGTGCATCTTTGCAAAATTTAGGGAAGAAGATTTAGAATGTTGCCCCGTATGCAACATTTATTTGGGCGTAAATCCCTATGATAGATTGAGGTAATTAGTCCCTCTAACAAATTTATGATGAGATGTCACTCTTCTTCAAGTGAAGGGGGAATTTTATAAACCCACATCTCTTTTATTTTGACATATGGTTGTAAGTTGTTAAAAATATGCATGGAAGGTGTTCCTTTAGATTGGAATGTTGAGTGAAGAAGAGATATCTAATAAATCATTATTTTGGGAATATTCAAAAAAAATATATGTCTATGGGGCAAAGCGGGCGTGTTGGGTGAAATTAAGCACTTGTATACCCCGCCTCATACTTGTGCAGATATCTACTAAACAATCTTTTGAAGTTAATATATATTCACAAACACCTAGATACCCATATATATATATATATATATATATATATATATATATATATATATTTATTAATTTTGTTGAAAAATAATTTTTTGCAAAACACGATTATTTTGCATACAAAATTAGCTTTTCTTATACTGATTTTACAATTCATATATATACAAATACATTTATCTTACTAAATATATGTTGACTTATATTATTTGATGAAAGGAAAAAATAACAACTTCCAAATAACAATTTACTCCATATTCATCCATAAAACTAAGGTAGAATATGCAAACAAGTAACAATTAATACCCCCTGCTAGGTTTTTGGCTTCACCATTTCTATATGATCATGCATGCCTTTGTTATATATAAATGAAGTGTACACAAGTTAGCTTTTTAGAAACACGTGTTCAATGCTAATTAAGTTGTATTTCTTGTTAATTTTATGATTACCAGATCAGACTTCCTGTTACAAGATATTAGGAACAACGCATTTCCCATAGGGAGAGAAAATGAGGCTCTTGAACACCTACCTTTAGCACTATCACTGGCTGAAGCTCCTAGAAAGGTTAGTGCTTCGCATGCATGCATGTTTCTATATATCTTGGTTCCAATACATGTGCTCCTTGATTGTATTATTAGCATTAGGTTATTATACTATATATGCTGCTTTATAACATGTTGCATGTTATATGTTTTATTGTTGTTACTTAACTCTAGAAAGCAAAGGTGGAACTGGGAGCTGCAAGTGGGAGTAAAGTTTTCAAGTCTAAACAAAAACTCATGGAAGAAGAAGACAGTGACTCGGATTTGGAAAGTACGAGATTGCCACCAGGTTATCCGAGACAGGAAGCTGTTTTTGGGGGTGAAAGCATTCGACCTATGGCATTATTTTATGATAATGTCAATAAACCTTCGATTAAGAAAATTTGGTTCACCTTGATTGCTGCTGAAAACCAGTAAGGAAACACAACTTTTGGAACTTGAATTGACAATTTATATCTTGAAATTGAAACCATGCCATAAATGATATTTTGAATATACTATTTCTATATATACTAATTCCAGACTAATATGTTTCAGGGAAGGCAATCCACCGTTGCCTCAAATTTCTTCTCGTTATGTTGTAATGAGGTAAGTTCCTTCACATTTATTGAACTCATGCATGTATGTATATTAGCAAATGAAAATATTCTTTTCAAAGCAATGTAGTGTGTCATTATCCAGTTGAGATAACCATGCTATATAAGGGTGAAAATAGGTTAGAAGTGATAGATTTTCCTAAGTTATAATTATGAGTCTTACATACACATGCTAGGTTATTATGGGGATTCACTCTAAATGACTATGATAGGTTGAAGTACTCACTGTATTCATTATTAATCGATTCACACTCACACACACCTAACTAGCCCAAGAAACCGTGGTCTGTTTTCATAACTTTGGCAATAGGCAAAGATCACCTACTCCACGCCTCAAAAAATCGTGGCCAAAACCGTGGTCTAAAGTTTAGGCCACATTTTTCTCACTTCCGACAATGGTTTTCTGGTGTTGCCTAAACTACTTTTTGTTGTAGTGTCTTCACGTCCAATTATAGGTCTTTCCAATTTTTCCTTTTTTCTTCACTCTAATGCATGCAATGCAGAGTTTCCCTTACCACATTAATCGTTTAAAACAGATCTTGTGGAGGGTATGATGATAGTTTATTTGATCTTTCTTCACACAACTAGTCTTTACTCTTTAAGCCAATTATATTTATCCAAAATTGCCAAAATGAAGAAATTCGATATTCTTTGGCCAAGATAATGTGGATTTTGCATTATACATCAACTGTATTCATTGTAAATACAAAGAGCATTTAGAGATTAATTTTTTCAGGCTATGCTTTTGATAAAGAATCTGCGAATGAATATTTGATTCTATACTGCATTTATACCATGTCACTAGGCTATGTGAACTGAATTTAGATATGTGCCTACTAGAGATACATATACTGATCACGTATTATATTATCAATAAGCTAAATAGATTTAAGCTTTTAATGTAGTACTAGAATATGGAAATATGCTACAAAAATTAATTTTGGTACTTAACAATACTAGAAAAAGTTCAAATAGCGGCGAAAATTTATAGACGAAAAAAGTGGAAACCCATCTCTAAATCTACCTTTAAGTGTTAGCGACATCCAACTTGAAAATCAATTTGTCTCTAATTACCTTTGCTATTTCAATTTTTAGTCGTGTAATATTTTTGGTAGAAATATAGATCTAACTGGATTGGAATGGAATATTATGATTTCTCACAGTCGATCTCTACATTTTGCTACAGGGATGGGAGTGTGCCTGTCTTTTATATATGCAGATTTTTGATGGAAAAACTAGAATTGGAATCTGAAGATGAGGTACATTTCTTTGTTAGTATTAGTTGTATATCTGACATGCATTAATTGATAGGATTCGGAAACATATGAGCGTCAAATTAGACTACAGTCAGTGGCTTACTTACTTACTTAAAAAAAAAAGGAAAGAGTCCAAAAAATAATAAAAATAATAAGCGCGAGCGCGTGTCGGTTACGAGCCACGTGTGAGCAGTTGCGTCGGTGCGCGTTTATTTTTACCGTTTTCTTTTTAGAGAAGTGAGGGTAAAATAAAATCGGTTTTAATAACTTACGCACGTGCGTGTTCAAATCGCGTACGCGTTCCTAGTCTTAAGGCGAGCGCGTGTTTCGTTTCGAGTCATGTGAGTGGTTGCGTCGGTTCGTGTTGTTTTACCGCTTCTTTTAAGTATTATTAGTGACAAAAAAAAATATAGTAAAAATAAAATCAGTTAACCTATGGTGTCAGAGTCCAGTCAATTAATGTTGTGTTATGGATTCACAGTCTAAGTATCAATAATCAATAATAGTATTACATTATTCTAAGACATGCACTCATAATTGAGTCGATACTTTTCTCAATCACAACTATAATACATGCATCTTATGTAATACAGATTATGCTACTTAACATGTTGCTCAATGTTCAATCATATGTTACTTTTTTTTTGCAGGTGGAGATTAAATGTCTGGGACAAATAGTGTCCCACGAAATGCGAGCAGATGTTTTAAGTACTTTGTGGCAGCAGGAGATAGCATTATTCGCGGGATGGAAACCTCGAAACGTTGGCCCCCCAGAAGATGAATGTCTCAAAATCCTACACTATGGTCGGAAGGTCCAATCCCCTTGACTAAGGTTCCCCAACCCCCGCATTATGTATGCTGAGATAAGATATATATGGAGAACTTGCGCTTTTTCTTATTCTATCATTTCAATAATTTTATGTGTCCGTGTGACTTGGCCACAGGACACATAAGTACCTTCATACTTTGGTTGCTGGATATTTTCATTTTGACATTTGAACGTATAATGTTATTGGATAGTTTGGTTAATGCTTGTTTTTGTTGTGGTTTAACAATTTGGTTTACTCTATGATTGACTTTTACAAGAAGCATGTAATTGCAGATGAAGAGCTCAAAGTTCGCCTATCATATCATCTAGGTGAAAATCAATAGAATCAAATCTTTTGAGCATGAACCTACAATGATGGGGTGATTGTGTTGAGAGAGATAATTTGATGTTTCTTTCGCGGTAATGGCTAGGGTTTGCAACCAACGCAAGTCGCGTACTATGTGTGACTTCATTTGGTGGATGGATATTTACGTTCCTCAAACCGTCTCTTTGATTTTTCATCTTTCTCCCACCTCTCTCACATTGCCCTTCGCCCCCTTCCCCTGTCTAGCTCTATCACGAGGGGGCGATCATCCTCCATACTCTCACTGACGAACATTCCCCTCCAACCTAGACAACCATAAACCCCCATACTCTTACCCATGAAATTTCCACAGGAGAGAATCCCACCTAGTCACTCCCACCAAAAATTGATCAACTAATTACCTCTCTCTACTTTCTAAGCCTTTATTTATTGTACTAACCTAACCAATAAACTACTCTTAACACCTTAACAGGCCTACTCTCAACTGACAAGCCCTAACTAACCGAGGCTGACACACTTGGTATCTTAGTCTTAGGCCCATCCTTATTTTGAGGAAGCCCTCTGCTGGTTTCAGTCTTCATTCGCAACTAAATTATGCCATTTTCATGAAATAATACAGACTTGGATGTCCTCCTGGTACACTGTTTTGTGAGATGTGATGATATAACTAATATGCACCTGTCCCTCTAATCATCAGATAACTGTGAAAAAGAACATCTTATTCTCAACATGGTATTATAACTCTCATACGATCAACTGGTCAAGAATTCAACCCTTGCTACCCCTTTTTCACGATCAAGTTGAAAATCTGTACACCATAGCGTGCGCATATGCACTTCCACGCTTAATATTTATATGGCTCTTGCATGAAGAGATCTGTTAAAGATATAAAATAATTCATGTAACTTCACCCAAGGACACACCGTATCTCTTGCAATATCCAGGAAATATTTCATTATATAACTATTGCAGCTTAGACAAAGAGAAGAGGGGCGAGTTCGAGACGGAGTAAACGGTTTCATGCAACCATAATTGATTTTGATCCAGAGCCAGATAAAGAAAGAACCAGAGTTCACGAGATAGAGAAGACAGAGAACAAAGAACAGAAATGAAATCCTGACAATAGGGGAGAGGAAATTCCCGAGAGAACAAGGTAAGAAAAAATGCATAGAAGATGAAGAAATGCCTGACAGAGATGTTAACAACAGCAGAAACCTAAGATTTTGGGTTGTGAAGTAGCACAACAAAAGTATACTATTTTTCTGAGCACTAAAATGCCCTCTAGACCGCTATTTCAGCCATGGTCCTGGTGGCATTTGTAGGATTTCTGTCACGCCAGCAATGGGAAATGGCACTGCCATGGCTGCTTTTGATAAAACTGTTCGAAAGCCCATTAAGTTTGAAGCTTGAGCAAAGTACAGACCCACGTTATCTTCTGGTGAATTTGAACTTTTTTATTAGAAGAAAGGAGCTAACTAGTAGGAGAAAGCATGCAACAGTTTTGTATCTGTAAGTTTCCAACATTGTGGAACAATTTTCAGACCGTGTGTTAAGCCACTAGTATTCAGGTGAGCTAATCAAGTTTTCCAAACAGATTCACAGAACAAAAAGTTGTCCATGGTGTGCCAGTGCTTGACCTTGTAAACCTAAGGGACGGGGTTCAAATCTCCTATGGGACAATTATGACATGGTCATTAGTGCTGCTTAAATAATACTACTATATACCCTTCCCCGTTTAGAAAAAACAGAACAAACAATCTAAACTAGACATATGTGTGGAGTAAACATTATGAGATATACCAAAAAATTTAATATTAAAATGGAGTTACTATCAAAATATCCAAGATAAATATGGAATTTAATATTTTGGAGAATTGACTTTCTTTGGTTATCTTTTCAGTATTTCAATTGTCTGACACTACCAAGTTTCAATACTTAACTCACCTACTTATCTCTTAAATTTTACATCGAGAAATAATTAATGAGCTAGACACAACAAATGACTAACCAAAAGAATCAACTCCTAAAAGCAACCGGAGCAAAATCTAGCTACATTCACATATAATCAAAATAACAAACATATCATATCAATGAATACTGAAGCTAATGCAATTCAAAAGCACATCAAAACAAAAAGGTAATAGTGACACAAAGAATTGGAACTCAAATTACACAAAATGAATAATTCAATTCAATCTAACCAAGAACTACACAAGGTTGTAAAGGGAATCCATTCCAAACTAACAACATGGTAAAACTATAAATTGCAGGGGCATTTCACATTTTCGTGTAACCAACCAAATGCTAAAAAGTGAGATTCTATTTTTCAACTAATATACTATATGCAAATCAAGAAAGAGAGAAAGAAAACGAAAAGAACTACATTTACATTCTAGTGTACCCTGTTCTCTTGGTTGGGCTACCACCAACAACTGAAAGCAATCCACCATCGAAGGCTTCTACTTCATCAATATACAAATCATCAGTACTCCGAAAAGCCGCATGCAAAACAACCACCGCGGCACCAACAAGAACCGACACCAAGACATTAAGCCAAACGCCGGTGAGAACAAGCGCGACGACGGTGAGTATCGAGAGGGCGGCGAGGATGAGGCGGTCGTCGAGGGTGCGGCGGAGGATCACAATAGGGCGGTCACGGAAGAAGAAGAGGAAGAACCAAGCGGCGAAGACGGCGAGGAAAACGATGAGAGAGAGTGGATGCCAAAGGAGGCTGAGAAAAAGGATTAAGAGGATGATTGTGGTGTAGTTAACGCGGAAGTGGTTGAGGTTGCGCTTTACGCGGAGAGTGGCTTCGTTGAAGGAATAAGGGCGCGTGAAGGAGTGAAGGGTGAAGAATTCGATCCATGGACGGTGCGTGGGGTAATCGGAAAGTGTAGTGGCGCGTGGAGAAAGGTAATGAGAAGGGAGGGAGTTGTAAGTGGGTGAAGTTGGTGTGGGAGTAATGGAAGACATTGAATCTTCAAAGATCAAAACCCTCTATTATTCTCTTGCTGCTTTCTATTACTACTATTTTTGTAGTGGAAGAGGGATTAATTATTAAGATCTAAAGATCTAATAACCCCAATTTTTGTGTGGGTGTCGCGTTGCGCTTTTTCTTGCCGCGTCAATGTCGTCTCGCGCTGGTTTCGTACTTTCCTTCTTCTTCTTCTTCTTCTTGACTTCTTTGTTTTCTTTCTTTCTTTTGGTATACAATATGTCATCTTTAACTAGTTTTTTACTCGTTCATACGCAAAGGTGATACTGTGTGGTCAGTGTATTGTCATAAAGTCATAATAGTAATATAGAAGATAATCATAAGTTGTGAACAATGTCCAGAATGTATGATTTGAAATTCAAAGTTTGAAGAGATAGGTATTATGTCATATAACGTACAAATAAAAATTATATTGAGTCGAAGAAATTAAAGGAGATTGACAATCAGAATTACATTGATCCATAATAATGTATTTGGACATTAGAGGTAAAATATGCATCCCCATTGACCCTCCCGTTTGCATCCTTGTTGCCCCTCCCGTTGGCACTCCCGTTGGCGCTCTCGTTACCTCTCCCGTTGGCGTTCTCGTTGTCACTCCCGTTGGCACTCATGTTGGCAGTCTCGTTGGCACTCCCACTCTCGTTGCCACTCTCGTTGCCACTTCCGTTGACACTCCCATTGGCATTTTACTCGTTGGCCCTCCCGTTAGCACTCCCATTGACGCTCTCGTTGCCACTCATGTTGGCAGTCCCGCTCTCGTTGCCACTCCTGTTGGCGCTCTCGTTGGCATTTTACTCCTTTTTAGTAATTATAAAATAGTTATTTGGTAATTTTTTGTAGTGGTTAAATTGATTGATTTTATTTTTTATGAAAAAATTGATTGATTTTAGTAGTTTTAATAGAGAGATTATAGTAAATAATTTTTTTTTATATTATTCAATTATTGAGTATAATATCAATTTAATAATTTATTTTTTTGGAAATTTTGGTCTATGAAAATTTTGTTAAAGGTATAGGTTTTCCTAACAATTAATAGTGGTTAAATTGATTAATTTTTTTAATAGTTTAAGTAAATTATAAAAATGATTATTTTTTTTAAAATAGTTGTGTTGGAAAAAGTTTAAAAAAAATCGGTACTCCCGTTGGCACTCCCGTTGCTACTCCCGTTGCTACTCCCGTTGGCAATTGGCACTCCCATCAGTATTTTACTCCTTTTTAGTAATTATAAAATAGTTATTTGGTAATTTTTTGTAATGAAAAAAGAAAGTTATTTTTTTAGTCAAATACCGACATCAAAAAATGAATTTTTTTTAAAATAAATGAAAAACAATCAGGAAAAAAAGAAATGTGATATAAAAAAATTAGAAAAAAGAGATTTTAAAAAAAAAGGGAAATTGTTTTTGAAAAAATTCTGACGGTATTGCTGCCCTTTGCAGCTTTTCAACTTTTTTTTTACCAAACTTTTCTACTTTCTCTATGTGGCAGCTTTTGTACTTTCTACTTTTTCTGTTTTTAATTTATTTTTGACTTTTGGCAGAATGTATATTTGTCTTTTAGTGTGAAAGGTCTAAAATATCCAAAAAATTGAACACGTGGCAGCTTAGTAGAATATCTAAAAATGTCATTTTGTCGGTGTGTGTTTTTATTATAGAGAAAGTAGATAAGAAAAATTGATCGCAGTCCGAAAGGAAAGTTAAAGTAACCTCTTATGAACTCGGAACTCAGCCTAAGTGGTTAATGCATTTTATCTTAAGGGGCAGACTTGGCTAATACTCGGGTTTGATTCCCAACGATGGAACAAATTGGAGTCAGACTTTACTTACCTCCCGGTCGAACTCCGGATTATTCAGGACCCCTTTCCTCTGAATACCAGAGGGGGTCAAAGACCCTCGACCAAAAAGGAACCTCTTAGGTCAAAATCTATTCCCAAACATTAAAGCTATAATATTATTGATGATGGGGCTTAGAAAATGTACTATGATTATTACTGTATTGATCTCAAGCTTAGATATTATTTTCTTAGGTATCATTTCCTTTGGTCCACATATAAATGTATGTCGTTACGCTTTTTTTTACGGAAACCAAATCACTTCTTTTCATTATAAAGAGTATCACGAATAAGGTTAGAATGTAATCAAAAACATGAGAACAAGCAAAAAATATTGATGCTCTCGCAAGCAAATGAGCAACAACATTGACTTGTCTCCGGACAAAACTACACCTATAGTTTTGATGAATAGATAAAATAGACTTGCAACTAATAATGATAGAGCCTATTTCCGTTGTCATGAGATGGTTTCCGTTGATGCCATTAACCACTGGAAGACAATCCAGTTCAATGGTAGCTCGCTGGACTCCTTGCTCAATGAGCCACTTGATAGCCTCATACGCACCTGTTGCTTCAGCTTCTTGGGGGGTTGGAATGCCATTAAACTTCATGGTTTTTCCTGCCACAAATTCGACTTTATCGTTCCTAACATAAAGACCCAAGTCAAACATAGCTTCTGGTTCAAAAATTGTCGCGTCGACGTTACATTTCATCTCTCCAATTACTGCCTTCGACCATGCGACATGGCTGGGAATTGGACGATCACGCGTAGCATTAACGCCCACATTGCGGACCTCCTCCCAATCAAACAAGACGTCCATAACTATTCTGGCCGAGACACTAACTGGCCGGTCAACCTGTTCCCAAACTCGATCGTTGCGACGTTTCCAAATACACCAAAACTACATAGCCATAGACTTTGCTTGATGTGTACTTCCGCAAGAGAGCATCGCAAAGAACACCGCGTTAAACCCAACACCATGCTGCAACTTCTCGCTAACAATGTTCCAAAGACTAGCATGTCGCCAAACCTCCTCCGCCTTCTTACAACCAAAAAACACATGAAGCTCATCCTCATCATATTCCTTGCACTGAGGACACACTCGAGGACACTGCACATGTCGTTTCTGAAGATTGCATCTTGTAGGAAAGCATCCTCTAGCCATGCGCTAAAGGAGTAACTTGACCTTTTGTGGGATTCGCAACTTCCAAATAGACATCCAACCGCCCTCCCTCCTCAAATGAGTATTGTTGATAATATCCTCCATAATCATGTAATAGGCGGACCTAACCGAATAAACACCATTCCTGCTCTTATTCCAAATAAGTGCATCATCCTCATGGAGGCATAACAAAGGGATACGCTTCACACAAGCAGCTTCCTCACTTACAAAAACCTGATCACCAAAGTATTATTCCACCCACCTCTTTCCTTATCAATAAGATCACGAACACAGAGATCCTCGCGGCCCAAAACCACTGAACTGCGCACAAAGGAATCGCCTCTACCCTTTATCCAAGGGTTCGTCCACACATTAACACGGTTACTGTTCTCCACTTTCCATCTAGCTCCTGACCTCACTACCACCTGAGAAGCGTGGATACTACGCCAAACATAGTTGGGATTATGGCCCAAGCGAGCCCCCATAAAGTCCCCCGTTGGGAAATATTTAGCTTTGAAGGCGCGTGCAACTATAGTATCATGGTCGGTAGCAAGCTTCCAGATAACTCTATTTTATATAGAGTTATTTATGCGTCTAAGACTTAAATCAATGTGACTTCTAAGTAATATTGTTGTTAAAGTAGTTTTATGTTTTGTTTAGAGTAAAAGAGGGTTAGGAACTGATTTGTGATCATTTGGCACTTTTAATGCCCCATGTTGTATTTTAATGTGTTTGTTCAATGCCACATCATCAGATGCCCCAGCAGTCAAATGCTCCAACAATCGTGATAGACTAAAGAGCCCCAGCAATCTGATGATGAGGTCATGATGACCCAAGCAAGATCATGGCCTAAGTGGATCATCTCAAGCTCCACTTTATGAAACATAATAGCTTGCAAGTTGCACTTTTTTAGGACACTTGTCAATTCGCTATAGGACCTCTTCTCTTTAATAAAGCAAAGATCAAATCAACTTTTGAGACAATTAGGAAAAGTAAACCCTAACTTCATCTAAAATTAACCTTGGTGCCCAAGACAACTCCACTCCAAGAGTCCTATAAATACATCTCCTTCTCCTCATTTGAAGATATACCAAGTTAGAGAATTAGAATCACTTACACTTCAAAGGTATGAAGGAGGGAGAGAAATAGACAACTTCTCTTTCTACTTCTACACCATTTCGTGTTGCTGTTTGATTGCTGTGAGGTGAATTCTGGAGCATTACTAGGCGGATTTTTGGAAGGAAACTTCAACCGTGTAATTCTTTCTTTATTTTCTTCCATTTGTATTATCAAACATATGAACATGATTATCTCTGTTTGTATGTGCTCAGTAATGTCTAGCATGAGCTAACTTCTCTAGTTGGGATGCTTTAACTTTGTAATGATCTTTTAACTAGTTTTATGTTATATATTGATGTTTGCATTTTAGTTCTTGCATTTTAGTATAGGTTTCTTAGGTAGTCTTTGTCTATAAATACCATTAGTATAACTTTTTTTACACACCCAATCAATAAAGGAAAAGTCTTTACTTATTTATCTTTCTTTTATAGCTTTTAGCCTTTATTTTCATGTAACGTTAGTTTAATAGTTCAACCTTCTATACCAAACACTCACTGGAATAGTTTAGGAACTCGCAACTGAAAAAAAAAAAATTCTTTCTCAACGTAATCACTTGTAAGAAAAATTGATCATTGTTTACTGGTGCGAGTTAGATAAAATAACACTTGAGCAGCTGAGCAAACAACTGATCAAGCAAAGAGCCGATTAGCCTAACAAACAACTAATCAATTGATCGACTTAGCAAATGACTAGTCGGGCTAGCCTTACATGAACATTATTACTTCAGCTATCATCTGTAAAGAAGAGGTCTTTATGTAGATCTCAAATGAATACATTTACTTAGGTTTAATATTTGTAAAGAAGACCGAAGAAAATCAGAGATTCAACTATATATTTCACTAGAGAAAGAAAAGGCAAATTACTTTATTTTGTCATTGAAACTTTTTGTTTGAATCAAATTTTGAAAGTCTCAAAAGTCAAAACCATTCATTTAGAAACACGGCATACGATTATTCAGATAAATTTGTTAGATTTTATCAAGATGCATTAATATTTTCTTCATACAAACGAGTAGTAGGAAACACATGAATTTTACATGTAATAATAAGGTGAAAAGAAAGCAACAGAAAATGCTGGATGTCACATATTGGTCTAAAAAAATTTTGCTGAAGAAAATTATCACAACTCACAACTCAAGTGTGATGTGTGAAGCATGACTTGTTCATCACACTTCAATGAGATTATCAAAAACATAAAAAATGAGTGTGTGAAATACAGAATATTATTTATAGTTGCTGTACCAAAGTTAATTATCTGGAAAACATTCTCACAAATCATGGAAGAATTTGTAGTTCTTGATATCCTCCACTATGAATCTGACAGCACCAATGCAACCCAAGATAGCAACAATTGAGAACCAGGTAGCTATTAAGATATTTAATGGCTTCATCAAAAGGCCAAGTTTGGAGTTCTTGGTTATATTTCCAGCTTTAAGGTATGCTAAAGCAGGGAACACAAAATCCAGAGGAGTAAACCCGATTGCCCCGCAGATAGATACGAAATCCCCGAAAAACGGCATAGCTGCAGCAATAAGAGTAACAAGAACCATGTATAAGGAAGTAAAAGTGAGTCTTCTCAAATGATTTCTTAGAGGAAAATGGCTGGTAGATTTGTTAGACCCCATTTTTTCTTCAAAATATGCATATGTTGGCCTGCAGTATATCTGAAAAATGATGCAAGAAGCTCATTATTAGTAAAAGCATTTGAACCATAATAGATTTGTAAGAAGCACTAACACAGGCATCGGACACGACACGGACACGGACATGTAGCCACCGGTAATAATTTGAAAAATAGGTGTAATTGAAGTGTCGGTGTCGGTGTCCAACAGGACACGTGTTGGACACAGGACACATTTTCAATTTGAAGTGTTGGTGCTGCATATCATAAATAAACTGTAAGCCAATGCAAGAGAAGAGAGACTTTACCTGAAAGCATCCACATATTTGAATAGTTGCAAATAAATTTGCCATAACTACAGTCCATTCTGGAATAGACAAAGAAGCTAAAATATAAGGTTGGACTTGTGATCCGAAAGCCCAATATCCACAGAAAGCCAACTGCCAGTAAGATAAAACAATGACAATGTACGCTGCTGATATGCTTTTATACAAATTCTTCTTTGCAGGCTCTCTCACTGTGTTCTGGAAAGGAATCATAATTTGTCATTTTATATGGTGCTAAGTGTTCTCTTTTTTTAAACTATGCACAAAAAAAATAGAGAATGTTGTATCAGAAGCATTCGATACCTGTATTTCTGGAAGCATTGCATCACCAAATGAAAAGGCAATGGTTCCAAGGGCATTGAAGGCTTTGAATGACTTGGTAGCAGAATTACCTTGCAAACTGTAACTCACTGATGTTCTGTCAATCTTCTTCCCTAAGAGATGTTGGAAATTAGAAACTTAATGTGCTATAAACACATGAAGATCATGAATTGAAATCCATCACTAGCAGCCTACCATTATACATTGTGACACCAATTGTTGTAGCAGCAAAGCCAATTGTGCTGAAAGTGCACAGTGCATTTACCCATCTCAGTGAGTGAATATTAGGGAGCTGAGAGAGTAATAGTTCAAATATCCCAAAGAAAACAATAAAATGCTGTAGGGTCAATTTTCCATCTGAGTCATAGTGCTTGTACACTGCCTGTAGCAAACCAGAAATAATAAGGAAAGAAATGAGTTTTTTTCACATTAAAAATATATAAATGGAAGGGAAAAAACCATGGAACATTTATAATTGTTGTCTCATATCATTGCAAAAAATCTGGTTTGATTTGATGCATAACCTTAAGGCTGCTACCAGCTGCAATCTGGATAGCAATGTTATTTCCAAGAGAAGCTATCTGTTGGAACAAGGCAATAGACCAGTACCCCCAGAATCCTTCAAGAAAGCAAAGAATATTATTACTGTTATGGATAATATGCTTCTCCATAATATTAACAGTAAGAGCAATTAATTAATACCAACCAAAAATACTATGTGCAAGATGTCTATAGGTAAGGTGCTTCTCCCCATTCCATTTCCACAAAGAAGCAATCAAAATGCTAGAGTACCAGGTGGCTAGTGTTGCACTCACTAGACTACTCACACCTGAAATCAGTAAGAACTGTTATAAGAACTGACCAAAAAACAGTATTAAGTATCTAACCTAGTTATTTAGTAGTTAAAAAATGAAAAAAATAATTGTGTATTACCACCACCTGATTAATTACTTCAAATCCTGATCATATATAATCAAATAACAAGGTGAGAATTGGATTGCTTATGCATATATCTGTTGTGCTTATAATTCTCATGATGAACCAAACAAGGTGAGAAGTGAAGTGAAAGGACTAACCAAGAGGCCAACCGAGAGAAGCAAGAGCAAAAGGCAAGGGGGCATAAGCTGCAGGGGTGGCAATAGTGGTGGCAACATGGAAAGCTGCGTGCTTCCATGTTCCTTTACCACTCACTTCTTCCTCTGCACCATTTTCCTCTGCTTCTCTCGCTACCTCCGGTGTTGACCTACGGTTTGGGGAACCCATTCGGTTTTAGTTCCTATTACTATGCTTGTGCTTCTCCCCTCTATCTTTATGTATTCAATATTCAATATATAACATTATAACAGTCAATGATTTTCTTCCTTTTCATATTCTAGTTGGAGTTTACAACATTAGTTTTTCATAGACTACTGATATAAATAAATCTAAACATATGCATATTTCTTCTCCATGCCTGTTGACTTTTCCTTACATGGAGCCGAAACCTTGGACAAAAGGAAAGGAAGCCAGTTATTTTAAAATATTTTGTCTTTATTTAGTAAAAGAAACAGATTGCATATAACCTAGTAGATAGTGATTAAGCATGTCAATAGTAGATAAATTAGCTTATAGTGGATGAGTTGCTAGCAGATAGCTTAATAGAACGAGCTTAAGGTGTTTTTATGGATGCAGACGGAGTGACAAACATCACCCATATTATAAACATTCATATTTAATTAGGATTTTAGCAATTAGTTAGCATCAGCTTGCTTCTAGTTATAGTTTGTTAGATTGTTATAAGTAAACTCAGCTAGGTATGTTAATGTATATACACTTAGTTTGTAGTTTGTACATGAAAGTTATCAGACTGAATGAAATATAGTTACTTCTAATTACTGCAGGGGTGGTACAGTGCCAGCCCTCTAAAGTCTCACATGTGGCGGACCCAGGACCCCGGGGTCAGGGGTGTCAAATTTTTTAAGGCCGGTGTCAAATGGGTGCAAAACTTGGTCTACTAGTACAATTTCAAATTTTCAGGGGTGTCAAAATTAAAATTTAAGGAGATTTAGGCTATTTATATAGGGTGTTTAGTGCAAAAAAAAAATCCAGAGGGTTCAGTTGAACCCCCTGGTTACATGCCAGGTCCGCCACTGCTCACATCCAAATGCTAGTGAACGTGGAAGCTTGAAATATAGTTACTTCTAATTCGACATGCTTTTACAAAATGTGGCTGTGGTGCCAAGCAGTGCACCGGCAATTGGGGGACTCTAAATCGTGGAGATAAACCTAGTATTACGCCCAATTTTATTAAAATTGAGAGTCAGCGCATGATCATTAGGATGTTGAAAGATCGTAACTCGAGGATCGTAGCACGTATCATATGATCTATTAATTGGGAAAATGTATACTCATATACATAATTATATGCTCATATGCATAAAAATGAAACTAATCACAAATATTAAACCAAGTTCAAAACCAAAAATTCAATAAGTTCATAATCATAACCATAAATTCGTAAGTTCATCAATTACCGAAAAAACTAAGTTCAAACAAAATTCTCAATAACTCAAAAAACTAAGTTCATATCTATAAATCCAATCTACAAACAACAATTCTAGATATTTATGATATTATCCAATCCGCATCAGCATAGTCATCTTCATCACTAGACTTGTTCTGGAGTCAACCAGAGGGTCCCATTAGCAAAACCAGGAGGTGCGCTTAGCAAGTCATATGGATCAGCCCAACCAATTCAGCCCATATCCACATCATGCGAGCCCAACACGCTTGGACGGTCAAGATCGACTCTACCCATCCGACGATCCGCAAGAGGGCACGATTTCCTATAAATACAGGCAAACTTTGCCCTTAGAAAGGTTGAATCTCTAATCCTTATCCTTCACTCTTATATTCTATATACTGACTTGAGCGTCGGAGTGGCTTGCATGTACCCCCCCGGGCGCTCATTGACCTCCTGTCAGGACAGCAAGAGACCTGACCTCCCGTCAGGACAGCAAGTGTCCTGACCTCCCGTCAGGACAGCAAGAGACCTGACCTCCCATCAGGACAGCAAGTGACTTGACCTCCCGTCAGGACAACAAGAGACCTGACCTCCCGTCAGGACAACAAGTGACCTGACCTCCAGTCAGGACAGCAAGAGACCTGACCTCCTGTCAGGACAGCAAGAGACCTACCAACAGCAGACGACCAAAAAGCTGCTCGGTACAGAACATTGGCGACCACAGTGGGAGATTTCTATCTTTCACATCATCACTACTTGAACTTTTCTCTTGCTGCTCCATGGCTTCCATAGGCAGACCCCGGGTTCAGAGCATTGCCATACTCGCACCCCCTGACCAGAGGGTACTCCTGAGGGCAACGTCATAACCCTACCTGACGAGGGAAGACCAGCAGAGTGCTAAGACATGCCCAACCCAGCGCCCAGGAGGGCGCCTGGCAGGGCGCCATGACAACATCAGGCAGCGCCCATGAGGGCGCCTGGCAGGGGAACCCTTCCTCCAACAACGGTGGCACCGAAGACACCACCAGGGATCGCCATCGAGGAGATCCCCGACCGACGTAGGCATCAAGAGTTTGACTAAGAAGACACCTCCCCTCGAAACTCAAGAAGGTTTTCGGAAGAAAGACCTTTCACTCGAAGGGTGGATGGATGCCGAATCCCAAGGGCCTTGGAGAAGCTGCCAACTCTCAAGAAAGAAAGGAGGGAACCCAAGACCCCGACAAGGTCGCTTCTCAGAGTACACCCTCCTAAACACATCCCAGGCTGAGATCCTTGCCGAATGCGTCGACAAGGAGTTCCGGGACATCGAACAACCCGAACCTCTCGTGCAAAGGAAAGGCTGCACCTCTAAGAAGAGCTAATCCATTCCCTGTATGTGATTGAAGAAGAGGATGAAACTCGCGACTCCAAATAAGGAGCAGAGCATCAGGACTCGGGTCTAAGGCTAGGCCTAGTTATGAATTTTGTTGTTTGAGCACAAAAGCAGAATATCAAGAAAGAAAAAAGGTCCAACTCCATAGTCAGGAGTGGAGCGAGACAAATCTGAGACCTAACATACCATGCAGAGAGGGACTTCCTGGATCGCAGGGGGCAACCTCAACATTAGCTCAAAGCCAAGTTCATCTCTCCATGTAGGGGAGTCAAGGGTGTGATGGCGCGCTCATCTTCCTAAAGCAAAGCAGGCAAGTTCACGGCACCCACCCGGCAGGAACCCAAGGTATGAGACCAAGATGTTTTGGGTAGCAAGCGCTAAGAAAGGCGCGGAAGTCATGCAAATGACAAGACCATGAGGTCACAGACACCAGAGATACCCACCTACGAGGGTGATCTCTAGTTTGCAGTCCATAACTTCGTCCATGCTTATCCGATGAAGGCGTGTGAACATGCGTTGGAAAGCTAAGAAGGAGCTACAATTCTCATGTTGAGCTCAAAATCCAATTCGGACGTCTCCGCACCAAGGAAGGGCGCCCATGAGGGCGCCAGCAGTATACTTATCCGAGGGATCGAGGCGTGTGAACATGCGTTGGAAAGCTAAGAAGCTTAGCTACAATTCTTATGTTAAGCTCGAAATCCAATTCATACGTCTCCGCACCCAGAAAGGGAAACAAGCTGACGGCACTCACAAGCTCTTGAGAAAATAAAATAGTGCACGAGCACGTGAGCAAATAACATAGTGCGCGAGCACACGAGTGCATGAGCACGTAAGCAAATAAAAGAGTGCATGAGCATGTGAGTGCATAAGCACGTAAGAAAATTAAAGGATGCATGAGCACGTATGGCAGCACACGGAAGGACGCCTGGCAGGGCGCCAAGGCAGCCACAGGCGGCACCCAGGAAGGCGCCCAGCAGGGCGCCACCAACGGAAGAAAGGGAACCTCCCCCTACTTGCGCATGGTAGAAAACAATTGCTCCAACGACACGAGCAGCTGACTAACTTAGCAGGCCCGACAACGACACGAGCCGAAAGGGCGACCTAACTTACAAGGGCATTCTAAACGACAACGTCAAGTCAAGACCATCCTCCGAAATAATCCCGACTTAGGGGGCAACGGCGGAACCGGGTCAATGTTCACCAGAGACATCGCCGGGGATCACCATCGAGGAGACCCCCCCGACCGACGCAGCTCAACACCAACGCAGGACGGCAGCAAGAAGGATGATCTGGCTTGATTAGGCACAGAAAATGCAACACCCTCAGGGACGACATTAAAAAGCAGATCCATGACACTGGTCCCTAGCAGTAACACTTATTCCCAAAGGAGGGGGGCAATGCTAGTTTGAGATCCTACCCACCGGGCAGGGAGGGACTGCCTGGATCGCAGGGACACGAGTCGACCTACTCGGTTCATAAAGCGGCTATCAAGAGACGTTGCAACCTCTAATGGGTGAGTTAAATTCGGATAGATTCTGAAAAACTCCTATTAGAGTCCCTAGATGGGCGAAGTGACATCGCAAGATGTCACAACCTCGAAGCGGCATATCGAAAAGGTCGCAACCTCTAATGGGTGAGTTAAATTCGGATAGATTCTGAAAAACTCCTGTTAGAGTCCCTAGATGGGCGAAGTGACATCGCAAGATGTCACAACCTCGAAGCGGCATATCGAAAAGGTCGCAACCTCTGATGGGTGAGTTAAGTTCGGATAGATTCTGATAAATTTCTGTCAGAGTCCCTAGATGGGAGAAGCGGCATCGCAAATGTCGCAACCTCTAATGGGTGAGTAAAAATCGGATAGATTCTGATAAACTCCTGTTAGAGACCTAAGGCGTGAAGCGGCATATCGAAAAGGTCGCAAACCTCTTATGGGCGAGTTAAGTTCGGACAGATTCTGATAAACTCCTGTCAGAGTCCCTAGATGGGTGAAGCGGCATCGCAAGTGTCGCAACCTCTAGTGGGGAATCTAAATCGGATCAATTCTGATAAACTCCTGACAGAGAAAACATTACCACGAGAAGATAGGAGGTGATACGTTCGGAAGCGTGAAAAATAAGCAAGACAAAGGAAACATGGATATAACGTAAAATCATCAGTCAAGCTCCATAAAGCAAACATACAACGAAATCCAACAGGACAAAAAGAAATCACAAGTCAAAAACAACTGAACTCTTAGAAGAAATCATCAAGGGGCAATGACGTCAAATTCAACCATGTTGTGACGATATCTAACAATCCTCCCATCTACAGCCTCATGGTCAAACCGGAAGATGCTCGACTCAATAACTGCATCCGGGTACATGCCCTGAACATGACTTATCGCTTTATCGTAGGCAACATAGGAGAAGTCCATGGCTTGCCCGGCCATCTCCTGCACCATTTCCTCAGCCACATCTTTCTGTTTCTTCACACTGTCCAACTCAGATTGGAGCTCCTCCATCTGTTTCTGATAGTAGCCAGCAGTGTCTCGTGCCCGACGAGCAGATTCCAGTACTTCGTGTAAATCCACCTGAAGCCGGCTTATATCCAAGAGAAGCCGATCCCTTTCCTCGATCACCCCTGCGCAAAGAGAGAAACAAACACGACAAAGCTTAGAACCAACATCACCAGCGCCCATGAGGGCATCTGGCAAAGCACCTCTAAGAAAGCAGGCGGCGCCCATGAGGGCGCCAGACAGGGGTGGTGACCCGTGCGGATTTGATGAATACCGTAAGAAATAACTCAAGAGGATTACCTGAACGAGATCCACACTTCTTCTCGGCTTCCCACTTCGCATGCAGGCCTTCCCCAATTTTAACCATGTGCGCGGCAAGTGCGAAAGGATGCTCACAGAAATGATCACGCTCTTCGGGGGAGAAGACAATTTCACCCTCTTCGTCAGCATGGGGAGGAAGCCCAACAAGGGAGGAACAAGCAGCAGAGGGAGGTCCCTGAGCACAACTTCTCTGGCGCTTGGACTTACTCTGGGTCCCTTGGGTGCTGGAGTCGACTGGAACCTCCGGCACCCCGGAAACATCCCTTCCAGCACGGCTTGGCGCTCCCAAACTGAGGCGAGGTCCCATAGAGGGACGCGCAGGGGCAGAGATAGCAGGAACCGGGCTCTTGACCTCGGTAGGATCGGCATCCAAAGGTCTCCTCCGTCCGGCCAAAGAGGCTAATTCATTGAAAGAAAGTGGAGCGACCATCTTATCTGCAGAGCAACAAAGTAGCGAATCAGCAACATAAGTAAATAATTCATCAAAAGACAAAATAAAGATACATCAAGACCTAACAAGCAACCTAAGAGCTCGGCAGTTTCAGGAACCGTAGAGGCCTTGGACAGCTCACTGCACAAAATCTTTTGTGGCACAGTGGACAAGCCACCGACGATCTTCCTCAGCATGCTCAAAGTCCTCTCCTCAGCATGCTCGTACTACCCAACAAAACAGACGAAGCAACACTTAGAAAACATTTCTCCTATGAAAGAACACGGCTGCTACAAAGGCAGTGTCCCGCGTAACCTTGCAGAGCCGGCAAACCGACGAAACTCCTTCAAGCCAAGACCATCCTCCGGAGTAATCTCGGCTTGGGGGCAACTGTTCTGGAGTCAACCAGAGGGTCCCATTAGCAAAACCAGGAGGTGCGCTTAGCAAGTCATATGGATCAGTCCAACCAATTCAGCCCATATCCACCTCATGCGAGCTCAACACGCTTGGGCGGTAAAGATCGACTCTACCCATCCGACGATCCGCAAGAGGGCACGATTTCCTATAAATACAGGCAAACTTTGCCCTTAGAAAGGTTGAATCTCTAATCCTTAGTACCTTCACTCTTATATTCTATATACTGACTTGAGCGTCGGAGTGGCTTGCAGGTACCCCCCGGGCGCTCATTGACCTCCTGTCAGGACAGCAAGAGACCTGACCTCCCGTCAGGACAGCAAGTGACTTGACCTCCCGTCAGGACAGCAAGTGTCCTGACCTCCCGTCAGGACAGCAAGTGACCTGACCTCCCATCAGGACAGCAAGCGACTTGACCTCCCGTCAGGACAACAAGAGACCTGACCTCCCGTCAGGACAGCAAGTGACCTGACCTCCTATCAGGACAGCAAGAGACCTACCAACAGCAGACGACCAAAAAGCTGCTCGGTACAGAACAAGACTCATCCTCATTCTCTTCTTCATCAACGACATCACTATTAGTAGGACTAGGAGGGACATCTAAACCATCACCAACAACTCCACTGCCATATTCAGCATCAAGTAAGATGTCTTCATGGATATGCTCATTACTGGGGGTGTACAAAAAAACCAATAACCTTAAACCATACCAAAAACCATATTGGACCACTATAAAAAATCCATACCACTTTTAAAAAATGCCAAACCCATCCCATTTAATAAAAACTGGAATACCGGGAATTACTATTGGAGAACCGGTAATTTACCACAACTGTGTCTGTGTTTCTTGATACCACTTCCATAGCTCCGTTCTTTTGTTCGCATCTTCGCTTCGTTCAAAGTGATTTCCCACTTGGACCACTATATTTCCTTTGCTGCTGCCATGGCAAAAGACGTAGATGGGGTTAGAACCCCCTCCCCTGTAATCAAGCTTCCAACTTTTAAACCACTGAGCCACCTTCGAATTGTTGATATTGTTTGGCATTCATTACATATATTCAGTTATGAATTGTTAGCTACTTTTTAATACATTTTCTATATTTTTGTCTCACATAAAAAATAATTATCTACTCATTATTAAAATTATACTTATATTTTCTTTTACTAGCTAATTTTTTTTTGACAAATTTATTAACTAATTATATTATCATACTTTTATATATTTTTATGCTACTATTAATTTGTTTTGTCATAAAAAAAGATCTATTAATTAATTGAAGAATAATGTTAATTTTGGGTTGGTATTTTTTTTAGATTTTTAAGGTATAATACAATTTTTTGATGGCTTTGTGCTGTATAAATTTATACATATAATGTCTATTTTTAGTGTGCCCGAGTCATGCGGTTCGACCAAAGACCCACCGGTTCGACCAAAGACCCAGTGACCCAGTGCCTTGACCGGGTCGATGACCGGTCTGGGTGTGATGGTCTGGTCTGATAACATTGGTTTTTGGAGTTAACTTAAAAGTCATCTGACATTTCACTCTATTTTGGTTAATTTTATTACTTTTTTGTTATTATTTTTAGTATTTAAATAGTCTTTTTTTTTTATTTTAATCACAACTATTTGTGATTCCAACAACAGAAATTCAATACTCATCTTGTTAGACTATGTACAATGAGGGTGTTGAATTGGTTATTAAATAGTTGAATTGGTTTAATGGTGTTGTTGAATTGGGTGTTGAAGATGTTGTGGATTGAGTGGAGTTGAAAAAATTCAACCTGTTGAAAGGAGAAATGGGGGGATGTAGTGGCGAGCTGTGACTGGTGGAAAGGGTGGAGGTGAAACGCATGAAGAGTGAAGCGCGTGGGAGATGAGGGAATGAAGAGAGAGAAATAACGTGTGAGCTTCTGATTGGCTGTTGAGATTTTTGAGATTTTTATCTCATCCTATCTATTTGGGGTCAATTATTTTATAGTAAATCAATTTATTTATTTTTTTTTTCACCAAAATTCATCATTTTTTTTCTCTATAAATAGAGACTTGGTTCATTTGATTTGGACACAGAAAAAAATTCGACATTTTTCCTCTAATTTTTCTATTTAGCCTTCTTTCAACTCTTGTTTGTAGCTCTAAACATCTTGTTAGTGAAATGGATCCCAACAATAACCCTTTTAACACTCAAAATTCTACTAATTACCCTTTCAACTACCCAAATCCCAACAACTATAGATTTCCAAATCAATCTTCCAACCAACAAGGTCCCCAAAATATACCAAATTATGGATTTCCTCCAAATTTCATCATGCCTTCATCTAATCCAAATTATCATCCATATTATGGAGCAATGATGTCATAGCCGATTTGGCTCTCATCATGAGGTCATGTATCATATTGCATAATATGATTGTTGAGGATGAACGAGATACATATGCTCAACATTGGACAGATTATGATCAATCTGAGGCAAGTGGGTCTAGTACACCGGAGCCATTCTCAACCGAGGTGCTACCTGCATTTGCGAATCATGTGCGTGCTAGATCTGTGATGCGTGATTCAAATGTACAGCACGAATTGCAAGCAGATCTAGTCAAACACATATGGGCAAAGTTCGGAATGTTTCGTGATTAAATAGATTGTTTCTAAGTCGAGTCTATTGTACTAATTAAGTTATGTGTGTTTCGTTTATGTGTGTTGTGTGCTTAGTGTATTGTATTGCATTTTAAGTTTTTTGTAATTTTAATTGTTTTAATAATGACTATCCCTATATCTCGTCTTTATTACTTGCAAGAAAAATATTAATTAAGAATATAAAATTAGAAAAATAAATTATTAAGTTAAAAAAAAATTAGAATTACTTATTTAACTGTTAATTATTTTAATTTAATTTCAATCGATAATTTTTATTAATATGTAATCACAAAAACAAAAACATAAAAGAAAATAAGAATATGAAATAAAAGTGGTGGGGTAGGGTGTTGGTTTTCCAGATACGAACCGGTTCTGAACCGGTTTTAAAACGCAAACCGGTTTTTCCAGAAATGGTAGACCAGAATTGGATCTTAAAGAGGTATGGTGTGGTGTGGTATGGTTTTTGTACCATGCACACCCCTACTCATTACCCCCCATTTTCAACCCATTCATCATCAGATAAATCTCCTCATAAACATAGTTGGCTGACTTCCTAAGTTTCTTTTTTTACCCAACCTTGACTTAGCCATCACGTAGACTACATCATTTATGGTTTTTTTGCTTTAAATGATTCCTTTTTTAGTGTGGAGCTAAAGTAAACAAATTAAAATGAATTAAAACAAGTAACATACTTGGGAATTCAAGGAATGAAATACAATTTGTTTCATAATTCAAATTTTTACCCTTTCAAAGACACTCCATTTCCGCCCACAATTGGACGAGCTACAAGGCAAACTCAATACCCACATAACAAACGGCTTCAATTCTGGATATGCACCTCCATCTGAATCACACCATTGTGTTTGTGTTTTGGTTTTAAGTGCAAGTGTAGCTAAATGATTACCAAATAACCCGATTCTTTCTTTGATTTCTTTGAGCTGGTGATTCAAATAGTCATACATGCCCTCCGTAACTTCATTATCAATAGTGAATCTAGGAGCATAACAGAAGATGGGGTTAAGGGAAAGACCTACAACATGCAATGCGTATAAAACTGCTATCTCATTTGTCATATATTCCATATGGATAGGGAGAGGTTGAGAGAGCTTATACTTGTCCCTAATTCGGTCCTAAATTTTTTTAGGGGTCATTTTTTAGACTCTTACTCGTTCTTAGACTTGAACAACCCCGATGTTCTTCGAGTCAAACTAAGTTCGGGTAAATTTAGGACGAGATAAGGTTGGCCCGAAAGACAATTGAAACTAAAATAAGGTGATCACTCAAATATGACTAAAAGTTAGAAGTAAAAGATTGAATTTTTTTTTAGTATTTCACCATGTATTTAAACTGAAAAAATGAACTTCATAAATTGTGGCTTAAAAAATGAACTTTATAATAGTACATTTACAGCAAGATTTAGACCGGTTTGCTCATCATGTTGGATTGATTCTGCAGTTGGCCCGCAATGATGTCATCAACCCAACTTTGATCCAGTTAAATCCGCATTTAACCTGGGGATCGAAACAACTCCCTCCTGTTTAACTTTAGCGTTTTTAACCAACCGGCTACTCAATCTATTTGTTACTTTTGGTGTAATATAATAAATTTAAACTATTTCTCTTTTTTCTTTTCAAATATAAATATCAAATGTCTTTTTTATTTATGCATACAAATATTGGGAATATATTTTTTTTACATATTATATCCATTTTTACGTGTATTTTTATACCGTTTGCATCACATTTCATAGATTTTAGATTCTATATATTTACTAATTAGAGTACTATTGAATATAATAACTTTTCATTTTAAAATATATTTTAATAATCAGTTAATTCGAATTTGACAATACTCGCTTATAATATCATATAATTTTCAAATTCTTATATTATTTAGTATAAGTTGTATTTATACCAGGTCATGTGGTTCAATTAGTGACCCTTCGGTCTAACTAGCGACCCACTAACCTGATACCTTGACCAGGTCGATGACCGGTCCGGGTTTAATAACATCGAGATTTCTACTTAAACAGTTAAACTAACATAGATTTGAAATTGAATATTTTATTTATAGAAGTGTCGTTACCAATGTAAATAAAGTTTATAATCATGGCGACGAGTGAATAAGGGACGGGTTCAAACGGGTTATACCTGACCCTAACCTATGCCTAAATTTTGGTTGGGCCAATTCTTTAGAACCTAATATGTTCTTAGCTAGATCTAAACAAACTTGATGCTTTACGGGTTAAATGGGACAAAGCCGAGACGAATCTAAGAGTTGAGACGGGTCTTGCTCACCCATACATATGGGAGCGTAAGGATTAAGGAAAAGGCTTGCAACATGCAAGGATCAAGGCTTAGGGGTATTTTAATAATTTCATTGAGTTAGAGTTAGGGGAGTGGGAGAGTAAAGAGAGGGAAGAATGAGCGCAATAGATAAATAGCTTAGCCTGATCCAACTTAGTCTTACGTTTGGGCCTATGGACTGAGCCGGGCCAGACGACCCAACTTGATAGCTGTAGGCGTTAGGGATTTTCCGACGCCAGACGTATACATTACGAAGCAGAAGAAACGTCAGCTACGGCGGGTGTAACACCCTGAATTTTACTGCCTTTGTGTGTATTATAATTTTTTATTTACCTTATGTGAAATGATAATTAGTTTCGTATCTAGAGAGTGTTTTTAAGAAAAATAATTTCTTAGGACTAGAGAGAAATATTATAGAAGGTTATGAAAAATATTTGAGCTAAAAACTCTATCAAATTATAGGTAAACAGTATCTGTCAGTACAAATTTGTACTGCACTAAAAAGTCCAAACTTATCGGAAAATTTTGAAATTTAGTTCGTTAAGTTCTATAAAATATAAAGATCGAAATTGTATTTGCAGAATTTTATTTTACTAAAGATATATCTTTTATTATTACCAGTATAACAAATAAGTAAGTAATGGATGAGTGTGTGGTTGAAAAGAGGATGAACAGAAATTTTTATTACCGGTACGTATGCGCATCGTTTTACCGGATGACCTATAAGGATTACTATAAATAGAAGCTCACTCTTCACTTTACCATCACACACTTTCACTCAAAAGCTCACACTTATTAGGAAACAAAACAAGCTTTTCACTTTTCCTCATCAGGTTTTCTTCATCTCACTCTTTTCTCTTTTCCTTGCTTTTTAGTTCTTCTCTGCTATTTTATTTTCTTGTAGTTTCTTTATTTATTAATGTTATTATTATTTTCAAAAACCAGATACTTACGTTGGAAACTTTTGAGGATCACTATAGACAACTTTCAATTTTTTTCTCTGCGCTAACTAACGTTGAACTTTGATTGTTTTTCCTTTTTATTTCATTACCTCTTTATTTAAACATGTCGGATATGGTTTAGGTAAATTATTTATGGCATTAGCTAAAATGTAAATGTCTTAATATATATTAGACATTGGTTCAGATTTTAACTCTAGCTTAGATGTACTCTCAATGCACCTAAAATCTGAGAATGAAAAATATGTCTAACAAAGGGGTTTTTTCTTGAAACAAATGTCTATTGCAGTTTGAAACACACAAGTATTAAGTAGAATTTTTAGTAAAATAATTTTAGTTATGATTTAGTTATGATTATAGTGAGTTAAGACATAGTTGTTTTGATGAGTAATAGGTGTTGTAGAATTTGAAGCAAGTGTTGACCATCAAGCTAGTTTGGAACAATTTCAAGGTAAGGGGAAATACTAATAATAAGTTGATGGGCACAAATTGTGTGTTGCTTGTATATATATTATCTAGTTATTCTTAGGTGATTTGTGTGATTTTGATTTGTTTGAGTTCTATGCAAATGTGTCAAAATTAATATATTTTGAGTTTGGTTGAGAATGTTGGTTGTCTATTTTACTTAGTGATATAATAATAGACTTAGTGATATGACTTAAGAGGACTGATAAGTTAAGGTGTATCTCATAAGTTGTTCTATGGATTCTAAGGACTGAATTGTCAAGTTGATTATGGATTAGATTAGTAAGACTGGTGATTTTACTAAGAGCTACCACAGAATGTTTCTTATAGAACTATCAAGTATATAAGACTGATGATAGGTTCGGTTGGGTCGACTACAGACCTTCTGGGGGCACTTGTGTTTCGAACTCCTACCAATGGTCAGTTGTAGCAATTCTGGCTGGGGGAAATTGTACTTGTAACGCCCAAATAATTTAATTATTTATTTAATTAAATTATTTAGGTATTTTATTAGTATCGTTATATTTAATAATTAATAAAATGATGTTTTATTCAAATTAGGGAGTGGTGCCTAGTAATTAGCTGATTAGTGGAAGGGGGCCCGTGATCCCGAGCCCAAGGCTTAGGCGCATGAAGGGGAGTGTTGGCTAGGGTTTAGTCATTCGCATTTTTTGAGAAAGAAAGAAAGAAAGTTGCGAAGAGGAGAAGAGAGAAAGGAAGGGGACGGCGCACAAGGAGAAAGGAGAGGAGCTTTGTTGCGGTGGTTCTTCGGAGTTTCGTGCAAGGAGAGATCGTGTTCGGCAAAATCCAAGGTAAGGGTGGGTTCTATCCTTATAATAGGGTTTATGATGGGGGTTATGTGGGAGATAGACTTTATGTGGTTCTTTGATCTTGTTTGATGTCGATTTGGTGATGTTTGGATATAATCCTAATGTTTGTAATTGGTGATTGGTGATTGATCATGGTGGAAATCAAAATTTGGATCCCTAGGCGCCATGGGCGCCATTGTTGTTGTTGTTTTTAGTTGCTGGAAAAGGCGCCCTGCTGCTGGGCGCCATGTCTAATTATGTTGTTGTCTGTTGTTGCTGGATGTGGCGCCCTAGGCGCCCAGTCATGATGTTCCCGTCTTGTTGTTGCTGGATGTGGCGCCTTAGGCGCCCAGTGTTGCTGTCTTGGTCGCTGGAGTTGGAGCCTTAGGCGCCCAGTGCTGTGTTGCGTAATTCGGTGTTGCTGTGAAGGGCGCCTAGGCGCCCAGTAGTGTTCCAGTGTTGTTGCTGTCTCAGGCGCCCTGTTGCTGGGCGCCAAGCCTGATGTTGTTGTTGCTGTCTCAGGCACCCTGTTGCTGGGCGCCAAGCCTGATGTTGCTGTTGTTGTCTTAGGCGCCATGCCCCTGGGCGCCAAATCTGTTTTTGTTGCTGTGGTCCTAGGCGCCCTGCTCCTGGGCGCCATGTCCGTCTGTGCTGCCTGTGTGCTAGGCGCCCTGTTGCTGGGCGCCAAGTCTGTCCCTAATGTTGTGGTGCTAGGCGCCTTGTCCCTGGGCGCCATTTTCTGTGTTGCTGCTAGGCGCCCTGTTGCTGGGCGCCAAGTCTAACTCTATTGCCGTGGTGTTAGGCGCCCTGCTGCTGGGCGCCAATTCTGTTGTTGCCACTGTTGTCCTAGGCGCCCTGTTGCTGGGCGCCAAGTCTGATGTTGTTGCTGTTGCCCAAGGCGCCCTGTTGCTGGGCGCCAGTTTCTGTTTAGTTGTTGCTGTCTAAGGCGCCCTGTTGCTGGGCGCCAGATCCTGTGTTGTTGGTGTTGTCTGTGGCGCCCTGTTGCTGGGCGCCAGTTTCAGTGCTGTTGCTGTTGTCTGTGGCGCCCTTTTGCTGGGCGCCAGATCCTGCTGTTGCTGTTGCCTGCTAGGCGCCCCGTTGCTAGGCGCCAGTTTTCCTGCTGTGTTGCTGTCACAGTGACCAAATGTTGCTGTTTTTCCAAAAATGGTGTTGCTGTCACTGTAAAATAAAGGTGTTGTTGCTGTAAAAATGGTGTTGCTGTCACTGTCAAATAAAGGTGTTGTTGCTGTAAAAATGGTGTTGCTGTCACTGTAAAATAAACATGGTGTTTGTTGTAAATCTATTGGTGTTTTGGTGTCGGTGATTGTTGGTGTTATTGGTGATGATGTAACAGGTGATGTGCCTATTTCATGGGCTAAGGTGATGGGTCTATGACCACTTGGTGATATTGGTGATGTTGTGTTAATTAAATGTCTGTTGTGGTTAATTGTGTGGTGCATTGTTCATGGTGTCGCATATATTGCATATGCATTATTTTGGTGATGATGGCTTCGGCCGTTGGAGCTATAGGTGATGATGGTGATGCTCATACAGGTGATGTTATCCATATTGGCTACTTTATTGGTGATGATTGGTACCACATGCATATGCCCGTTGGTGTGGGTTGCATCCCATATACTTACTCTTGATGTTAATAATGATTTTTGGTGATTTATTAATTGGTGTTGTAGTGAAGTGGTAGATATGGTTGTCGTAACTCTAGCATATTGCCTATCATATATGCTATTATAATGTTAGATATCTCACCCCTTCTGTTTGAATGTTACCCCTATGTTGGTAACGTGCAGGTGATTGCGAGTGAAGGCAAGTCTTCCATCGCTAGTTGAGTCGGTGTCGTCTGTAACACCCCTTTTTCTACCCGGTAAAATATTAATAAAATCAGAGTTCTTCTTTTTTTTTGTCAACTAAAGGAATGTCACATTTCAACTTAAAAACAATCACAACTCGCAAATAACAGTGTCAATCATAAAATTCACCGTATAAAGGAAATACGATATATAGCACCCTGCTAATGGGACGAACCCAAAACACCTGTTCAGTCAACACAGTAATAAACTCCATCACCACGCAGCGGAATAAAATTTAAGGATTCAAATGAAACAACCATAGCATCTTTGCAAAATAAAACAGTTGTGCAATAAATAAAGACAAGTGTTCATCCCCCCCCCCCTGAGTGCTACGTATCAGAGCAGACGACCCGACTCAGCTAACGAAGGTACCTAAGCCTTCACTCGAGATCACCTGCACGTTACCGCATAGGGGTAACATTCAAACAGAAGGGGTGAGTTCATCTAACAATATAATAGTGCATATGATAAGTATTATGCTAGAGCTACAAACGCTATATAAACCACATCGCAACATCAAATCAGTCATCACTGCAAGTCATCACAATGTCATGAACAAGTATGAAATGCAACCCATCACAACGGGCGTATGCATGTGGTACCTGTCATCATCGTCACTAAATAGCCTTTATGGCATCATCGTCACTTGTTTATGCACATGAGATGCATGAAGCACCATGATATGCACCCGGGACAGTCACATACAATCACAATCAACTTAGTGATCCATCACTTACCAATTTGCCAATAAAAGGCACATCACCTGTCAGGTTATCTTCACACA